>CM035442.1:100665008-100667508 GCA_020310875.1 Ceratopteris richardii | reverse complement strand
GCAAGACCAACATGGCACCTTGCTACGCACCTTTACTTTAGGTGTAGCGTTTACCTTTAGGTATAGGTATTAGCTTCACCTAAAAGGTGCTAAAGAAAATGTTTACCTTATGGGGCGAAGCTAAGCTCCTTTAGGTGCTAAAGAAAATGCCGTAAAGGGGCGCGAATAAGCTCCATAAGGCTACAGCGTTTTCGTTTCCCTAAGAAACTAAAGCACCAATAGGGAAACGGAAACGGAAACGAAAACGGAAACTAACGCGCTAAAGAAAACCTAAAGGGCCGGAGGGAAGACCATTACCCGAAGGGAAGACCATTAAGGTGAAGCTACAGCGAATGCGCGCCACCTATTGGTTTTGCTTAAGCGTTTACCATTCCCTTTATGGTAATAGCTTCGCCCCTTTAAGGTAATAGCTTAGCTAATACCCTTTAAGGTTAGAAAACGCTTAAGCCATAAGGCTAAAGCTACACCATGTTGGTGAAGGCTTAGCTTCGCCCCTTACTTTAAGGCGTTTTCGCTTTACCGTTAAGGCTAAAGCTAATACCGTAAAGGTTTTACGCGCAGCGTTTTGCGCGTTAGTTTCCCACCTATTGGTTTTGCGCTAAAGAAAACCTATTGGTTTTGCGCTCAAGTTTTCTTTAGCACGTTAGGTATAGTATTAGCTTAAACCTTTAGGTCCTAACAGTAAACGCTTAAACTAAGGTAAACGTAGTTTTTCTGAAAAAACCTATATAGGCCCGAAAACGTTTACTTTAGGTGCGCAGCAAGCTTAATCGCTCCGTTACCGACTTTAGCCGATTCCCTAACCGGTATTAGCATAGCACCAATAGGAGCTAAAGAAAACTGAGTTGTAAACGTAAACGCTTAATCGTTCACCCGGTATTAGCACGTTTAAGCTAATACCATTAAGTAAACGTATTAGCGTAAACGTTTACTGAACGTATTAGCTCTATCGCCCGTTTACAACACTATAGCAGCTTCTACGTTAAGTAAACGATTAAGCGTTTACCTAAAGGCTAAAGCGTAAACGCTTCTACGTTGACTAACGTAAACGCTTAAACGAAAACAACACGTAAACGCGGAGCACGTTGACTAACGTAAACGCTTCGCGGAGCAGTTTAGCTTAGCTCCGCGGATCCGCAGTTTAGCAACGCTCCGCTCCGCAGTTTAGCTGCTAAGCCGCTCCTTTTGTCTATTTTCTCGTGCTTATCGCGGTTTAGCTGTAGAGAAAAAACAAAAAAGACAAGTTTGAAGCACTTAGGCCTTAGGCGGGTGGCCTAAGCAGCTACCTACATATAATGAAATCCACCTTACGGGTTTACCATTAAGAATTATTAACTAACAGCGGTGCGTGGGGAATAAATTTCCAGCATCTCCCACGCCAAAGAACACGCTTCCAAAGAGAAAGCGCGGGTATTCGAGTCTAAATTAGAAAGTTTGGGAATAGTTATGGTACTCTTCTTTCTCAGAAAATGTCGAAACCCGTGAAAGGGGCTAAAGTTTACCCGTAAACGTGCGTTTAGAAAACTTTAGCGCGTTTACGTTTACTTTAGGGTATTAGCTTAGCTCCTAATCGTTTAAGCTATTACGCTTACATGTAGGCTTAAGCTAATACCAGGCCCGAAGGGGAAGGCATTCCAAGACCATGTTGGCTAGCAGCGCTCAAGACCTTGTTGGTGTAGCTGTAGCAACCCTTCTTTACTACATGGTCTCTTTAGCGCCTACATGGTGTAGTTGTAGCTTAACCAACATGGTGTAGCTTAAGCATTCCCTACATGGTGTAGCTGTAGCTTAACCATGTAGGTGTAGCTTAAGCCTTTACTTCATGGTCTTCTTTAGCGCATTCCCAACATGGTCTTCGCTGTAGCCTACATGGTCTTGTTTTGCTTAGTTGACCTATACCAATAGGTATTAGCCCTACCGTTAGGTATTAGCTTCTACGTTTAGGGAATGAAAGAAAACCGTTTACCTAAAGGCCCGAAGGGAAGACCATTATGGTCTTGCTACAGCGTTTCCTGTTTAGGTTTTGTTTTCTTTAGCCGAAACCGTTTCCGTTTCCCTTAAGGTGCTTTAGTGTCCTAAAGGCGCTAAAGTGTTACGGGAAACGGTTTCGGACACGCTGTAGCCTTTAGGACACTTTAGCGCCTGAAAAGCACGTAAAAGTTAAGCTATTACGCTGTAGCGAAAGTTGTCTTTAGCCTACCGTATAGGTTTTCTTTAGCTCGATAGGTTTTCGGTGACCGTAAAGGCCCGAAGGGAAGACCATTATGGTCTTGCTACAGCGACACCATTACTTAAGCGAAAGTTGTCTTTAGCCCGTTTACCGGTATTAGCTTAATCCTACCGGACCTAACGTTTAAGCTAATACCTATGGACCGGTAGGTTTTCGCTTAAACGTTTACGTTTACTGTTAGTATTAGCTAATACCCTTAAAGGCTAGAAAGTTTCCCGTTACGGTATTAGAGCTATGCTAATACCTAAAGTAAACGTAAACTATCGCTCC
>CM035442.1:100405008-100657508 GCA_020310875.1 Ceratopteris richardii | reverse complement strand
TATAATATCTGCCTTGTAGTGAGTGACATGTAGTGGACAATCAAATGAAAGCGGTGAGTTAAGAAGAAGGTACAAACTTCTTCACATGCTCATTAGCTATAAAAGTGGAGTGGGAGCACGTTCTCAACAAGGAGAGAAAGAGGCAAGAGCGCCCTGTAGTCGGATTTGATCTTGAAAGCCATTTTGTCATTTTGTCTTCTCATAGACTCTTTCCAGTCGCACGTCACTTTGTACACAATCATGTTGTGAGGCTCATATCTCAGTGTATATGTAGCCATTTCTTGCGTTTAAACAGTCATTAAATGCTTATCTTGTGTACTTTCTCTATCGCAAATATCTCCTTCAAAGCTTCTATATTCTGTAAGTTATCAATCCGAGAGCGAAGTCGAGTTCTTCAACATACCTGTGTGGACAGTTAGTCTATTTTGTCAGTTGAGCTTCCAGACCAAAACTTATCCAAATCATATGATTTTAAGCTTGTTGGAAAGCTTGTCTTGTGTTATTTTTGTGTCGCAAATATCTCTATCAAATTAAGTTGAGTTTCCCGGCCAAAACTTATCCAAATTACGTGATTTTTAGCTTGTTAGAAAGCTTGTCTTGTGTACTTCGTCTGAAATATCTCCTTCAAAGGATCTATATTCTGTGAGTTATCAAATAGAGAGTGAAGCCCAATTCTTCAGCACACCTATGTGGACAAGTAGTCTATTTTCATCAGTTGACTTTCTTGACCAAAACTTATCCGAATTAACTGATTTATAGCTTGTTGGAAAGCTCTATTTGTCTACTTTGATGGACTAAAGCCACGGGTCCATTTGATTTTTGAGTTGAGAGCAGCAAGCAATCTAAAGTGTAGCTGTTTGTCCACGAGCTCCACATACAAGGGCTCACTACACACTTCTTGTCATGGATAGGAGAACTCATACTCCATAGATCTGAGTATACATACATGATACCAGGTTGAATTGACTTATAAAAAAGGATCTGAGACTTGGGACGGGCGAGTAGCAAATTATCAATTCAGATTCAAACTTACAAAGATGAACTAGATTTTAAGATTTCAATGCTTGCTAGATTCAATCTCCTCTTGGGAAAACATTTGCATGCTCGTAAGAAACCTATTTTTTACTTTGGAACTCATCTTTATCAATTCTATGACAAAGAACAGTGCATCACCATTCAAGATAAACTAGATTTAAAAAGTTTCAAGTGAGCTTCTACCTATGCCATGGTAAAAGCAAAGTGTAAGTATCTCTACTTTCTTTACTTCCAGCATAAGGAAACTTTATCATTGCAAATTCAAACTATTTTGAAAGCTTAATTAGATTCTAAAATGAAAACTGGATTTGAAAATCTCTTTTTTTCAGAATTACGTAGAGGTCTAGTGCCTGGCAGAAATGTCAAGCATAGGATTGAGTTCATTCTAGAAGCTTATCCACCAGGTAGACACCCATTACACATGAGTATGCAAAAGGAAGCAGAAGTACATGGAACACTTGAAGAATATCTTCAAAAAGAGTTGATTAGGTCTAGTTACTCATCTTTTGCAACCCCAATCTTCTTGGTTTGAAAAACAGATGGATCTTTTGAGATTAGAGTAGGGCACTCAATAAAGTTATAATAAAATGATATCCAATACCTTGCATTGATAGTATCTTAGATGCATTAGGAAATGCTACTATCTTTCGTGAAATAGACTTGAAAAGAGGATATCATCAAATAAGAGTAAAAAATGATGATGTATATAAACTAGCTCTTTGTACCAGATTTGTTCATTATGAATATTGTATTATGCCTTTTGGTTCAACAAATACACCAGCTACATCTATGATGCACGAAATATATGTTCCATCCCTTTATTGGTTAGTAATTACACTGCACATTTTCTATACCAAAACCTTAATTTGTACCAGGTTTTAAAAATTTATCTTTAGCTGTAAATAAAAAAGATGATTAACTGCTATCCAGGTTGATTTGGGTTAGGCATCAACATACCTCTTCAGGTTTACCCCAGAGTCTCCGCATATACAGATCTGTTTGGGGAACCACAAGTTTTGATGGTAAAAGCTCAGCATCTTGAGAATAATTTCTAAAAAGAACCTGCAAAATTAAAAAATTTACATCCAGGTCTGAATAGTTTCTAAAACGAATGATGTATTTGATTTCTCTATTTTCAAATATCTTTTTGCTTTACAGGCTACTCTTAGTGCAGGAACTAAAAGCTGTGACTCGTGTTCATTGGTTGACACAAGAAATTCAATCTCTTTTACAGTGTTGGGCTGAAATAAAGGCTACATCGGCCATGCTGAATACATCTTCGTTAGGAGGCAAAAACTTATATTGGACTTGTACTAAATAAAATGTTACTGAAAGGGATGAAATGCATCTGGTATAAATATTAATAAGCCCATGGATTGTCGCTTTAAGCTCTCCTTCATTGTCAAGAAAAAGCACTAATTTCATTAAAAAGCACTACTATTCCTAACTTCCTCACACTAGGCACGTCTTCATATTATGCTGCGGGTAGATTTTGCTGGAAAAGTGTGTGACACACTAGACACTAATCCTTTCTTCCACAAATCTGCAGGCTTTTACCCAGCTTGTATACACTTTTTTCCTTTGTACATTTAGAAAAATAGACATTTTTGTACCAAGATCCTCCTTTTCTCCTTAATCTTTCTCATGTCACTTGTGTATTCAGGCAATTCTATTCACCAAGTATTTGGAGAAGTTCTTGATGCGACACAAGTTTAGAACCCAACACAACAAATACACTTCTTTGAGATATTGAAGTATGGTGTGCATATGGAGGTCTTGAACGGTAAAAAAGGAGCGATTAAATGCATCTGCATGTAGGATTATCTGTTCTTGGTCTTTATATGCATGAACCCTAGACATCATTTGCCCGTTTTTTAATGAAAGAAGCACTTTTGTGATCATTAGTAAAGAATTAGATAGGTCAATCGTTTGCAGGTACTAATGTCTGTAGCCATCTTAAGAATAGCATTAAAGGAAAAACAACAAATGGTGGCAACAATCATTGCTTAAGGCCCCGTTCAAAGAAGGAAATTTCTAAACATGCACCACTACAAGATTTTGAGATAGGAGTATTTCTCTACTTAATGACCACCAAAAATTGCAAAAGATTAAGGTCCATCCTGATTGGATCCAGTCAAAAGCAGAAGCAGCTTCATATAAAGTCTGACACAGATAACACTGATCTTAGTTGGGCTTAGTTGAGATCGTCCTATTTCTCTACTTTATGTTAACCATCAAAAAGTGCAAAAGAATAAGGTCTATCCGGATTGAATCTAGTCGAAAGAAGAAGCAATTTCATGTAAAGTCTGACACAGCCACCCACTCATCTTACTTGAACTCTCAGTAATAAGGTCCCCATTATTTTTGGCAGGTCATTGGGACAAGTATTTAGGGTCAGGAAGGAGAGGAGGAAGGTTGGGTGTCTGCAAATCCAGCTAGATCGTATATTCATCTAGTGAGGAAATTTTCTCAAGTCATCAGAAAAGTGGTGTGCCCAGTCTGGACCCTCTGAGAATAACTACAGAGCCTCTCATTAGGGGCGATTTATAGCCCAATGGCTATATTTAAATGGTTTTTGCAAGAAAATGGCTATTTTTTAACACTTGGAGAACCCAAAAATAGCCCAATAAACTATGGGGTTGAAGAATACTAAGTAGGTATAATGACCCTAGCATTATGAATTTGGTGTAGTTTTATACCATGGATTCGTCAATGTTGATCATATAGTACAAATGGATGGATACTTTCGGATATTCCAATAAATAAGCCTTTGGTTCCTATGACATACCATAAGAGTAATACTATGTATAATGTACTTCCATGTGTATCCATCCATGTATACAATAAGCTATGCCATCATGGTGCACTATGAGTTCCCAAATTGGCATTACATAACGCTCATGCTCTTTGCAATTAAATATAAGTGTGACAATGATTTACTTAGTTGATAGGACTCCTATAAAATAACGATTATGATTCGTCTTGATTTATATAATTAAAGGCTATTCAATGGAAAACTTTTGCCTACATATCTAGACATCCAAGATCAATAGAAGGCCTAGTTTTTATCCCTGCTCTCATACTAACCTTCAGACTAGAAGGATGAGTTATCATCCACCTCCTTTCTAGGAGAATCCCATAGATCTTATAGCATTAGCTTAGAGGGGCTGTCTTCATGCTTCATACATAGAGAACATCAAATTTCCCAACCATAGTCCCTAGATAGATTCCATGCCCATGCACCTCTCTGTCCCCTCCTCTCTCTAAGTACTGTAGTGGTCCAGGGCTTCCTATTCTCTCCTATTCAAATAAATATACTAGGAACGTCCTCCTGATCCCACTGATAATATAGTGCAAAGTGATTGCATTTACTGGTTAGATGTGTGGCAAGATGTCATGTAAGGAAAACCCTCCCAATTCAGGGTCGGCTTTAAAATTCTCAAGAAGAGATGATCCAAATCACCGTTTGATGAGACCCATATACAATATCTTTGAGGATCTCCAGTTGATGTGTGGTATTGATATGTTGCACGTTCCCTCCCAATGAGATGCTTCAGTCAACCACAACATTTCAGAGCCATAACCAATTAGAAAAAAGCCTTGCAACCCTGCGACAGACCCAAAATTGTATTAAAATTCCTAACTGATGCCCTGTCTTTTTCCATATGCTCTACGGATGCACACTTGTCTGTTTCTCAGTAGTAACCTGAATCCTATGGTTAATTCTTTACATGTGATCCAAGAATTGTATATTATGACTTTCTGACAATTGGAATGGATCTCCAAAAATTCTTTTCATGTAACCGAACCCAAATGAATGGGTGCACCACCGGCCCTTGAGCAAGCTGGACATGTCTCCCTAGAAGGAAATCTGAGTCATCGTCTCCTATGGTCACATATAGCTCATGTTCAATGTATTTTTAATGCCTCCTCCGACAAAGGAGAGGTTCTCCAACCTGAATACAGAATCATCGTCTAGTATTAAATATAAACCTTCATTTTCAGATTTATCCAAACTTATGAACTAAAGATAATGAACACAAACACAAAAATGTAAGAAAATTACAACGCTGACAAAAAGAGATTGCACAAAAGAACAAGATTAAGGAAAATCATGAAAAGTACATGCAAATTAGAAAGAAAAATGAAAATGAAAAGAAGTAATCAATAAATAAATAATTAAAAAGAAAGAAAATAAGCAATCCAAAAAGAATAAAAAATACCACCAATCGTTTTTTGATGTCTTTGTTGGACCATGAAAGGGTGAAACATTTACCACAACTATTTTCATGGGAAAAATGTAGTAGCTAAGATTATAAAGAAATTACTGAATGTGATCCAAAGAATAAAACAAACATGACATGTAGCATATGCTCCAAATTTTTTCCTTTGATAAACTCAGGTCGTGGAGTAACCTATTACTGAGGAACATTCATAACAAGCCGTATATGAACAGCAAAGAACTGACGAATTAAATATATTACAATGCATATGGAGTAACTTCAAATGAATAAAAGCATTATTTACAACAAAATGACCCACATATACAACTCCAGCTGAGACCCAACATCATGATGGTTGCATTTGAATAAAATAAAGTTCTAACTCAGCACCAGATGGTCAAAAGTAGAAGCAATAGCATGTGTGGCATTTATACTTGGTAAACATAGCAATATGAATTGGTCGCTTGAGTACTCATCATTTCGAAAAATATACAAAAGAAGACAAAGAAAACCTTTGGGGGTTTGCACTTAGCATGACGTATTTCTTGAGATGGCCTCTGCACTGTATCCGAAGTGAATAATCTAGGGTATCCATACTGCACACCTTAACATATGAACACAAAGAAAAAAATGAACATCAGTAGATTCAGACATCCTTAAACATTGTAGCTGTATTGAACACAAATACAGATTTTTTTATGGATTAGAATATGTACTTCAATACAAAATTTTTTGTTACAGCCACCCAATGGGACTTCCTTTATTGTTTAAATCATCAGTATTCTATAGTGATTGTAGCGGAACGGAACTGCCAACATCAAGGAGGCTGCTGTAGATCCAACATCTAAAGTTCATCAAGCTAGCTACATGGTATCCCCCAATATTTGAGAATGTTGAAAAGTGAAATTTACTCTTAAGGGAGGCACAAGGCAATAGGAGTGGGAAGGAGGAAGAAAACTTTTCTTACATAGTACTATGACCAAAAAAAAAAGGAAAATAATTATGATGGCGATGGAAAGAACACATGTTTCGATTCTTATGGCTAATGATAGAGAAAGTTATCCAAGCGGAAAAAGTACTTTCGTGGAAATGATTCCAATGTAAACCCCAAGAAGTATGCCGATAAAGGTTGCCATCAGAAACTTGAGGGCTCCATTGGTCTTTAACCCAGAAGCACTGCCAAAAGGAGCCATTTGAGCAAGTTTCATTAACAATAATAGCATCAAGGAAATATATATTATTATAATAACATACATGTGAAGGCACCTCTGCTTTGATAGAAAACTTTTGCACGCCATATAGGGCCTGCACGCACTGTTGTGCCTATTAAGTTCAGCATTTAGCATGAACATGCAACGACTGCTGGTTATAAAGGTAAGGAAATCATGATTTGCGCAATCATCTATGTATGCTGTTCAAAACGAGGAGTACCTCAGCCTGAATACATCATTTTTCTGGTCCTTTGAAACCGTTCCACAGACTCCCACCTAAAAGTAGTCAAGTGACATGGGTTTCCATTTCATTGCACAAGTCCTTACACGAAATTTGCTAAAATTTCATAAACGCATGCAAATAAGTGGTCATACATGGGGCCTAGGGAGGTGAAATATGGTCGGAAGCAGTGCATCGACATTTTTTCACATGCAATCCAAGACGATCGCTTTCCATGGTGTTCGCCTACAATTTTCAATATCATGAGTTTCAGAAAGGCATTCTCCGATCTCGTACACACAACCATTGCATACAATCCTCTTGCAAGCGATCCATCAGCCCGATCAGATGATATCTAGTTCAGCAAAGGATAATTCCAGTGGAGAACCTCTTGAAATTGGACAATAAGAAACTCAAAATCCAGGGAAAACCCCTGCTCTGGCGTAAAATATGATAATCTATCAATACTGTTCACAATAAAAATATCAGATTGTGGTGCGCAAAACAGAATATGCACGAACAGGATAATGATGATGCAATCAATAATGCGATCATATAATTTTCAATCTGGAAGTTAAGGCCAAAGTGGCCTTCCTTATCAATACTTTTCACAATAGAAATATCAGATTGTGGTGCGCGAAACAGAATATGCACACATAAGCTAATGAGGATGCAATCAATAATGCGTTCATATGATTTTCAATCTGGAAATAAGCGCCAAGGTGCCCTTCTTACAGTGTATGGATTGTACTCTGCTCATTCAACCAGAAAAAGTAAAGTAGTAGCTCAATATCTGATAATGCAGAAGATGTACAGAACCACCCCACGTTTGAGCCTAGATCCTCTCTCTCTCTTTTTAACGATGGTGTAATGTCTGCGCACTGGAGTTGGCAAGTATCGAAAGGAGATGGCGTGATCGCAGAAGTTGGCACGATGTTGTTGTGGCAAAAAGAGGTAAAATGGGACAGTTATCGTATTATTCAATACGAAATTCATTTGGAATTTGACCGATTGAAGTTTTGGTCAACAGAGAAAAAAGGCCGGCCATGTCTACAAGTTCTTCCGTTATTTAGAAGGGGTTTTGAAATTAGACCTGCACAACATTTGCTTACGAAGAGATGCTGCCCGACCTTGAGGTAGCAATGTGATTTAGAGCATAGGATTTCCTCCACTTTGGTCTAAACCTACCCTTATTATCGTACTCTAATACGAATTCCTTTTGCAAGTTTTTTACTTCAAGTAACAGTATTAGTTTTTTTTTCTTTTTTCACAAGATGTTTGGCCGAAGTCTAATCTCTTCGGGTTTGGATGTATTGAAAGAACGATTGTGTAAGTGAAGGGCGTTGTACTTATGGGACCTCTCGTATCTCACAAAGCAAGAGTTAGATTGCCAAAGAAAGGTCTACTCGAAGGCATCTAGTTTCAACAACCCAAAGGCATTACACAGATAGAGTGACCACACTCGACAAGGTATGTCCAGCAGGCCCCAGGTCGAAAACACAACATGTTCACCTTAAGGGATGAGTGCCCAACCAACTCGCCTATAGGTTTTGGATTGGAATGGCTTCTTTATCCATAGGGCAAGTGCTTTATAAATGTCCCTTTTCCCTCCCCATTATTGATTGTGATATTTTGATGTATTGAAGAAATTTATTTTTTTCTTTTCTTTTCTCTTTGTACAATCTACTTTTTTTTTTCAATAAATAATCAAAGTTTTCTTCGATGCCCCCACTTTTTTTTTTTAAGGGCAGGAAACATTGCTTATGTGATGCTTCGTAAATGAAGCGACATGCATTATGAAAAAAAGACTAACTGTCACATAAGGGAAACAAAACAAATTGCTTATACGATGTAAAATAGAAGCATGACATCTTAACGATGCTAACAAACTACCTTCGATGCAAAAGCCTTACATAAGCGATGGTCTCTATAAGATTAAAAAAAAAAAATCAAGTTCTCCCAACACATTTGTGCCAAGAGCATTCAAACGAGCAAGAGAGAGAAGTTTGCAAGCCAAGAGAGAGAACCAAGCAAGAGAGAGAAGCTCAAGTCAAGAGAGGTATGCATACACTTATACACACACACATTCACAAACATATATACATCACACACACATGCATACATACACATGCATACATTCATGGATACACGAATACACACATGTATATTTCACACACATGCATATATCAAACACACATACTCATGAAACACACATGTATAGACACACATATATGCATACACACATATATGCATACACACATATATGCATACACATGCATACACACATATATGCATAGATATACATACACACAAAAGTTCACCGAAAAAAATATATGGCTAATTATTGTAAGTACAATTTTCATTATTTCTATACCATTTATTTATTTTTATAATTAATTAACATACACATGCATACATACATAAATGAGAAATATACATACACATACACACACTCATACAAACATTCATACACACATACACACACAAACACAGACACATACACAAACACACTCACATACACAAGCATATACATATACACAAACATAACACATGCACACATACATATATAAATTAATATACATACTTGCACACATATACATGCACATACACACACATACACATACACATCCATATACACACACATACACACCCAGACATACACATCCATACACACATACACACACATACATACACACATAAACATATGTATATGCACATGCATGCACATACATATGTACATATACAGAAATATGCATACATAACTACAGACATACACACATTTACACATACATACACACATTTACACATACATACAGACATAGTACAAACACACACATACACACATATATACATAGACACACATACACATAGACATATACACAGATATGCATAACATACACATACACATATACACACACACATATAAACACACATGGACAAACTACACACACATACACAAACACATGCACACACAGATACATGCACATAGACACATACACACATACACACACACCAACACACATACATACACCCACATATACACCTACGTACGCACACACATACACATACACACACACAAATACACATACACACATATGTGCATACTTATACAGATACATACACATATACATACATATACACATGCACATGCATGTGCACTTGCACATGCACATGCATGCACATACATATGTAATACATACATACATACATAAACAAGCATGCACATGCATACATGCTTACAAATATGTATGTACACAGATGTATATATATAAATACATACATGCATCTGCAAACATGCATACATACCTTACTCCCACCACAGATCACATGAGTTGTCAGCAGATTAATGCTCATATTGGCCTCCGATCCCTGAATACCCAGCGCTCTCCCCCTCCTTTATAATCAAGAGCACCCCTTTTTTTTTTAGCGGCACCCCTTTTTTTATGCTTGCTTTCTCCCCTTTTTCCCGTCGTCACAAATTCCTTTTATACTATTATAATGCTAATAATAGCATCCCACAAAGTCTGATCTGATTAATGCTAATAATAGCATCCCACAAAGTCTGATCTGATTGTGAAAAGTCACGCTAACATCGCTAAGAAAATCCATCACTGATTTTCTATCATGCAAAAATCAATGGTCGCTATTTTTACTTCTCATCAGATCCGGAACTCACATCGAAAATGGGTTGAGACGGTGATAGATCTAGAAACGAGCCATTTGGATGGTAAAAATTTTCGAACGACCAAAGAAGGCTACTGATGTCCATCCAAAGGGATTCATGCGACTTTTATAGCCAAAGAGATCAAGAAATGTCAAACACGTTTGCCTTGCAACTTTAGCTATCACTTTTTTCCCTTTTTTCAATCAGTTTCGTTTCTTTATATTTGTAGTGTACAAAATCTGCTATTATAATCGATTGGAAAAACCATCTCGTTCTCGTTCCTTGCTAATAATGAGATAATTGTATGCTCGAAGATTTCTTCTTTATCCTTGTGGCCTAAGCTTGCATCCAATGTCACACACTATTCATCATGAATCCTATTCTTGCAGCCTAGCCCTGTATCGAAGGAGCATAAAGACCTTTCTATTGCATCGGGAACCTCCATCTTGCCTCGGTGTTTGCTCCGAACAATATTTTGATTTGAAGCAAGTAGAAGCGAGAGTAGAGATGAGAATCTCTATGATAACGCAGTCTAAGAAGTATGGTGCAAAAAATTTGGGGTTGAGCTAAGTGCCCAAGCATACATTGACAAAGAGGTTTCCTAATCTATCATTGTTATAGTGTTTCCAAAGTAGGGGATTCTTGCCATGGTGAAACGTTGGTCAGTATTCATCTCTTCGTGTTGTACTCATGTCATGGTGATTAACCAATGGCTTGTCGTTCATTGTTGATGGATGTCCTTGTTAATGGTTCATTGATGAGATTCTAGCGCATGGTCCTGTCCTTCTAACCTTTTTTCTTTTTTTTTTTCTTTTTTTTCTTTTTTTTGTTCCTCTTATTTTTTGGAACAGTGTCACAAAACAAGAAGAAAGAGGTTAGTGTCAATAAAATAGTTTACATATGTCAAATGTGTCTCATGTGCTTGGGATTCTCAACTATGTCTATGCACATCCTTGTAATGTGGCCCTATATTATTGCATAGTGTGAAAATATATGACTTGAATGGTGTAGAACATGGAGTTATGCCAAAGGCACATGGTTTTTGCACATTGAGGCTTTCGATGTTACTGGCAAACGTTGATGGAATATCTATTTGGAGGTATCCATTGGATCTCAAAATGATGCAATCAATCGATGGTTAAATGGCAACTGATCATTCCTCCTTATAGGCATCCATTTAAGAACCGTGTTCGACTACGTAGAGATCACTTTTGGTCTCTTCATCTTTGGATGGTTTCTTAAATTTTGTATCCCTCATTGTTGGCTCTTTGGTTTTGTTGAGTCTATTAGTGCTTTTGGCTTCTGAACATACCCTTGATGATTGTCATCTAACTAACTATCATTGAAGAGGTGAGTTGGTCTTCTTTTGATCTTTGTGCTTGGTTCTGACCCTTGCCTCTCCTTGGCTTCTATGTTGAGAATTTTCTCATGAGGGAGAGCATAGGGTTTTGTGTATGTAAGAGTCTCTTGGGTACCACATATGTAATTGCCCTTGTTGAGATGCAATTAATTCCTTAGGCACCCAAATTTGTATGTAATCGCCCTTGTTGAGATGCAATTAATTCCTTACACACCCAAATTTGTACGTTATTGTCGTCAACCTTCATCGATTGCTTTGGTACCCAAATGTGGAGTATTATGTGAGATAGAGATCTTTGTTGTTCTACTACTTGTTGCATTGGCTTTCTCCACTGCTTCTTTCGTAATGTGTTTGCCTACAATGGTGTAATTGACTGCTCTCCCTTTTGTACCCAAATATGCTTCAAGCCCGGAACTACTTTCTTCTTGAATTCTGTTTGGCTATTTGATATAGCGGTTGTCTTGTTTTGTTTCGCTTGCCTCTATGGTTAGGCTATTCTGGTTGCATTACTCTTTCAAAAAGGAGAGAGATTCACTCTCGTTCGAGCTTGATCTTCCATGATTGACTCCTTCTACATCATAGAGCTTTTCACACATACAACATCTTCTTTTCTAAGATTATTCATAGAAAAACTAAGAGAATGTATGATACTTGGATTCGTGATCATGCAATTCTCTAATTGTAATGTAATGGATTGTTCATGTACCCAATCTTGAAGAAATTGACTTCTTAGGTTTAAGTTGATTGCATGGTCATAGATCCAATCTTGACCCAAGACAAGTGGTTTCATAATGTCATGTTGTTTTAGGCTAGGATAAGCTCCACACTAAGAAGTTCCACCTCCTTAATTGTCAATCCGTAGAAGAGATAGGAGTAATATGAAGATCATGAACGGATGAGATGAGTGAAGGTGATGGTGAGAAGCATGAGAATGCACACACACATACACGCACACACACAATAGAGAGAAGAGAGAAGCAATGGAAGGTAATGAACATACTCTATTACTCAAGAACACTCTTACAAGCTCCAAAATAGATCTAATCTCTAACTTGCCAACACAATCCAACCTCAAAAATGAGCTCTCTAGCTCTTTATATAGTTTCTAGACTACACTACAAGGAATACGGGCGTATAGCGCCGGTTAAGGCGACACAAATTCGTCGCTATAAAATTGCAACCTGCGTCGTAATGACCGTCGCGCGCGGACCGTCGATTAAACGACGACACGAACGGCGCATTTTCCGACGAATACTGCGACGGCAACTGCGACGCTCACCTGTAGCGTCGCCTACACGACGGTTCAAAAAAGCGTCGCTTAAGTGATGCTTAAAACGTCACATACGCAATGCTGTTTTGACGCATGTATCATGGCTTGCACACATGTTTTTACGTCGTTTATGCGACGCATGTATCATCGCTTACACGACGGTTTGTTGACGGGAAAAATTAAAATGTTGGAGGCTCTTCGATCGGCATTTTCACGCATTTGATCGAAGAGCTCTCCAACGTTTGCAGTTGCGCTGCGCTTACGAGCTAAAGCAAGTATATGCAGGTCTGTGTTTCTCTCTATCTACATCTTTTTCGCTTTGAATTCTCTCTCTCTCTCTTTGTCTCTCTCTCTCTCTCTTTGTTGACTCTCTCTCTTGTTCTCCTAATTGTTGACTCTTATTCTTGAAATGTTATAGAAGTTCAAGTTTGCCAACATCTATATATCTACATATTAAGAATACAACATGAACAAAAGAAAGGAGAAAATAACACTACATACATGCAACTTTGCATCGGTATATTTATTGCGATATTATTGGTTAAGATTTCAATCATCCACAATTTACTAGAGTGGTTCATAATTCATGAGTAGTTGCTTACATGGATATAGGTGACATGATATTTGGAGAACTCCAAAGAGAATTTTTAAAAGTATTGAAATTAAAAAAAAAACAACATATTGGGTGTCATTAGCTAGTATGAATATGATGTTTGATATTCAAGAACTCTCTTCATTAATTCACCCTTGGAATCATCGACATGCACAATAGCGAAAGGTACAAAATTCTCTTCATTTATTCACCTTGGGATCTACTGTCAAACTGGAAGAGGAAATGGACAAGAACTGTGGTGATAGGGTTCTTCCATATGCAAATATCAGAAAACCACCTCCCAACGGCGATCATACCTGACAGAACACCCAAGATCCTGAACCACTTAGCCTTGCTCTTGCGCATGCTCCACAGATTGCTATCCACATCATTATCAACTACATCCTTGACAGTGAACTCGTGAATGCTGGTGTCAATATCTTTCATATCTTCATCCATTGGTGTCAATATTCTACCCACAGAATGCCTTCATTCATAAAAATATTATTATGAGAGTATTATTGTAATTAATACACACAGCTTCAATGAATGCACCACACAGCTTCTGTTTGGTATACTTTATCTATCCTCTTACTTTCTATCACAGATATACGTCTCTCCCTTTAAACCATATGCAAGTCTCATCGCCAGCAAAGTGCTTCTGTCATGAGAGCTGGACGTAAGACCGAAACATACAAAGGCCTTCATTCTCCTTCCTCTTGGGCTAGCCATTCTCCTTCATCACCGCTCTCGTTTTTGAACCTTCCAGCGGAGGAGCTTGCTGCTGTGATTTTTGGTTGTGACCATGTGACTTACAATGAATGTGTCACACAGCTTCTGTTTGGTATACTTCATCTATCCTCTTACTTTTTGATAAAAAGTTGCATGGTATTTCTGAGGCAGATAGCTATGGAGAGATGAACATCAATCCATATGCCTGGACTGATGGGAAGCAGAAGACACGTTTTTCAGCTCAGGTTCTTTTCTTAGATTTAATAATCTCTGATATTACATTAGATCACTGTCTGAGGTGTAATGAGGTTTTGTTTACATGTAGGCACGCATACGGGTGAGATGTTAGTGTGCACCATTGACAGAAAAGCATATACAAGGGAGCATTAGCAGCGAAGAGGAAATGGACGAGAACTGTGGTGATAGGGTTCTTCCATCTGCAAATATCAAAAAACCACCTCCCAACGGTGATCATACCCGACAGAACACCCAAGATCCTGAACCACTTAGCCTTGCTCTTGCGCATGCTCCACAGATTGCTATCCACATCATTGTCAACTACATCCTTGACAGTGAACTCGTGAATGCTGGTGTCAATATCTTTCATATCTTCATCCATTGGTGTCAATATTCTACCCACAGAATGCCTTCATTCATAAAAAATATTATTATGAAAGTATTATTGTAATTAATACACACGTAGCATATGATCTCATTACATAAATTTGTAATTAACGTTTTCCAACAAACTCTAAAATTACTCTTACAAGTCTCATCGCCAGCAAAGTGCTTCTGTCATGGGAGCTGGACGTAAGACCGAAACATACAAAGGCCTCATTCTGACCATGCAACTTACAATGAATGCGTCACACAACTTCTGTTTGGTATACTTTATCTATCCTCTTACATTCTATCACAGATATACATCTCTCCCTTTAAACCATATGCATGAACAATAGCTTGATCATTAGCTTTTGTGCATGTCTAGGCCTTCGAGCTTCTCATATCATCTATGTAAAGAATGTCCGACCAGGGATGCCACTAGTTTTGTTTAATAACATTGATAAAAAGTTGCATGGTATTTCTGAGGCAGATAGCTATGGAGAGATGAACATCAATCCATATGCCTGGACTGATGGGAAGCAGAAGACACGTTTTTCAGCTCAGGTTCTTTGCTTAGATTTAATAATCTCTGATATTACATTAGATCATTGTCTGAGGTGTAATGAGGTTTTGTTTACGTGTAGGCACGCATACGGGTGAGATGTCAGTGTGCACCATTGACAGAAAGCATATACAAGGGAGCATTAGCAGCGAATTATGTGAACTATTCACAGAAGAAAATCCTATTTGAGTTAATTCATGTGCGACAGATAAGCTTATATCTCTTTTCATGTAGGCTCATTGAGTGTCACTAGACAGGTTGTGGGTTTACAACGTGGGTCCATCAACAAAGGAGAAGAATATACAAGGGAGCATTAGCAACGAATTATGTCAATTATTCACAGGATAAAAACCTATTTGATCAGTCAATTCATGTGCGGACAGATAAGCTTATATCTCTTTTCATGAGAAACTCATTGAGTGTGATCAGTAGACAGGTTGTGGGTTTACAACGTGGGCCCATCAACCTATTTGAGTTAATTCATGTGCGGACAGATAAGCTTATATCTCTTTTCGTTAGAAAATCGTTGAGTGTCAGTAGAAAGGTTGTGGGTTTACAACGTGGGCCTATCAACAAAGGAGAAGCATATACAAGGGAGCATTAGCAGCGAATTATGTGAATTATTCACATGAGAAAAACCTATTTGACGAAAATCATGTGCAGCCAGATAAGCTTATATCTCTTTTCATGAGAAACTCGTTGAGTGTCAGTAGACAGTTTGTGGGTTTACAACGTGGGTCCATCAGCAAAGGAGAAGCATATACAAGGGAGCATTAGCAGTGAATTATGTGAATTATTCACAGGAGAAAAACCTATTTGAGTTAAATCATGTGAAGCAAGATAAGCTTATATCTCTTTTTCATGAGAAACTCGTTGAGTGTCAGTAGACACTTTGTGGGTTTACAACGTGGGCCCATCAACAAAGGAGAAGCATATACAAGGGAGCATTAGCAGCGAATTATGTGAATTATTCACAGGAGAAAAACCTATTTGAGTTAAATCATGTGCAGCTAGATAAGCTTATATCTCTTTTCATGAGAAACTCGTTGAGTGTCACTAGACAGTTTGTGGGTTTACAACGTGGGTCCATCAACAAAGGAGAAGCATATACAAGGGAGCATTAGCAGCGAATTATGTGAATTATTCACAGGAGAAAAACCTATTTGAGTTAAATCATGTGTAGCCAGATAAGCTTATATCTCTTTTCATGAGAAACTCGTTGAGTGTCAGTAGACAGTATGTGGGTTTACAAGGTGGGTCCATCAACGAAGGAGAAGCATATACAAGGGAGCATTAGTAGTGAATTATGTGAATTATTCACAGGAGAAAATTCTATTTGAGTTAAATCATGTGCAAACAGATAAGCTTATATCTCTTTTCATGAGAAACTCGTTGAGTGTCAGTAGATAGGTTGTGGGTTTACACATAGACACACACATACACACACATACACATAGATAAGCTTATATCTCTTTTCATGAGATACTCGTTGAGTGTCAGTAGATAGGTTGTGGGTTTACACATAGACACACAAAGACTTGTTGTTAGGAACTGTGTATGTGTGCATGCATCTATATGTGTGTGAATGCATCATTATGTGTGTATGTGTCTATGTGTGTATGTGTGTGTGTGTATATGTGTGTGTATGTGTGTGCACGTCTATGTGTATGTGTGTGTATCTATGAGTGTGGATCTGTTTATGTGTGTGTATTTGTCTATGGGTGTGTATGTGTCTATGTGTGTGTGTATGCATGTATGTATGCATATGTGTGTGTATGCTTTATGTATGCATATGTGTGTGTATGCATTATGTATGTGTATGTATGCATGTGCATTACGTATGCATATGCATTATGTATGTGTATGTATGCATGTGCATTATGTATGGATATGCATTATGTATGTGTATGTATGCATGTGCATTATGTATGCATATGTGTGTGTATGCATGTAAGTATGTATGTATGTATGCATATGCATATGCATATGTATGCATGTATGTGTATGTGTGTGCATGTCTCTCTATGTATGTGTGTATGCATATATGTGTGTGTATGTGTATATGTGTGTGTATGTGTGTGTATGTGTGTATGTGTGTGTATGTGTGTGTATGTATGTATGTGTGTGTATGTGTGTGTGTATGTGTGTATGTGTGTGTATGTGTGTATGTAACATTATGTGTGTATGTGTGTATATGAGTGTGTGTGTGTATGTGTGTGTATGTGTGTATGTGTGTGTGTATGTGTGTGTATGTGTGTATGTAACATTATGTGTGTATGTGTGTATATGAGTGTGTATTTGTGTGTGTATGTGTGTGTGTATATGTGTATGTGTATGTGTGTGTGTATGTGTGTGTATGTGTGCGTATGTGTGTGTATGTGTGTATGTAACATTATGTGTGTATGTGTGTATATGAGTGTGTATTTGTGTGTGTATGCATGTAAGTATGTATGTATGTATGCATATGCATATGCATATGTATGCATGTATGTGTATGTGTGTGCATGTCTCTCTATGTGTGTGTGTATGCATATATATGTGTGTGTGTATGTGTGTATGTGTGTGTATGTGTGTATGTAACATTATGTGTGTATGTGTGTATATGAGTGTGTGTGTGTATGTGTGTATGTGTGTGAATGTGTGTATGTGTGTGTGTATGTGTGTGTATGTGTGTATGTGTGTGTGTATGTGTGTATGTAACATTATGGTTGTATGTGTGTATATGAGTGTGTATTTGTGTGTGTATGTGTATGTGTATGTGTATGTGTGTGTGTATGTGTGTGTATGTGTGTGTGTATGTGTGTGTGTATGTGTGTGTGTATGTGTGTGTATGTGTGTGTATGTGTGCGTATGTGTGTGTATGTGTGTATGTGTGTGTATGTGTGTATGTAACATTATGTGTGTATGTGTGTATATGAGTGTGTATTTGTGTGTGTATGTGTGTATGTAACATTATGTGTGTATGTGTGTATATGAGTGTGTATTTGTGTGTGTATGTGTGTATGTAACATTATGTGTGTATATGAGTGTGTATTTGTGTGTGTATGTGTGTGTATATGTGTATGTGTATGTGTGTGTATGTGTGTGTGTATGTGTGTGTATGTGTGTATGTGTGTGTATGTAACATTATGTGTGTATGCGTGTATACGAGTGTGTATTTGTGTGTGTATGTGTGTGTGTATATGTGTATGTGTCAGCAGATGTGTCGATCGGATTATGAAGACTTCGGAGTGATATTCCCAAAATCCAGTCATAAACATTTCTTCAAACGTCATTTTGTAACAAGCAAGTAGATATTTGATCTGAGAGTGCCACATGTAACACACCCTCAGTGATGGCATTGTGCTCATATCATATGCAAAGTCTCCATTGCCATGCTCGAAACCAGGGGTGTTGATGTGAGGTGCTTTGACATGGTAGAAGATTTTAAACACTCTTTGCATCATGTCAAAAAAATTTTAATGGTCATCTGCGCGGCTACGTCGGTCATGCGATGAAGTTGGGGGAGCTAGTAGCGTATGGTTGCCATCATCTAGCCTACTGTTAGAGGGCCATGCAGTGGTGTTAAGTAAGGATAATTGAGCCAATCCTGGCACTGCTTATTGTTTTGAACTTTAATAGTGAATGCAATCCAGGAGCGATGTCATGGCATTGGACCATAGCATGGATTGTACTTTAAATGGAGAGTAGCCTTGGTCCATGTATGCATCATTTCTGGATATTCTTGCAAAAGCTCTTTTTTCCTCTAGGGGTAAGCCTGCTGGTTCAAATTGAGTGGCATCTGTGGGCTTCTTTCCAGATTCCTTTTCAATCACCAACTAGTATTCTGTCATATACAAAAAATAAGGTTTGTATTGAAGCTCATTGATGGGTATATACCTTCATGGCGCCAGTTGAACAAAATAAGGCCATTGCAAGATTTGTTCTTTGATTAGGTCCATTGTGTGGATTTGGGCTTCTATGCGTGCGGAGTCAGTTTGCCCAAGCTCTTCAACTAATTTTAACCATATTGGAGTGGGTAGTTCAAAGGTATCATGCCATTCTGCCGTGGTGCGTCCTCTTCGGGCGGATTTTGGTTCATATTCTTCTTCATAAGTCGCCTCTATTGGAATTGAAATTGCCTCTTCATCCATGGGGATTGTTGGTGGGGAGTCAGGTCTAGGGGTTCAAACTAAGCGGCAACTTGATCTTGTAGGTCTAGCACACGCACCCATAATGTGACTAGTTCTTCCATGATTTATGGTGATGTGACCTCTTGAACACTTTGTTGTTGTACAGGTGCATGTATTCATAAGGTGTTCTCACTTTTTATCTGTTGATAATCTTCATTGATCTTATCATAATCTTCTAAGAGGCGTGTGTGGTTGTCCAGTAACAATTGCATGGTCTCGAAGGGGACTACTTTAAAGTGGCTTGGACTGATTGGTTCATCTAGTTTGTCCATGGATGCTTCAAAATTTTCATGATTATGTTATTGTAATCTTTGGTTCTCTTCCTTGGCAGCTACAAGGTGTCTTCTTAAGAGCCCCATGTTCCTAGTGAATGTGGCATTGCGTACAATTTGGGAATGTAGAAGTGCCTCTATTTCAGTAAGAGCATCTTTAGTCTTTTGCTCAAATTCCAACTCCATCGAGTGATAAGCATCACGGAGTTCTCGATGATGTGTGGTAAGAGAAGCATTCTCAATGGTCAATGAGTTTAATTTGGGCCTACAGTTGTGTGGTGGTCTATTGCAAGGCCTTATAGTTGCTTCCGAGGGAGGCAGTGAATTCTGTGGTGACAGTAGAGAAATGTGATGTGTCGATAGGGTGTGGTGATATTGTGGATGTGAGCAGTGGTGCGATGGGAGGTGAAATATCCATCTAATTGGATGCATAATTGAGTGAAGTAATGGTGAAAAGTGGCATGATTGTGGGTGCATGAGTGGGTGTGAACATGAGATTTACAAATGTGGAGGAATATATGACCTGTTGAGTTTCACAGATTAGTTGGTGTATAGGAGAAGACAGAGGTGATGTAGTCGAACTGGGAGGGGATATGGGTGAGAAGGTCATCGGCTGAGGAAATGGAAAAAAGGGTCATGGAGGAATGGGAAAGGAGGAAAGGGAAGGGGTGAGGAATGGATTAAGTGGAATGGGGGAATCAGGGTGGAGATATTAGGTGTAAAGGTTTCTGGTAGAGTTTGGGGCACTGGAGGTACGCTAGCTTCTACGACATCACTCGTTATGAATTGGGCCAATGGAGGTGAGCTAAAGTGTACTGGGGAAGTTGGATGTATGGGGGAGGGAAGAGTTTCGATTGCGATGGAGGTGATTTTGATGGTGGTTGCAGGTATGGAAGTTGGGGATTGTGGCAGGTAGTCAATGATGATTGTTTCTCCTATGGCTAGTGATTTAGGTGGAGGTCCAGGGACTAGCCTTGCTTCTTCTGGATGTCACTAGGATTGGGCATCGATTGGGACTCGAATGTATTGCCCAAGCCTTGACATTAATCGTATGCATCAAGGATCGAATTGCGGTAATGGATTCCTCTTTAAAAAATGGACTATCTCTTTTGTACCTATTGATTTGACCAATTCGTTAAAGCCTTCTACAAAGGAGGCTTCGAATCACCCGTTGGCTAGCTCTTGTTGTAATATTTCTTGACTTTGTTCTTCAAAGATTTGTCTTCTTGCCCACATAGCTTCCATGTTGCGATACATCTTCTGCATTGCTAGTGTGTATGCCACGGCTTCAAAGGTGTCCTATTCGTAGGTGCTAGTATCTCCTTGGGCTTTGATCTGCTGCTCTTGCTATTCATGCTAGTCATCATCCTGAGAATCTTAACTATTTTGGCTGGCTTCGTCATCACCGTCTTCGTCATCTGTTACCGTCCGGTCTTCCTCATCTGAGCTTGACACTAATTGTTCTTGTTGCTGATCAGGTGCTGTAGTGGGGTAACTTGCCCTTTCATATTCTTGTGAGAAAAAATATCCTTCTAAGAATTGAAATCCAATAGAGAATGCATCTCACATTTCAAAATCAAATGTAGTATTAATGGGTTCAGCCTCTAGATTAGGTATCAAAAAAGTGAATATGCTTGCACCAATGGTGGTGGGGGCTCTTTGACTTCTAAGGTAGTGGTTTGAGTGGTGGCTTTCGAGGTGAGCACAACACTGGTGGTGCCTTTAGTTACTATAGGACAGGACAAACGAATGTGTATCAGAGGTATAGGTGCAGGAGGTTTTGTGGGAGACTGCTGACAGGATGGTTGTGGTGAAGGTGATTCAGGGGTTTATAAACATGGAATAGTGCCCCTCATATGCTTTCTTGCCCTTGCCTTATTTGATTTGTGGGCTTTCTTGGAGGTTCCCTTAAACAACTTCAGCTCATCACTAGTCATCACATGCTCGACTACTATGTCATATGCTAGGCACATGTATACGATTCTTGCGATGGCACAATAGCCATGGATGACATGCTTTTGTGCCCATCTTTGCTATGCTAGGTACAAACTGGTCCTGAATCCAATTAATAAGATCAATTGTTTGGGGCCCTATATTTGCTAAGTATAGCCTGAACCAAATGCATTCTTGTGGTATTGTGAAGCGATCTTGAGCTGGAAAAGCAAAATGTTGCATACAGATGTGTAGTTATTTTGACAATTTTGGTGTGATGGTAGAAATATCTACCCAGTTCAAAACATCACACCTTTTCATAGGCTCTGGAATGAGCCTCTATCTCTCTCTCCATTGGAGTGTGTGTTTTGTGAATCTTAAGTGCGACACGGATGAGATCATTCGAGAGATAGAATTCCTTATAAGGAGGATCATTAACTAGCGAGGGCAAAATGAAAGTTCCTAGCAATTCCTTCCTCTCAAGGGGTTCAAGAGTGGTCACCAAATAGAAGCAATGATAAAAATCTAGTTTTGGTAGGGGTGCACTAAAATACTTTGCGAATCTAGCCCTAGCCCGAATAGGTCGTAATTCCTCTGAATTTTGAAGCTCTTCAAACTCACGTGAGAAAAACTCATATCTTCTTGTTGTGTACCTTTTCAGTTATGCCAAGGGGAGGATCGTCGATTGGCATTTGTCCCATAAAACCTTGAAATTTTGGTGGTTGCATTGTAGGGTAAGGATCAGTTAACAAATTATCAAAATAGACTACTAGCGTATTGGTGCCAGCCTTTGAGGTTCATTCCATTTGTATTGTGATCAATTGTGAGTGAGTAAGATCTGCTACAAAGGGATAACACATTAGTATGGAAATTAATTATGATCCCAATCAGATGAGATTGCAATCCCTTTCCATAACTGATGTGTAACCTGTGTAGCCGTATGTTGTGAGGTGGTTTATGTAATGCCCTTCTAGAAGATAATGTAGGTCTTTAGACACCTACATGCCTTTTATTAATGCATTCATTTCTTGTGGTCAGATTTTATTACAAGTGAGAGTGGGTTAGTGAGGATGATTTTATGGAAGGTTTAGTTGTGGGTGAATTATTACAAGGATGAGTGTTAGTCATGAGAGGTCTTGTAGTGTACAAGGGTCTGTGTGAAGTTTTCTGGATGCATTTTAGCATCCATTTCCTAAGAGTTGGTGTGGGGATTTGGTTTTTTGGTTGATATACAAAGGATGAATCGTACAATGATGGTGTCGATGGGTGAAGTGATTTCGAAGGGCTGTATAGTACATGACTTGGGTGTTGGGCTAACAAACGGTTTTTGGTTACCCATATCTATGTGGAGTGGGGTCAGTGTGTCAGGTAATTCTTGGAGATCCAAATTTTTTGGCTTCTCGTCGATGGAGAAGAAGGTTGAGGGGAGGTTGGATGTTGACTCTAATTCTACCTTGACTTCTTCTTGTCATAGCTTGCACTATTGGAAATTGTTTGTATTGTCTGACCTTTCGGCACCCATACTTGCTTTATGATGGTTGCCTTGACATGCTGATACTACTTCCACCTTTGGGTGGTCTAGTATGGTCGTCGATTTGGGTTCCTGAGTCGTGGTTGACTTTTTTCTGGTTGAGATTGAGGGGTATGGTTGACACTCAGCTTTGGAAAACAAGGGAGGTCCAACACGTGCAACTTGCCCACGAGGAAGTGGGGCATTCTACACAACAGATCTAGGTAGGTTCATAAGAAGTGTGGAGGATGGGCCATTGGAGACTATGGTGCCCATTTGTCTGCTGATGTAACCCACCTTACCACTAATGTATTCCCCTTCTTGTTCAAAGGAAGACCAAGGGAAAATCTCCTGACATCTTCCTGAGTGGTAACTATCCATCACCAGCTGTTCAAAGATCTTTCGGTCCTCCTTCGCATTTAGTTCATATGGTCTGGAGTTACATCCTTTAGGCAAGTATTGTTAGGGAAGTCAAGCGGTATCACTCACTGCTAGTCTAAGCTCCTGATATGTAGGGATAATTTCCTAAGATTCAAGTCCACTGAGTGATCGTATAACCAATCTTGGCCAAGAATTAACGGTTCTATTAGATCATCGGGCACACTAGGAGTTTCAGAGTTAGGGTCATCTCTTGTATAAGGACAGGAAGGTCCACCTCACCCATGCAAGGGATTTCCATGCCTCCTAGCCCTATGAGGTATGCCTCAATTCATTGCATTTCTAATCCTGGCTCCTTACAGTGAGACCACCTAATTGCACTAGTCGCAACACCTGAATCAATTAAAGTTCTAAGCTCTTGCTGGGTGTTTCCTTGTCTTAACATGACTCTAATAAATGGTCTCCTATCCACTATGCTAGGATGAGCAATTGACTTTGTCTGACACAAGGCTATAGAATATTTTGGTATTTCTTTGTCAGTGCTAGTATCTATCCTTGAGCGGTGGAGATGATTATAATGTTCTATCCCTAGTCCTTGACTTCTTAATTTCATACATTTAATGTGTTCTAGAGCTTCTGCCTAAGCTTCCTTTCATATTCTCTTTTCTTCCTCCTTACACTTCTTTGCCAACATGAGTCATCTAAGCATATCCTCCCTAAGAGGTTCCTGATAAAGCTTGACTCTATAGCCACTAATATGTCTCCTTCTAGAGTGGCTAATTGTACCGCTCCACTTGTCGAAAGTCTGTTAATGATCATAGGTCCATAACCACGTTTCTCTAGCTTACACGTGTTCTATTTTAGTGTATACACTAGGACTAAGTCGCCTTCTTTTAAGCCTTTATCATTCACATGTGCATCGAAATAAGCTTTCTATCGCTTCTTGGCCACATATATGCCTGCTATTGCTTTCAATTTGGTTTCTCCTAATTGTTCCAAGTCCATTATTCTTGAAGATAATTCATGGCTGGTCCACTGATGCTCTCATGCAACATTGAGGGTGGGTATCAAAAATCCAAAGCGAGCACTACATTTTGACCAAAAACCATCTAAAAGGGAGTTGCATTGAGTACAGTCTTATATGCCACTCGATATGCCCAAAAAACGTGATGTAACTATTTGTCCCAATCTGAACATTTGTTGTTTATGAGTTTCTTCAATACATTACAAAGGATCTTGTTAGTACTTTCTGCCTAACCATTGGCTTGAGGATGATATGGTGTGGATTTCTTGTGAATCACCATAAAATCTTGTAACAAATATTCAATAACTTGATTTAGAAAGTGGGTTCCTCGATCATTCTCTAGCTCTATAGGCAATCCATACCTTATAAAGACATTTTAAAATAAGAATTTTGCATTCATGTGTGCATCATTCTTTTTGGTAGCCTTAGCTTCTACCCATTTAGTGAGATAATCTATTGACACTATGATATATGCAGCATGAGTACCTTTAGTAGGGGGTTGATGGGTCCTACAAAGTCTATACCCCACTTAGAGAATGCACATCCTCCCATCATGGGTTTCAATGGCATTTCATCTCTGCAAGTAGGAAATTGGGTTCTTTAGCACACATCACATCTCTTAACATAGGTATGTGCATCCATGTGAAGACTTGGCCACCATAATCCTACAAATAGTATGGATTTGATTACTATGTCGGGGCCAAAATGACCTCCTACAACACCTTGTGCAATCTCATGAACACATTGTCTTAGGTATCCATCTCTCCTGTGTTTATATAGGTTATCACCAATGAGTGTGTAGTCTTGAGCTTCGTGCTCCAGACTTCGCTGTCTTGCTAAATTCATTCCTTGAGGGAATGTTTTTGTCCTCAAGTATGTTACCAATGGTTCACTCCATTCTGGTATAAGAGACACATGATACAAAGTGCCATGTTCCACAGGTGGTCTTTCACAATAGACATGACATTCTTTACATAGCCTATAGACATCTCCTTCCATAGAAGGCCAATATACTCCTAGTCTATGCAGTCTACAATGTACAGTATTTTGAATGATGTTGCTTTAATGCACCAACATGTGCTAATTGCAACCAACTCTTGTATTCTAATTCCTCTACACAACAAGCAAGAATTTTTTGATTATCTTCTTTATATATGCTTCCTACAAGTATCTGGTATTTTTGTAACTTGGAGATCTCCTCTTCTCTCATCCTAATCTTAGGATTCTTGGGTCCAAATGTGAGAATAGGGAATAGATTTGGCTCGTTCAGGTACTATCTCAATATTAAACAGGTATGCATCTGGTAGTTCATCCACTATTCCTTGAGGAGCTTCTCTAGTGGTTAACCATGAAAGGTGATATGCTCTACGGTGGGTCTTTCCCTTCCTGAATACTACTTCGAAGTCATAATCCATTAACAACAGAAACCAACATATCAATAATCCTGTGTTACAAGGCTTATTAACTAAGTACAATAATGCATGGTGATCTTTGAAGAGTTTGAACTTATTAGCCAACAAGTAATGCCTAAATTTCTTTACCACATAAATCATTCATAATCCTTCGCACTCCATAGTGGTGTAATTTCTTTCTATTGCATTTAATTGTCTGCTTGCATAAGCTATGGGAAGATCTATATTTCTTTCATTCATGGGTTGTATCAGCACACATCCTATGGCATAGTTGGATGCATCCACATGCACATGGAATGGCTTACTCCAATCTACTGTAGTTAAAATAGGTGTTGAATGCAAACATCATTTAAGTTCATTGAATGATTTTGCACATTCATCCGTCCATTCCACCTTGGTCAAAAGAGAGTACAAAGGCTTTGCAATGATCGTGTATCGTTGATATTAACCACAATGTCCCATGAAAGCATGTACCTCCTTCACATTTTTCGGCATAGGTAGATCTGCAATCACTTTAACCTTTTCTTCATCCATAGAGATTCCATTCTTTGATACAATGTGTCCTAGAATTTTGCCTTGCTTGACCATGAAAATGCATTTTTTTGGGTTTGAGCAAACCTGATATTCTCGACATTTATCAAAGACTTGCCTTAATTCAGGAATGTGGGTCTATCTCATGTTAGAATGAACACATAAGTCATCCATGTAAACTTCCAAGTTCTTTTGTAGGAATTCCATAAAAACATGGCTTATTAGTCATTGAAAGGTGGCGGGTGCATTTGTCAGCCCAAATGCCATCACACAAAATGCAAATATGACCCATTTTGTGGCAAATCCTATCTTATGTTGATCGTCAGGGGCAATGGCTACTTGATGATAGCATGAGAATCCATCAAGAAAGTTGTAGACTTCCTTGCTCGCAACTTGTTCCAATAAATGGTCGGTGATAGGAAGAGAATAATTGTCTCTAATCATGGTAGCATTAACCTTTTAAGATTAATACACGTGCAATTTCCCTTTTTTTTGGCACAATCACAATGGGGGACACCCATTTAGTATGCTCAATCTCATAAATAAAACTTACTTCTATCAAATGATCTATCTCCTCTTTAATCTTGGCAGCATAATTTATCTTTGTAGGTGTAAGGTTTCTGCTTAGAGCACTTGGCCTCTGAAGTCATAGGAATTCTATGGGAGCATATATCTAGGTCTAATCCTTTCAAGTCCTTGTAACTCCAAGCAAACACATCTCTATATTCTTGAAATAGGGTAGTTAACTCTTCTTCTTCTTCCTCTGTCAAATCATGCCCTATGTATGTGCATTTTTCTTCTCCCTCTTCTGTTATGACTATTATTTTCTTGGTTTTTTCTTGGTTATCATACACTTCTCCCATGCGTGATTCTCATTTAGGCATTCATACCATGATTCTTCTATCTTTTATTTTGTATTTTTTTAAGTTCTCTAGTACTTTCATGAGATGTTCTTCTTCTTCTGTCTCAGGTAATTTCTTTCATTCCCTCTTGCACTTAGTTTCTCGGTTTCCATAAGTGACCTGGGTTGCTCATTTTGATTTTCCTTTCCCATCTCATGGGTAGTGGCTTCCACAAAATACACATATTCCTCTTCTGTTGAATAGAAGGGTTCCATGATAATGGACTCTAGGTCCTCGTCACTCGTTTCATCTGGTTCTTGAACAGATTCCTTGCATTCTTCTAGGATAGCCTCTTCCTCTAAAGGTTCTATCATAAAGATGGAAATGCCATATCCGTCCTCATCACAGTGAGGGGTCCATTGTTCTTCATTGACGGCTATATCCATTGTAGCTAAGATCTCTGCCCAACTGTGAGGCTTGAATTCGTCATTAGGAAACACTACCCGTGCATAAGCCAAGTCATAAAGGGTTCGTGGTTGTCGTTTTGAACCTAAAGCTCTGGCTTTTGATCGTTCTTCCTCTTGTTTGTCTACCTTACACATCCATAGATGAGTGTCCTCATGCAACCATGATGGATCTGATTTTAACAAATGCACAAACTTTATTTCTTCAGGCATCTTATGGATTGTGTTCCATTGTATTGGGGATAGATCTCTCTGGGAATAATCCTTGAGATTGACTCTGATGGTCACTCCTAAATGTTGCAACTACAAGGAGTTAGTTTCCCAATCCTATACGATTTGCAATTGTCACATGAATCGTCTTCCTAGTATCATTTTGTAAGCATGGTTTTTTCCAAACTCACAAATGAAGGTGTGCTCAAATTCTACACCACAAGTGGTGAGAGATATCCCTTCCAACAAGCCTAATGGTTTCTCAATATGATCGTCCGCCATTTGTAGCTTCATTCTTGTGGGTCTTAATGTTGGCTTGCCCCAATGTTTCCTTAAGGAATTGGTAGTGATAGCTACTCCTACTCTCGAATCTAGGATGGCTTTGCTTGATGGGTTATTAGAAGATAGGTATTACCTTCCTCTCCCTTGGGCATATCTCCAATTCTTTCCATGGGTATTTCTAGTACCTTCTTGTGTGAACCTTCTGAAATGTGGGTAGTGGTTGTCTCTGGGAACTGGGGTTTACTACATGCTTCCACAACTCATGTTTAATTTTCAACAATTCTTTTAAAGTGAGATGACATTCCACTTTAGTGTTTTTAATCTCTTTTGTGTTTCTTGGAATTATTGACTCTTCATTTCTCACTATTATGGTGGGTGCTCTCATACTGATAGACTTAGCTTCCCAAGGTCCTATGAATTGGGGTAATTCTTATGAGGAATTCGATTCAAAACCCATTTGTTCACTAAGTTGTTCTTCCTCTACATTGGCATATATAGAGGGTATGTCTTGGGGGAATTGTTCCTGCAAGTCATCTATCTCTTGAATAGGGGGATGGGTTTCTTGCTCTCATCTCCACTTCTCCTCTTGAATTTCCCTCAAGAATTATTGCGAGTACTTACGTATGGAAGAAAGCTTCTCCCAGTATGTCATGTTCGATACTCGAGACAGAGAGGAGTATTACCTTCCTGTGTCTCTAGGACAATAGGGTTCTTCTACCGACTCTTCTTTTCATTGCTAGCAATCAAATATTCTAGCCTCTCCAATAGTCCTTGAAAGTGTAACTCTGGTTTTGCTATGTTACTCCAAGTAATGTATTGAGAGGCTTCAAACATGGTTTGGGCTAATTCTACCATCTTCATGCAAAGCTTAGTTCTCTCGATTTCTAAGTCTGCCCTAGGGTAATTCTTACTCAATTCAGCTACTTGGGGTCCTTCTCCTAATCTTGCTTGGTATGCTGGGAACATCATGTCTAGATTTTAGGTATGGGTTCAACTAAAACTGATCGTGATTTTTGATTTGGAGTCTCCTGGTTTGACTCTTGCAAAGTTCTAGCATTGGACATCTCTCAATATACTATCTAAATGTACATCCTGTGAGTCTGATCGTTTCTTGGGGGTCTGTTTGAAACTGTGGATTAACAAAGAAGTTTTGTGCCTGATTCCACTTTTAGAGAATTCAGTGATGAATGTCCCTAAATTGCCTTTGTTGTGAAGGTTGGAACCAGTTTAAGGTTGTGTTCTTTAACGTAATTTGAAATGCATTGTATTACATGAACATATCTTCTACTTGCTCTCCTCGCAACACTTGCTTAAACTCGTCAACATGGTCATAGGGGTCTCCTGTCCTGTCAAAGTAATTTTTGCTTTCATTGACTTCACTAATTGGGTGGGTCTCAATATTCTTGGATGTTCATGGAGCCTAGGTAGAGGAAAGTCATCCCTATCACCCTGGGGTCTAGGTTCTTTTGGTCTCTCAATTCTATCCATTTCCATGGTCGATCTATCTCTCCCTATGGGGTGACTAAAGCTTACTTCTGGCCTTTCCTTATTCTTCTCTCTTTGGGACCCATGGGTTGTGGATGTCCTGACTCATTAATTGTTATTGTTTGCATTTGCTCATGATGGAGGGAATACCAATTCACCTCTCCATATGTAAGCATGTCTTGCATGATAGAATACTATGAATACTCATTCTGATGTATTGTCTAGGTGTACTACCTTTCCAAGCATATCAGCATCAGTGAATCCATAAATGGTGATTGATCCTACTTTATTTGGTTGTTCCATTCTATACCTCCAAAATGCTTCATCAGTGTCCTTATTTAGGAATAACTCAATGCTTTTGTTATCTTGAGGGATCCATTCTGGATTTAGCACCCTTGTCAATACCGATTTCCCTCTAGGTATCCTAGGTTAATCTCCTAATGGTTCTTTTCCTTGGGCTCCTGTTTCTACCTCAAGAATGACTACACCAAACTCATTAGTGTGGTTAGGCTAATTAATTATGATGTACATTGTTCCTTCTTTGTCTAAGTATGCATCTCTGTTGAACTTAACCACGGGATGTTCCAATCCAATGGGTTGGTCATGATTGTGCAGGTAAACAACTGATCTTCTCAAACCATCCTCATAGAAGTATGCACCCAAGTGGTTGGTTCGGGTGTACTCTAATTGGGTCCTATAGGGTCCTTCAGGTCTTTCTAAATGAGCTACACTTAACCCTCCTTCTGGTCTCTCCATGCTATAAGACACTTCAGACTCACTTGTCTCTGAGCTCAATTTGTATGGATAACTATTTAGTTCTTGTGCATAGGAATGTGTTGTGGTTCTTACACTTGCTTCCAATGACATAAGGCTTCATCGATCTACCTTATGTGCTTTCTTGATCTAAGTTTCATGGATTTATCTCCGTCGATCACTCAATATGCATTGTCATAACTTCCACTTCTTTGTTCTCGATTACTTGTTTCGTTTTTATTTATTTTAAACTCCTATCTTGTCTCAATGTACATCTCACGAATCATCTTTTTGTTATATCTTTAAGTTCTCATATGGTCGAATTTTAAGTTCTCTTCTTCAAGGTGTTTGTTATCACATTCTTTGGATTTACACTTGCACTTAAAAAATTAATTCTCTTAATCTGTTCCTATCGCAGTCCTAATTCAATCAATAATGCTACATGCACTTAGGCTAAGGTAGCAATTGACTGAGGTGGTTGAGTATTTTTCCAACCTCAAATCTACTTCATTGATCGCTCTGGTGCCCAAGAAGCCGTGCTTCCCAAGCCTTGCTTACTTCACCCCTTTGCTTTGCTTTGGATGTCCTTTGATGACTCTTAACATACCTGTAAACATTCACATCTTAGACCAATCTTTAACCTTAATGAATAGGCACTTCAATGTATACACTTTTAAGAGTCCTCTTTCTCCTTGTGAAATCCTCTTGGTTTCCTAATCCCATTGAAGTGTCAACTTCAATTTATCCTATCTAAATATAACACGTTATTCTTAAGAAAAATAGTCGAGGTCATGTAGGATTTGAAACAAGCTTTCCAACGAGCTCTAGAGCTCAAAAAAACGAATTTCCTATGAGGAAGTTATGATCATTCAGGCTCTTGGGGATCAAAAGTGGCAAACAAGATGTCTTCAATTATAAGCTAAGGGGTTTCAAAGATGCACCAATGACTCAAATTTCACTCATAATTGACCTCAATTTTGCCAAAAAAGCAACCTTAGTTTTTGTGTTTTAACCAGACCGTCACGATGGTCTGCTAGGATTGCGATGGGAGTGAGTCATCGCAGTGGTGTGCCTAAACCATCGTGATGGTATGGCACAATCGTGATGGTCTGAAAGTGAGTCGTCATGATGTTTTGAACTTATTGAAGCACCGTGATGGCGTGAGCCAATTGCGATGGTCAACAATATGTGCGTCATCGCAATGGTCCAAATCTAACGAGTCGTCGTGATGGTGTGGTCAATCGTCTTGAGAGCATGAGCCAATTGTGATGGTCAAGGGTCAAGTGAACCATCGCGATGGTTTAATGACACATGGGTCACAAGGCGTCATGATGGCGTGAGCCAATCACGATGGTACAAAGTGGGTGTGATCGCCACTATGGTATGCTTGGAGCATCACCATGGCCTGAGACCGTCGTGATGGTTCACCTAAACCGTCACGATGGCACGAGCCCGTCGCAATGGTTCGATCGCATTGTTGCGATGGCATGAGCTAATCGCGATGGTGACACCCCATCGTGATGACATGAGCCTATCGTGATGGTTCACTAAAGTGAGATTTTTCAACTGCATCTGTAAATTCATCAACGTGCAAGGATTGTCTATGTCGTGCTATTGATGTAATCCAAAAAAGTCGAAATCTGCAGAACATCATGATGGTCCAAGGAAAATGGCAGATCTGATAGAAAATGGACATTATTACCTTTTTAGAGCTTCCATGTTGTACTGGAGTGCTTTTCTTGCAAAAGAACTCAAAAACACACAAGCATGAACTTTCTCAAAGGCTCTCTCACTCTCTCCTGCATGAGCAAATGAGAAAAATGGAGAGAATACGTGAATATGATGAATTTTTTTATTTTTTGGGATGTGATAAAATGATGCGGGGGTGAAGAAGTTTAGAGAAGGTGAAAAACACTAAAAACACTACAAAAACAACAAGAAAAATTGAATTTAATTACCTTCGAATGCCGATTCTCATTATACTCTTACCATCAAGCGTTCGTCCTAGAACTCGTTCCCTAGTAATGGCGCCACATTTGGTGTTTTTCTAGGCTAGGATAAGCCCCACGCTAAGAAGTTCCACCTCTTTAATTATCAATATGCGGAAGAGATAGGAATGATATGAATATCATGAATGGATGAGATGAGTGAACATGATGGTGAGAAGCATGAGAATGCACACATACACACACACACACACACAGTAGAGATAAGAGAGAAGCAATGGAAGCTCATGAACATACTCTATTACTCAAGAACACTCTTACAAGCTCCAAAATAGCTCGTCTAACTTGCCAACACAATCGGACCTCAAAAATGAGCTCTCTAGCTCTTTTCATAGTTTGACTAGTTTCAAACCTAGCGACTGACATAGTTAAAAAATAGGTGATTGGGGTCATTTGGAGGTCCAAATGAGGTCTAAAAATAACCAAAATTGGTATGAGAATTCTATCTAGGCTCCTCAAGCTCGAGAACTCCTCAACTTGCACAAAATGGAGCTGCTAAATACAAAAATAGGTTTTATGGTACATATGTTACAAGAGTGATAATAATCACTATTTGAAGTTTGGAAAAATACTATGAAGCATATTTCTTGAAAAAAATGAAGTGTTTGGCCCCCTTAACTCATTGCATTCCCATCTTTACATGCTACCTCTGTGTTGATGCCTGTGGCTACTACCGAATATGCTGCCAATATGTCCTCATCTTGACACATTAGCATTTTGACTGTCATTTGAACATCTTGAAGATAGATGGGAAGTTCCACCTTGCCCAAACAAGGGGTTTCCACACCTCCCAATCCTATGAGCTAGGCTTCTATAGAATTGATGCTCAATTGTAGATCTTGGCAGTATGAGAATCTAACTACACTAATTGATGCACTTGAGTCAATCAAGGCTCTCACACTCCTTACATTCTTTCCTTTTCCTACCTCTATGGTCACAAATGGATGTCAGTCGATTATTCGAGGAGCAATTACACCCGATGTTTGGCACATGGCCATGTGATATCTTAGGGCATTGGGGTTGACATCTAGGTCTTGTCATCTTAACTTATTTTGTCTAATGCGCTCTCTAGCCTCTACCTGTGCTTCTTCTCTAACCCTTAACTCTTCTTCTTTTCACTTCTTAGCAGTTTTGAGTCTCATTATCATATCCTATGTAAGAGGTTCTTGATTCCCCGACATCGAATAATATAGCTTATCAATATGTCACCTTCTAGAGGGGCCAATTGAACCACACAACTAGTGGAAATTCTATTAATGACCATGGGTCCATATCCTCATTTTTCCAATTTATGGGCATGTTGCTTTAGTGTATAAACCAATACTAGGTCTCCCTCTTTCAATCCTTTCTCCTTGATGTGTGAATCAAAGTATGCCTTTTGTCTTTTCTTTGCAATGTAGATGCTTGCTGTAGCTCATAGATTGGTTTCACCTAAGCATTCTCGATCAAATATCATGGAGGATAACTCGTGTCCATTCCACTCGTGCTCTTGTGCTACTTTTAAAGTTGGGATTAGGAATTCTAATGGTAACATAGATTCTATCCAAAGACCATCTAAAATAGGGTGGCATTGAGTATCATTTTGTAGGCAACTTGGTAAGCCCAAATAGCATGATGAAGTTGTTTATCCCAATCACAATGTTTATTATTTATGAGTTTTGTCAATACATTACATATGATCTTATTTGTGCTCTCAGCTTGTCTGTTAGCTTGTGGATGATAAGGGGAAGACTTCTTATGTGTCACCCAGAATTCTTGGAGAAGTTTTACAATGACTTCGTTCAAGAAGTGCGTACCTCTATCACTTACTAACTCTATTGGTAACCCATATCTGGTGAACACATTCTTGAATAAGAACTTAGTTTTCATTTGAGAAATGTTATTTTTCATGGCTTTTACTTCTACCCACTTTGTAAGGTAATATGTGGCTACAATAATGTATCTGCATGGATTTTCTAGCTTAGGGGTTAATAAGACCTACAACGTCTATGCCCCACTTCGAGAATGCACGTCCTCCCATCATTGACCTCAAAGGCATCTCATCTTTTCTGATAGGATATTATGCACATTGGCATGTCTCACATTGCTTCACATAGGTATGTGCATCCATATGAAGAGTAGGCTACCAAAGTCCTAAGGATAGAGTGTCTTAATTACTCAGTTAGGCTCGAAGTCCACCTGCAACACTGTTATGTGTAGTTTCTAAGATTGCCAAATAGTTTGATTTGTGAACACATAGTCTTAAGTAACCATCTTTGCCTCTTTGGTATAGGTTGTCTCCTACTAAGGCTTATTCCTAAGCCTCTTGCTCCATGCTTTGTTTTCTTACTAGACTAGCCTCGCTGGGTAGTGTTCCCGATTCCATAAATTCTACCAATGCAGCACTCCACTTTGGAATCAATGGCATGTGATAAAGGGTAGCACACTCCACTAGGGGTCTCTTGTGGCACACTGGAAAATTCTTAACCTTCTCATGTATTTCTTTGTCCATACTAGGCCAATACACTCCTAAACATTAGATTCTACAATGTTCGTTATTTAGAATAGTGATTTCCTAGGAATCCTTCATGGGCTTGTTGCAACCAACTGCTATGTTCATCATCTTTGACACAACAAGCTAGTATACCCTTTGTATCTTGTTTGTACATATTTCTTGCCAATATTTGATATTTTTGTGATTTTACAATTTCATCTTTGTTCATTTTCACATTCTTATTTGTGGGTCCAAAGGTCAGGACAGATATTAACTTATTTTCCCATTTAGGAACAACTTCTAAATTGAAAAGATAAAGGTCGGGCAATTCATCAGACAGTCCTTGCAGTGACTCTCCTAAAGTGATGCGAGAAAGGTGATCCACCCTGAGGTGGGTTCTACCTTTCCTAATAACCACTTCAAAGTCATACTCCATTACTAAGAGGAACCATATTGCCAAGCATCTTGTATTGCAAGGTTTATTGAACAAATATAATAAAGCTTGATGATCAATGAAAAATTTGAACTTGTTGACCAATAGATAGTGTCTAAACTTCTTCATGGAAAATACCATGCCTAAGCCTTCTCTTTTGGTTGTTGTATAGTTTTGTTCAGTTGTGTTTAGTTGTCTGCTAGCATATGGTATAGGCAAATCTAGATTTCCTTCACTTGTGGGTTGTGCTAGCACGCATCCTATTGCATAATTGGATGCATCTACATGGACATGGAATGGTTTATTCCAATCAGGAGTTGTTAATATTGGCATTGTACACAAACATGTCTTTAGCTCATTGAAGGAATTTTTGCATTCGTTGTTCCACTCTAAATTTATCAATAGAGCATAAAGAGGTTTAGTTCTGATTGCATACATGTGGATAAACCTACGATAATATCCACGTTATCCATAAAGGCTTGTACCTCTTTACATTCCTTGGCCTCAACAACTCTGCTATGGCTCTTACTTTGTCCTCATCTGTTAATATTCTGTTCTTAGAAACAATATGACCTAGGATGTTACCTTGACGTACCATGAACACACACTTTTTTGGGTTCACACAAACTCGATATTCTTTATACTTGTTGAAGATCCATCTCAGCTCTAGGATGTGGTGTCTTTTTTCTTGGGAATGAGCACATAAATCATCCACATATACTTCTAAGATCTTTCACAAGAACTCTTTTAAGACATGACACATGAGCCTTGGAATGTTTCAAGTGCATTGGTGAGCCCAAATGGCATCACACGAAATGCAAAGATTCCCCATTCTATGGTGAATGTCATTTTGTGATGATCTTCTAGGGCAATGGCTACTTGGTTGTAACCGGAAAATCCATCAAGGAAGCTATAAAATTCCTTGCCTACAACACGCTCCAATAAATGTTCGGTGATTGGAAGCGGATAGCTATCTCTAATCCTAGCAGCATTAACATTCTTAAGGTTAATACACACCCATAAATTTCCATTCTTCTTGGGCCCCACTACAATGGGGGACATCCATTCAGTATGTGAATCTCATAGATAAATCCAGCTTCAATCAGTCTATCAATTTCTTCTTTTATTTTGGTTGCATAAGTGTCATTATATGTGTAGGGCTTCTATTTGGTGGGCTTGGAATCGGTCATCATGGGGATCATATGAGAGCATATTTCTGGATCTAGTCCCTTCAAGTCTTTATAGGTCCATGCAAACACATCCCTATATTCCCCTAATAAAGATACAAGCTCTTCTTCTTCTTCTTCTTCACTTAGATCTTCCCCTATGTACGTACATTGCTCTTCGTTCTCTTCAATTGTTACTATAATTTTTTTGGCCTTTTCTTTATTATCATATGCTTCTCTTTGATGGCCTCTCTAAGGCATTCATACCAAATTTTTTTGATCTACAACTTCATATTTCTTGAAGTTCTCTAGTACTTCAAACAATGATTTCTCCTCTGCTTGTTTCACTGCTTTTCTTTTCTTTTTCTTTTGGCTACCTTCACTTTCTTCCCTTGAATTTATAGTTTTAATACTTGTGAGAGCTTCTTCTTCTTTTTGGGCAAATGCTCCTATATTTTCAGATAGTGCTCCTCTGAATCAAATCAACTATCCATCACAATGGACTCTAGATCGTCACCATTCTCCTCTTGTTCTATGAACTCATTAGAGTCACACTCATCTAGCAAGGGTTCACACATGAACAAAGATATATCATAACCCTCCTCATCACAATGAGGCATCCACTGTTCTTCACTGACAGCGATGTCCATGGTGGCTAAGATTTTCGCCCAACCATGAGGCTCAAATTCCTCATCTAAAAAGATCATCGGTGTGTAGGCTGGGTCTCTAACTAGTATGGATCCTTGAGAAGTTCCTTCTTCTCTCCCTTTTAGGCATCTTTCCTCTTCCTTTGCGAGCTTGCACAACCATAAGTGAGTATCTTCATGCATCCAAGATGGATCAGAAGAACTTACAGAATGCATAGAAATTGAATCCTTTTGCACCTTGTGGATAGGATTTCATTGTAGCGGTGGTACATCTCGGAACATGTAATCCTTCAAATTGACCTTGGTTGTGACTCCTAAGTGCTGCAAGTACAAGGATTTGGTTCTGTAATCTTGTATTATTTGCAATTGCCGCAAGAAGGTTCTTCCTAGGATCATTTCAAAGATGTTATTTTTTCCAAAGTCACATATAGCAAAGGTGTGCTCAAACTCTACACCACAAGTGGTTAGAGTTATCCCTTCTAGCAATCCTTGAGTTCTTTCAATATAGCCATCAACCATTTGAAGCTTCATTCTAATTGGTCTTAATGTGGGTTTTCCCCATTGTTTCCACAAGGAGGTGGTGCAATCGCAACACCAGCACCTGAATCTAAGATAGGCTTGGTTGTGTAACCTTGGTAGGTGATTGGAAGATAAGTATTACCTTCTTCTCCTTCACTCATGTCTCCTATTTTGTCTAGAAGTATCTTTGGGACTTTCTGCTTAGAGCTTTCCTTTGACATAATGGAACCAAGTTCTGGAACCTGATTTGCCACATGTTTTCACAACTCAGGTTTTACTTTGAGCAGCTCTTCTAAGGTGAGATGACACTGCACCATAGTGTTCTTCATGACTTCAGTGTTTCTTGGAACCACTGAGTCTTCATTTCTTATCAATATTGTGGGAGCTTTGATTTGAAGAGATTCATATTCCCATGGGCCTATGAATCGTGGCAACCCTTGTAAAGAATTAGATTCAAAATCTAATCTTTCATCTTCTTGTTGAAGGGAAAATTAGCCTGAGCTCTAGAGAGACCGGGGCGAAGCAATTTAGTCTTATTTGGAACAAAATCAAGAAACCACTTAAAGAGGCATAGGCTAGATCTCCAAATTTTCCACATGCCAACTTGCAATCCTTGAAACACCATCTTGTCATTCTCAAACATCAAAAGCACATGGTTTGCTGGCAAGAATAGACATTTTCTCACAATCAAACCGTGCTGGAACCACTCCTTACGAAACCAAAGATGTAAGGACTCTAGGGGGGTCTTGGGCCGAACAATTGATCGATGAGACATGGTTTTTTTAATTCTTCCTGCTTTGTCGAAATATCCTCCCTCTTAAGCAAAAAAATCAGAGGCTTGATGCCAAGGAACTCCTTGGAGGCCTCGGGGGTGTCATCCTCCATTGGGGGGTCCACATTGCTAATCAGTAGCAAAGGGAACACTCCGGCCATGGAGGCCAGGACCAAGCACCACACACACACACACCCAAAACTCCCTCACGAACGTCCATCGGCAACGGAAACTGAAATGGCTGCACGCATAGGCCCCAAGAGACAAGAACAAAACGAGTGCCACAACAAAGTAACTAGGCCGCAGCAAAACAAAACTAGGAAAGAAAGAGAACTGACCAGGCCACGATAATCGAGCAACGAATCGAAGATGTGAAGGAGAAGTTCAAACCCCGTAGGTGACCTTCAACAACTCGAGAAGCTCTTCAACTTGATTCAGGCCATCATGAAGCACTTCAGGCACTCAGCCCATCGTGATGTCCCCAAAGCATAAGTAACTTTCTTGAAAAAAAATGAGGATCAGCGGCCTTTCCTGACTATCATGAGAGCACACCTCTCACCATCATGAATCAGTCTATGACACTATCCGAAGAGACGAACACAAAGCAGTTGATTTCCACACCATCTTGTGTAGCAGCGTAGAGAGCGTGGGCATCTTCTCGATGTTCTTGATGCCTTAAAGATCGTCACGTGTATTAGTCCCAACACAAGAAAGAAACGAGCGCAACTTTGATAATCCTCCAGAATTTCAGCCATGCCAGAATTTCGTGGAGCACACACATAGTCATCGCAAAGCCCAGCCAATGAAGATGACAACCCACGTCCGGCAGTTGATCAGCAGCACACCAAAACTTGATAGGAGCTATTCGTGTTTGTTCGTCGACAGCACTTGCATCCAAGTACAGTTGATCAGCAGCCGTCGATGAATCCGAATGTGTTGAATATATGCCTATAGCTATTTGTGTTCATCGACGGAACTTGTGTCCGGCAGTTGATGAGTAGCCGTCGATGATTCCTTCTATCTTTGGGCAACTACTCTTGCAGGTAGTCATCGATGATTCCTCCTATCTTTGGGTGAATACACTTGCAGCTATTTGTGTTTGTCGACAACACTTCTATCCGGCAATTGATCAGCAACCATCCGTAGCGAAGGTCTTCCAGTACTTATCGAGTCTGAGAACAAAAGTGATCAAGGATTTCTATGTTTTAATGACTTCAATAATTGATCAAGGATTTCTATGTTGCAATCACCCACACAATATTTTGTCATCCTACACATGGCTACAAAACATGTATCATGGAATGCATGGTCACAAGGCTTAAAGTGCACCAGGAAACTAATGTTTTCTTTAATATTAAATCCACATGTTGTGCATGTGGATAATTCATTGAATGACATTGTAGTAGGATAAACAAGTGTTTATAAGGGAAAGTTATTGGGGAACTCATCATGTTGAGAAGATGGATGCTTGGAATAGCTCTCTCTATTTATGCTAAACTGAACTAAAGTAAGAACTAAATAATACCTAAGTACAAAGTACCACCACATATGAGTGAATCATGTATGTGGTAACATGAGGAAAAAAAACCTCTAGCCAACACTAGAGGAAAACGTGTCCATGTATAGGGAAAAGGTTCACATCAAAGCTACTCAAAGAACACAAAAGTATAACAAAACCCCTTGGAGAAAATCATGTAAACACATACATGGAGTAATAGATAAGCCTCCGCTAGGCAATAAGCCTAAAGCTTTGTGAAAAGCTTCAAACTTTTATCATGGAAGTGCTTTGGTGAATATGTCTACCACATTATCTTGTGTAAGCACATATATCAAATCAATATCTCTTGCATGAAGGCACTCCCTCACATAGTGATAATGCACCTCAATATCTTTGGTTCATGCATGAAACATTGAGTTTTGTGCAACAGCCAATGCACTTTGACTATCAATGAGAATATGCATAGAAGCATCAATCTCCATGCAAAGATCCATCAATAGGTATCTCAGTCATATACACTCCACTATAGCTATGGAAACTTCTCTGTACTCAGCTTCACAACTCGATGTTGCCACTATAGGTTTCTTCTTACTCAACCAAGATATGCATGAGTATCCAAGGAAAAAGCAATTATCACTAGTGGACACATAAGTATCATAACAAGCAACCCAATCACTATCTATAAAGGTATGCAAGAATAGCTAAATATCTCTACCATAAAAGAGACCTAAACTCAAAGTGCCTTTGAGATATCCCTATCTCAACCGGTCTGGAAACTGGCTTGCAATCTTGAAAGTCAAAATGTTGAAGTTCTTTTTCAACATACTTTGCTTGATGCATAATAATTCCCCCTAAATAGATACAAAGTGGATGCCAATGTAGTAACTCAAAAGACCAAGATAAGTGACATCAAAAGTAGAACTAAAATAAAGTTCTTCTTGTACATACAATTTATTTTTTAAGAGAACCACACCTCCATTTGCATTGGTAATATTAATTTCTCCTACTCCAATGATAGGATAAGAGACATTGTTTGGACACATCATATGTCCTCCTTTGGGTGCATCTTTCAAAGATGCAATAAATATTTTGCATGAAGTTATGTGCTTTGAAGCACCACTATCAAAGAACCAATCTGAATCAACCTCACTCACAACCATACATTTAGAATGCAATGATGCATCATAATGACATGTAAAAACACGTGCCCAAAAATCTTGAGCCATGTTGACTTCATCATTCTTTGCATTTGAAGAAGTTTCAACAATAGGCATGTCAGATTCCTTCTTCTTTTCATTGCAATCAACAAGATTTTTACATGTCTCAATAGTATGACCAGCCTTTTGATAGTATTTGCATCTTTTCTTCTTTTTCAAATCAGCATCATTAGAAATGAGTGGAAGAGGAAGGTTGAGGCTTTGGTTTTGATGAACCCAAAGTTGAACCATACTTGCTTTTCCCTTTTTGTGAGATAGCAAGTGCTTGTGTTCCCTCAATCAAACCATTCTTATTTTTCTAGCTTGCTCCTCTTGCAAAAGAAGAGACACGAACTCATCAAATGCATACCTATTTGGATTCCATTTTTCAACCAAATGGAGTGTAGTGGCAAAGCTTTGAAAAGAGTCTAGCAATCCTTTCAACAACATAGAGATGAGTGATGCATCCAGAGTAATCTCATCTATGTTCGTCAATTGTCCTTTGAAGTCCTTGATGCGTGTCAGATACACATCCATGGACTCATTTCTAGCCATACATACATCCTCAAGTTTCTTCCTCAAGTATGAAAAATATGCTTCATTACGCATGGCATACAAAGAAGCAAGAGTGTCCCATATCTATCTTGATGTAGAACATGGTTGAATGTGTAGAACTAAATGAAATTTCATAGAAAGCACAATCAATGCATAAGCTTGAGCATCTTTTCCATCCCATCCAAGTTGCTCCTATGTAGGTGGATAAGGAGTAACCACTACACTTGAAGAAGAAGCTCCATCTGTGACAGTAGATTGTGAAGTAGAAGAACCAACAAGTCTTCAATCTACATCCACCACTATGTTCCATAGTTGTTTCACAACAAGAACATGTTTCATCATGTAAGACCACATTGGGTAGTTGGTCCATCAAGCTTATCTTTAGCTTGAAGCATGCCAAGCAAGTCATCGCTGCCTGCCATTTCACTAAAGAACAATAATGTGACAAGATCTTTACTTCAATAAATGGTGAAATTTTCGCTCACAATCCATCACTCTAATGGCGATTATGACAGTATACTCTGAAGTATAAGAATATGTGGGTCTTTGCTCTACATCTGCCACTATGTTCCATAGTTGTTTTGCAACAAGAACAAGTTTCATCATGTAATACCACATTGGGTAGTTGGTCCCATCAAGCTTATCTTTAGCTTGAAGCCTTCCAAACAAGTCATTGTTGCGCGCTGTGCCCATGTATAGGAAAGAGGTTCACATCAAAGATACTAGAGGAACACAAAAGTGTAACAGAACTTGCATACCATAACAAGAACTAACAAACATCAACCACAAATTATGTAAACACTAGAATGACTTTAGGTTACCAAAGTACTTGCAATTCAAGAACTCTATCGCATGCATCTTTTGAGATGTCAAGTAGCTATGGATTCACTATAAAAATCTGTATCTCTATTTGAAATTCAATCCTTCTGTTATTATCTAGAGGACCCTAGTCTAGCTCACTTTTGACTTCGTGTAACTTTTTCCTCACCCCAACACAAGCATAAATTGTTGATTTAGTGACCATGACTAATTTTGCAATCTCCATAGATCTCACTATTTCCAACCTCCGCTTTGAATCATTTAGTCTTGAATGGATAAATAACAACAACTTATCACATTCAACAACTCACATTCAACAACTAACATGCCAGCATTGTAGTTTTGTCAATGGCGTTGAGCATGACTACTTTTTGCCATATGTTGAGTGTCCAATCATAACTATATCGTTTGCTTCTTCCACATAAAAATCATCGAAGCCTTTGTTGTAGTGTGCCTATCTTCTCACACTTTTTTTTTTATGCTTTAGTTGCAATATTACAAGCCACCTTATACTCATGTCCTCAAAAGCAAAACCTCTCACGAACATGACAGTGAGCTCATAGTTCACACAGAGATGTCTTGGCATATCTATTGGTGCAATATCATATATTTATCAAAAAGATATAGTTTAACATGCTTTTGTTTCAGCTTAACTGTTACCCACATTACTTTGGTGGTCCAAAATACAACTCGGGCTTATGCCATTAAATTACTTGGTATGGAATTCCTCCCTTGCTTGACAGAAAGAATTATGAGCGAGGACTTTTGTATAAGGACCCACCTAAAAGAAAAATTCCAATATGAGCAAATTCAATAGGTGAACCTATAGTAGAAAACATATGCTTCTGCTTCCAAACATACCTCAAAGGCTTGTAATATCGCATGGCTTATTGTTCTTTTTCACATGTCTCTCTTCTATGTATTAAACATGTGTAACCTTATTAGTTTATTCATACTCATCACCTTATTAGTTTTCATTCTTATTGCATCATCAAGAATCTTTATAACTCTATCTCAGAAAACGTTATTACTTGTAATTCTCCATTACAATGGTGGAAAAATATTAACAAGTATAAAATATTTTCACAATTGTGTATGATAAAAAAAATCCCTTTCACTGTATTGGTATCCTTTGCCTCTTAATGTGTAGTAAGGCCACAAATAAATTCTTCCATATAGCAACCATACATTATTTTATCAGTCATACAATATATCTGAATCAAGTCCCCATATTTTATGATTATTAACTCTAAGCCCATTTGGTAAAGCATATTACAAGTTTGCATACTCACACTATAGACAAACAATAACCTTCAGCTAGTTTCCTACTCCTACAAAAGGTTAAGCTATCATGGAAAATTTGATAATTAAGCATACCCATTTAGGAAAACCAAAAACATGATTCAAAATATATTTCCAAAGGTTACAATATCTTTATGATCAAGCAAGAATGTAATTTGAATAAGACAATCAAGTAAATATACTTGAATACATTATAATCTTAATGAGTTATTGAGATAAATTTATGACCCTATTTCATCAATAAAAAATAAAATATGAGACAGTAACTTCCTACCAAAAAAATTCAATAGCATTTTGAACTCAATCTATAACATATAATAATGCAAAATCTCAAACTAAAACATGAAACTAGTATCAATCCATACTCAACAAAGTAAGATTACAATCATTCTGATTTAAGTCTTATGTTTTTTCCAATAGCTAAATATAACTTTGCAAATGATCCTTAAAATAGTTTTCACTTCCATAGTGCCTTATTTATTGACAAGCATTATTAACATTGTCCAACCATATTTTTTATGAGTACCTCATAATTCGAGCTATTATAAAAGCTCCCTAGAGTTATTACTTGTAGACTTAATTTTATTTTAATGTATACCATAGCTATACAATACCAAATAATGCTCTTACATTATCAAGCTCTAAGTTAAATTTATTTTCACCAAAAATAAAGTATCACTTCAATATTGATTTTAGATGTGAATCCAATCATGGAACCAAAACTAGAGAAGATAATGACACAGATTCAATAGATTTGTGTGTGTGTGTGTGCGTGTGTATATATATATATATATATATATATATATATATATATATATATATATATATATATATATATATATATATATATATATATATATATATATATATATATATATATGTGTGTGTGTGTGTGTGTGTGTATATGTGTGTGTGTGTGTGCGCGTGTGTGTATGTGTGTGTGTAAAGGGATATTTTTCTTTCTCTTTCTAATATGAATGCGATTCTCTCAAATATACATGCTTTGAAGAAATTTTGAGCTCTCTTTGGGCCTGTAAGATAATAAGAGTTTTTCATCATGTTTGATGCTATTTTGGTATTAAAAAATTATAAAAATTATTTTAATTTATTGTTTCTTATGTTCATGTGAATACTTTTTAATGGAATGTATGCATTAGTATATTATATTTTTCGCACTATACAAACATAGAAATACATTTTTAATCACTATAATCATCCTCGTCCACATCTCATATGTAAGTAAAAGTGGGCCAAACTCTCTTTTCAATCAATTAAGTAATGAAAATTTTCCCTCAAACTTCTATCCACACAATTTTTCATCAATTGTTTGAGTGCAGATCACCTCTATATTCACGGAGATACACAATCATATGAATCATTCATCATTGAATAAAGAGCTCATTGATAAGAACACTAATAAGCATGTACACGTGAACTAATGGTTAAAGTGGTATTATGAAACATATTTGATGAAATTATCAAAAGATTTGTGGCAAAGAAGGCTCTCGCTAGAATTAGACAAAGAGAAGGACAAAGACAAAGCATACGAGAGCTTATAGCTCACTATAGTGGATGTCATAGGTAACTTCAATATGCTAGATATATCTTTCAATATTATTCATTCTCATTGATCTTTCATGCTAAATAAGTGACACAAAATTAAGGCTTTCAATATTAAAGAGTCTAGATGTCCCTTCAACACTTAGAGTTTGGAAAAACTTTCTTCTACAAAGTTGTTCAGAAAGGTGCAAAACCTCATGAAAATACTTAACTTGAAAGAAAATTGTAGATTTTCGGAGCACCTTTAATTTTGTCCAGGATGTGTCTTAAAACTTGACATAGCACCTTCACTATTTGAGTGGAGAGACTATCATGTTTTAAAACACATATTTTAAAATGCAATATGGGCTCTCCACCCAAAGATGAAGAGAAAAACAAGAAGAAAAGGAACAAGGACCCTCCTCATAAAGATACTAACCTCTGATTATGATCATCATCTTGTTCAATGTTCGAGGGTTGGCTGACCCCTCAAGAGCGGCTATTATTGGCCTTTGGTTACATGATAATAGCTTAAACCTAGACTTCATCTGCCTTCAAGAGATCAAACTCGATTGGAAGGACCTGCAAAAGAGATTAAAGTGTATTTCATAGTTTCATACGTGGATCTCCACCATGCACCCTAAAGGAAATGGTGGATCATCTATTGGCATTAACAAGTGGATTGATAGACTTGTGAGCACCCAAGAGGACCCAATTCATGGGTGGATTGGTGCTTCCTTCAAAAACCCTTTTCATTTCACCATTGTCTCCATGTATGCTCCCAACTTCGACTCGGAGAGGATTACCACGTGGCATTCTCTATTCTCTCTTTCCCACAACGTCATGATTTGTGGGGATTTCAACATGGTTGAAGCTCCTTCTGATAGATGGGGAAATAGAGGCAGGATTATCAATGGGCAATAGAAAGATGTTTGGGACCATATCAGATGAGACTGGATTTTCTTGGTCAAACCTCCAATCTAGTGTCGACTTGAGGAAAGCCACATTCGATAGAAGCTACATCACCCAAAATATTATCAATGAGTGGGTGCACCCCTCTCTCTCCCAGTGTTGTGACCTTACTATTTCGGATCACTACCCTATTATTCTTACATTTAAGCCATTCAACAATCTTAAGAAAGCTCCCTGGTTTCATGCCAATACGCTGGCCTTCTCTCTCCTCTCTGTCCAACAGGAGATTGCTTCTGCTTGGAAGTTGGCCTTCTCCTCCTGTTCGTCACCCGCCAAATGTTGGAGGATCACTGTTATGGAGACTCATTGTATTCTAGCTAGGGCCAAAATGTTTATTCGTAGAGTTTGTCAAGTTCCGACGGAGAACCTCTATCGGTGATTGAGATGTCTAGAGATGGAAGTGAACAAAGGCCATTCTCAATACCATACGGGGTTGCGAAAAATCAGAGGTATGTTGAGATACGAGGAAGAAATTCAAAGGAAGAATATTCAAGTGTTCTTTAACGAATGGTGGGTAGGTAAAGTAGACAAACCTACTAAAGAGATGTGTAGACTCCTCAAGAAGAAGCAAGCTTTGGATTCGATCCCCCTTAATGTTGGACAACAACAGGGTTGAATGCAAGACAGTTGAAGAGAATATCTTGGTGATTGTTAGTCACTTTTCCTAGCTTCTGGGAGTCTCTACCCCCCTTTCTCCCCACAGACATGATTGCATGGCAACCATCTCTAGAGTCAAGACCTCTAAAATCCCGCAAAATTTGACGCCATTGCTAGAAGCTCCCATTTTGGATGTTGAGATTCTTGAAGTTATCGATTTGCTTCCTAATGGGAAAAGCCCAAGTCTAGACAACCTCACTAATGAGTTTTTCAAGACCTTCTAACATGTGGCGACTACTCCTCTTCTTCTAGTGTGGCAAGAGGCAGTTTTGTTTGGTGCATTACCTGAATGTCTCAATAATGGCATTATCAAGCTTATTCACAAAAAAGGATTGAGAATTGGCACCCAATTACAATGTTACAAACATGTTACAAGATCCTTGCTAAAGTTATTGCTAATAGAATTTCCTTCCACTTACAAAATTGGTTGAGTGAAGATCAAAAAGGTTTTATCAAGCGGAGGTCCATCTTGGAAGCTATCATTGACATCTGGGAAGGTCTTGATTTTGCTAAAGAATCTGCTCAAGATGTAATCTTTATCAAGATGGACTTCCACAAAGCCTATGATAGGCTTGAGTGGGACTTCCTTCTCCAATCTTTGAAAGACCTCGGTTTTGGTCACAAGTTCACTAAGATGGTCTCGACGTTGCTCAGAAATTCTTCGGCTCATATAAACATCAATGGCCAAATTTCTCAAGCCATTAGACTAAAATGGTCTATCAGGCAAGGATGCCCCTTGGCCCGTCTCCTTTTTGCTATTATTGTTGATGGTCTTAGCTGCCTTATCAATCATTATGCTAGCTTGGGCCAAATTTGTGGCCTCTCCCTTCCTCGCAATCAAAAACAGATGCTCATGAGATTGTTTGCTGACGACGCAAACGCCTTTGTACATAACGATATGACTAGCATTGATACTTTTTGGAGATGCCTAAACACATTTTGTGAGCCTTCAAGATCCAAAATAAACCATTTTAAAACCACTTTCAGGTTGGTTATAGGACACCCACCCTAGTTTCTTGTTGACCAAGGTTGTTGGTTGATTCCCAGTGGGCAAATCTTTTGCTTGTTAGGTATTTTGATGGGATTTGATGTGTCGACGAGGCCAACGATGGAATCGGGTTCTCTCAAATCTTGTTAACAAATTGGCCTATTGGAAAGATATGTAGATCAACCTAGCGGGAAGGGCCATGGTGATTAATACATTCATGATTTCTTCAATTATTTACTTTCTCTCTTGTTTGAGACCTAAAGACCAAGAGATTGTTAAATTGGAAAGGGTATGCAGAAACTTTCTCTGGACTAGTGACTCCAACAAAAGGGAAATCCCCCAAATTAAATGGACTACTTGCATTAGCCAAAAAGATCAAGGTGGTTTGGGCATTCTCGACATCGAAGGCATGGCCAATAAGCTTGTCGCAAAATGGTTAATTAAGGCATGGAGCAACAGTGCAGTCTCTTGGGCCAAATTTATTTTTAGAAATAGTAATGATCTTAAGCTTATGGGCCTCCCAGGATGGAAGGACCTTAGCCTTCTCACCCTGCTCTTCTCCCCTTCTGGTTTCTCCTCGAGGCTCGGACCTGGTTTGCTCATTGTGGAAGAGTTGGAACAAGGTCAAACAATTGGTTCAGATAAGTGATGATTGGCGGTGGGTAGCTAGTATTAGATAGAATGATTCAATCTGGTTCCGTATCAAGGGTATCAGAGGTGTGGAGACATGGAACCTCCATAAAGCCAAGAAACTTTTGAACAAAGGCTTTCGTTTGTGGAAACATCTCTGGAACCAAGATACTTTCCAGTGGATTAGATTTGAGTACATTGACCCAGATGTAAGAGTGAACTATGAAGAATGGACCCTTTTGCAAAGTAGATTCTTTGCTTGGGAATGCTCGAAGACTCGCCTCCTCATTGGCGAGGACCCTCCCCTCCATGAGGGTCTTAGATGGTTCAATGACAATAGCCTTGATAAAATTCTGAGATTCAAGAAGAAATTGGACCTTCATATCATGCTTAATAGGAAGTGGTGTCTTGATTGGTTGAACTTGCAATGTGAGTTTAAGTTCCAATCACTTTGGCATCCACTCATCAAGATAAAAAAAGTCAGTGCTTATGTGGCAAATCCTCCAACGAGGAATTTGGACCAATGCAAAGGCGAGAAAAATTTGTGGATTACCCCCATGGTGCAAAAGATGCTTAAGTGGCAACGATGACTTAGGGCACCTCTGCTTCTCGTGTCCCAATTCAATGTCGGTCTGGAATACCCTAGAGAATATCTTGCAGTTTCAAGGTTGAATCCTCTGGAAGCAAGCATTGTTGGGTGAAGCAATCGGGTGTTCCTCATCTTTGTGGAATGCGATTAGAGGTGACACCCTCTGGAAGATCTAGAAGGAGAGGTGTGCTACCAATTTTGGAAGCCCTCCTAAAGAATGGTTGTTAGAAAAGTTTCTTTTCGTGTTAGGCAAAAGAATTTCCAACTATAAGAAACCCCCACCTTTCGGACATATAGAGTGCTTTTCCTAGAGAATAGTAAGATTAAAAGCAAGTGGGCCTCACATGAAGGGGACGAGAGGGTGATCTACCTTCTTTGAAGAGCTCTTTAATTTTGTTTGATCTTCCCTTGCTTTGTGGGATTCGGGGGGTCCCATGGGTACTAATTTCTTTCACTTGTACAATTTTTTTCTTTATTAATTAAAGTCTGGGAGAGTAGGCTATTGCCGAACTTCCATTTTGGAAAAAAAAAGGGAGTGAAGGGGAATCCTAGGCAAAATGAAAAACATATTTCAAAAATCTATAATTTTCTTTCAATTTAACTACTTTCATGAGACTCCACCTACGAAGTCACCTAGTTCCCATCCTTTTAAGCAATGTTATAGAAGAAATATTTTCCAAATTCTAAGAAGAGAAGGGATTTTTGGAAATTATTATTGAAAACCTTGATTGGGTGTCATTTTCAAAAAGTTTTAAATAAAAATTTAACATTTTCTGAGAGACGGCATAAACAAGTGAGACAACCCTCTTGATCTTTGATGTACTGGTTTGTTGCATTTTCAAGTTCAATCATATGGATTTCACCAGTGTGAGGTATAATTTGAAATACCCTCTAAATCTAATGGATATCATAGTTTATTCTTTCTCAATGGTCAGGAAATAATATTTTATTTATGTGCTTTGACTTATATTTAATTATTATGACAGGGATGATATACTATATTTTATTATTGTGGTGGGGATGACATATTGTATGTTATTACTAAACCTCGACCAAATACAATGTCTATGCAGCATACATACAAGAAAACAATATTTTATTCAATTTTTTTGGATTTGTGCATTTTGGAGTCCTTGATAATGAGTGGCCTTAAAATTTTATGTAGCCCATAGAGGGTAGCCACTATAGGATCAAATACAATTATGTTTGTCCATAAGTGTATGAATAACTTTTTCCAATTGTGAATTTAAGTTGAAATAAAAAAAAGATGTAATGTAAAGAGGTAGATCTTCCTTAAGTGCTTTGAGCGAGTCTTAAAAAGGAATCATAGGGCCATAGCCACTACCCTAAGAGAGTAGTTTCTACTTCCTTTTTTATTTTGCAGTTCCACTTGCATGAAATGACATCTATAAATATTCACATCTAAATCAAATCATTATTTTTTCTCATGATAAATGGAATGGAAAAGCTTTAGTTTATCGGAAATTTGGAGGATTGATGGAACAATCATTGGGTCAAGCTAGGGTTTCCTTACCCCCTAATGTATGGCCCTATCAAACTCTTAAGATTCATCACTCTTCTTTCACTTTGGTTAACTCCCTCAATCTCACCGTGCTCATCTGATCTACGTTTGCCGCCTTTGTGGGGTGCTTGAATGGCGCTTAATGAAGCATTTTGAAACAAGAAAAGGGTTTCTCTTTCTATGGTAAGCCATAGTGTCTCCTCTTATCAAAATGAGGAGAAAAAAAATCCTAATGGAGTGTCAAACATGATATCCATATACGGATGCAACCACTCACAATCATCTTTGATTACTTCATATGAGCCAATGTGTTGCAAATCTTTGAGAAATTGAACTTTTAACAACCATGTCCTTGATCAGAGATGGTTAATCATTTGCACTGTAAGCTGCTCAACATCCAAACTCTAGATTTCTTGCTTCACCTCCTTGGTTTTAACTTCGGTCCTCTTCTTAAAGATATTGAAAATTTTTTAATATATTCTTTTTCTTATCCCCATCATCTAGTGTCGACTTACCCCTCATTGTGTTCCTCCCTTTGTTTCCTCTTTCTTTGTGTCTTATAGTTCCCTGATTGATGTAACATGCTCTTACGTGTTGCAAAAAGCCATCAGGGAAAGCTAAACATGCTTTGAGAATAGGATAGCTTCATGTATCTATGTGCATTGTACATTTCTCTTATGTTGGAGGGAGAATGCAATGCAATTACAAGGGCGTGTTTTGCTAGAATAGACAGAGAGAGAGAGAGAAGTAAGAGGTGAGATATCCGTGTTGTGATCGACATGTAATTTGTTGATGAAGTCAATGAAGGGAGAGAGAGAGAGAGAGAGAGAGAGAGAGAGAGAGAGAAAGTTGGGATCTGGGATCATAATGCTAAAATTGACATTTAGGTAGTTGATGGAGAAAGAAAGTGAGAGAGATTGCTAAAAAGGTGTTCAAATATGATGATAAACTATGTGAACTAGCACTATCAAATATGAAAGTCCAAGACATGTATTATTTGTGCCATCTTAACATGCTTCTACCCATAGGTTGATAAAACATTTTTAGCTTGGATTAAGGTTTACATTTCTCAGTTTGATAGAATTTTTCTATTTACAAAATGAGGGTTAAATTTCTAAATTGATGTCATATCCTCCAAAAAATTCCATACGTATGCACTTTAGGAAATTTTAGCTTTGATTAAGACATTTTAAGATAGGATTAAGGTTTGAAATCTTTGTAATCATGAAAAGAATTATCTCCTAACATTGTCAAATGTCAAACACTTCAAACCTATTCATGTGCGTATCAATTTTGGATGTCCATTAAAAATTCACATATTATTAGTGGGAGACAAATGTTCTAAAGAGAGTTGTTGAGAAATTTAATGAGTTTCTTGTCACCTTCGTGAGCGACCCACTTGCTTTTAATCTTGTTGTTTTCCAAGACAATGGTGCCTGAAAGGTGGAGACCTTTTACAATTACATATTCTTCTACCTAACAAGTATAGAGATTTTCCAATCAACCACTCTTTTAGGGTACTACACTACATTAGGGTACTACCATGAAAATAGTACTCTTTTAGAGCATCCTAGTAGTATCAACAATGATAGTAGTTATCTTTTAGTACCCTAATGTAGTTGATACACTACATTAGGGTACTATCATGAAAATAGTACTCTTTTAGAGCATCCTAGTAGTATTAACAATGATTGTAGTTATGTTCTCGAATTGCCATGGGTAATGACAATGGGGAAGACAAAAAAGTGAAAACTGGATCCTAATGGAGTTATGATCTATGAATCATAAAAGATTGAATCAAACATAGTGAAAGTGCTCTGGTACAATAGCTAGAACAACTGCTCTGCTACAGTAGCTCAAGGTGACATAGCAAAGCAAGATACCCCTAAAAAAAGAACTTGCTATGCACATATTGGTAAAGAAAAAAGATTGATGTTGGTATGAATGACTAAAAAGACATGAATGTATAGCCACTCATCCAAAAGTTACCAGGTGGTAGTGGGAAATTTTCATCAAACTAGATAATAAAACCTGCCTCAAAGGTGGTTACAAAAATTTCTTCTAAATCAGTGCCAAAATGAAGCTCTCAAAAACATTGGATCACGTTCTCCACATTGAACCTTTGCAAATTGGTTCTCCCCCACCAGAAAGTTCTTGAATGAGGTATTTAATCAATTCTACACAGTTTATCCTTGCAAAAGGAAAAGTTTTATCCATAATAAATAGTATGGTTTTGCTTTCGAAAATCCAAGGTCTGAATCGATTGTCTAAAAATAATGCAACATGTTTTATTTGATCTGTTAGGGCATTAACACAATCAGAAGCATTATAAATAAAAGGTCTTATTTGTGAAAGGATAACATTATAAGCAAACGCCCTTGGTCTATACGAATTGAGATGAATAAAATGTGATTCTCCACTTAGCATGCTATCCTTTTCCCATAATGTGGAGGACCCATATTTCCACTAGAAGTTTCCCTTAGAAAGAGAACAAAGTGTTCAAATAAATGGTATAAAAAATGTTTGAGGTTTTTTTCAAAACAAAATGTCAAATGGATAAATGGGTTCAATTCACTTTATAGTTCTATGACATAGGTCTAGCTATGGATCATTCAAAAAACCAAAACTAGGAAACACTGGACCAAGAAATTCTCCACAGATTTCTCGATACATGTCATATTATGAAAAAGTACATCACCTCTTCCTAGCCTTAGAAAATAATTATCTCACTAAGCTTATGCCCCATTCTCAAACTTGAAATTGATAATTGCAATCAACGATGCATCATTACAACCACTTATCAAAATACTCCAACAACTTTATTAAAAGCACATAGAAAAAATCTTAAGATACATTTAGAAAATAAATAAAAAATTCATATGTCAATCTTGATCAATGTGTGGAAGCAAGTATAATCTCTAGATACAAATATTTGTACATAGAAAACATCTTGCAATAACAATTGAGTTAGTGACCACGATAAATCTTCAATGCTCATGAATCAAGATTGAAGGTAACTATGGGATGTGTGTAGAAGTGCAAGAGACACACAAGAAGCACACACAAGGAGCGCAAATGCAACAAGGTACCCAAAGAAAATGGATGGCTAGACTAGCTCTCTCTATTGATGATGAACAAAACTAAAGTCAGAACCCAATAATATCCCTAAGTACAAAGTACCACCAAATATGAGTGTATCATGTATGTGGTAACATGAGAAAAAACACTCTAGCTAGCACTAGGTTAAAAAGTGTTAATGTATAGGGAAAAGATTCACATCAAAGCTACTAGAGAACACATGTAACAAACCCAATTGGCTAGAGTAAAAAGTGTCAATGTATAGGGAAAAGGTTCACATCAAAGTTACTCGAGGAACACATGTAACAAACCCAATTGGAGCGAATGATGTGCATACATACAAGGGGAGATAGATCAACCCCCACTCAATAATAAGTCTAAAGCTTTGCAAAAAGCTTCAAAATTTTCCCATGGAAGAGCTTTGGTGAATATGTTTGCCACATTACCTTGTGTTGGCACATATATCAAATCAATATCTCCTGCACTTCAATATGTTTGCCACCTTATCTTGTGTTGGCATAGTGATAATGCACCTCAATATGTTTGGTCCATGCATGAAATGTTGGGTTTCATGCAATAGCCAAATCACTCTGACTATCAATGAGAATATGCTTAGAAGCATCAATCTCCATGCAAAGATCCATCAATAGGCATCTCAATTACATATGGTCCATTGTAGCTATAACAATTGCCCTATACTCAGCTTCAAAACTCGATGTCACCATTCTAGGTTGCTTCTTACTCAACCAAGATATGCATGAGTCTTCAAGGAAAACTCAATTACCACTAGTGGACACATGAGTATCATAAATACCAGCCCAATCACTACCTGTAAAAGGATCCAAGCATGGCTAAATATCTTTGCCATAAAAGAGACCTAAACTCAAAGTTCCTTTACAATATCTAAAAACACATTTCACCACTTGCCAATGCTTAGTGTGAGGGCTATGCATGAATCTACTCAATTAAGAAACTACATATTGTATATCCTTGTGTTGCATGTATATATAAGACATCCCAGAGCTTGCTAATAAAGAGAAGTGTCAAATGCATCACTCAAATCATCAACTGAGAACCTAAATCTTATCTCCATTGGCGTGGAAACTAGCTTGCAATCCTCAAAGTCAAAATGTTGAAGTGGTTTTTCAACATACTTTTCTTGATGCATAACAATTTCCCCTTCAACAGGATGCCAAGATAGTAGCTCAAAAGACCAAGATAAGTGACATCTAAAGTATGTTACAAATCAAGCACAAGGATATCAAGTTTTGCATCACATGACCTAGTCAATATTATGTCATCAACATAAAGAACAAGCATTGTACGATCAGCCCCATCTTTGCTTACATAGAGTCTGGTTTCAATGGGACTACATGTGAAGCCAAGAGCAATCAAGTGCTTATGGATTTTGTCATGCCATGCACGTGGAACTTTCTTGAGATGATACAAGGCTTTATGCAAGCAACAAACCATATGCTCTTTCAATTTCATGGGAAATCTAGGAGGTTGCTTCACACAAACCTCTTTCTTAAAATCATCATTCAATAAAGCTATTTTTATCTCCAACTGGTATGCTTTCCAGCCTCATTGGATGGCCAATGCAGCTACAATACAATTTGTAGTCATGCGTGAAGTATATGCAAAAGTTTCATCATAGTCAATGCCATATTGTTATGCATATCCTTTTGGAACCAATCTAGCTTTGTAGCAATCAATGCTATCATCTTTCTTTCTATCAATGGCATTTTTTTCCTTTTGGCAATCCACATAACTCCCAAGTACCATTCCTATGTATGGTATCCATTTCTGATTGCATAGCAATCATCCACTGTGGATCATCATATGCATCTTCAAAAGTAAGTGGCTCTTCATTACATGTTGTTGTGATAAGAGAATAGTCCACAAAGTTACTTGATGCATGGCAAGATCTTGATCTTGTTCTACCAAGTAAAGGTGCACTCAATTTGTTGTCTTGCAAAGTTTGTTTCAGCCACTTTGGCATAGTTTGTGCACTCTTGATAGGCATGTGTTCATTATGTAATACATCATCAACATGTATAACATGTGTGGGCTGAATTTCATGCTCATATTGCCATATTTTGAAGCAAATGTTTAGCCATATGTGGCTGTAAATGTTTAGCAGTTCCAACCATGCTTGGCTAGAAAATTTCAGCCATGTTTGGATGGAAATTCTCTCCATTTTCACATCTATTCGTTAATATATATCAACCCTTTCAACCTCACTTGGCTGGTCTAGATGGACATAGTCAAGTGCACTACTTTGGAACAAAGGCATGAGTGTATCAAACACATGATGTAAGCTAATTGTTGGCTTTTTTTTTTGTATTCAAGTAGTCCTAATGAGAAGCATGTTGCTGATTTTAAGGTTGATTTGCATGCATCATTTGAGATGTCAGATTTGGGGCATTTGCATCATTATTTGGATGTTCAATTTATGGCGGAATAGCTTTGTGTCAAACAAAATATATTGATACATTATTGTAGCATTTTTTGCCTTGAAGACTTCAAACCTATTTCCACTCTTATGGAAATAGGTTTACAGTTGAGTCTTCTTGATGTTGGAGATGCATTCGATGTTGTCCTCTATCAGCATGCTTGATTTACTTATGCATAACTTAGCCTGATATTCAGTTTGTTGTTTCACAAATGAGCAGGTTATGCATTGCCCAGGTGTCAAGCATTGGCAGGTGGTTAAGTGCATCTTTCACTACTTGAGTGGTACCTGACTACTTGGATTGTTTTATCCCAAGAAGGGATCATTTCCACCACTAGGACCAATGGGGCACTTTTTTCCCTCTTTACAAGGTTTTTTTTCTCTAGCATGTATATATATCTATAATCCGAATGGGTCACTTATCATTTTAAATTCTCTTGGTAATACATTCAGTATTGTGTGTTGTGCTCCAAGCTTCTTCTTCTTCTTCTTCCCTGTGTTATTTGCATGCTCCTGTAGACCTCAAACTCCAACAATTATCCAAGAAAGCTCAATTATAGAGTCCTAACAATACATGGAATTGTTTGTCTCCAAGATCTAACCTTACCATGAAGTATTAACGATTTTTGTGCTCAAGTGACTACTATTATACCATGAACGAATGTGTCTAACCAAATAATGAAGCATCAACTAAATTAGAAGTAAAATTTGTCCAAATTCTAACTTCTTTTCAATGCCAAGGAAGGTAGGGTTTATGTATTAGAAACATAATATGAAAATTACAACATATGCATTGCAATAAAACCTATTACAATTCCATGTTCCCCATGGTTATGGTATAATCCAAAAAGGAAGGACAAGGGTTCAATCAACACCAATTCATATTCCATGTATATCCATTTTAAAACATACATCCTCAATATACCAAGACATCAAATCAAGATCCCAAGAGTGCCCATTACTAAATTGGTTAGATAATTACAAAGTACCAAAAAGGGTTCATATTGGTTGAAGATTTTATCAAATTATTTTTTGAATTCTATCATGAAATGATTTCTTCTAGGGTCCTCTATTTTCTTGGGAGGTATATAGAAAAAAATCCTTCAAATCCATAGCTAATCATGCATGTGCAGATTTTTTTTTTTGCATATCCATTCTCTAGCTTCATGGTTTATTAATGTCTTATCCGACAAAACGATCACTACTAAGTATGTATGTATCTATCTATCTATTTGTGTGTGCATGTGTGCTTAATATACATATACATTCATGCATACGTATTTTTGTGTGCATGTGTGTGTGTGTTTATATCCATAAGACATGAAACATAATTGAATTGAGAAGCACAAACCATAATTGAAATAAGAAACATAATAAAGACACAAGTTTTATCATATATATATATATATACATACATACATACATACACACACACACACACATATATATATATATATATATATATATATATATATATGTATGTATGTATGTATGTATGTATGTATGTATGTATGTATGTATGTATGTATGCATGTATGTATGTATGTATGTGTGTGTGTATGTATGTATGTATATGTGTGTGTGATACACTGAGTGTTAATTGTCTAAGCCTCTTCACTAAAACACACAATCAATATTAAATATGAGGCATACAATCAAGTGATGGCATTATCCATTTTCTGACCCATCTTATGGAGCATCACAAATTAAAAATACCCTTGGATTAGGGTATTTCAAAAGCTCTTCATTGCCAAAAGAACACACAACTAATGCCCAAAACAGTCAATGGGATATATACATCATATTGAGAGTTAGAAAATAACAAGAGAGTGTGGACAAGATATGCCCATAATATCACAATCACAATTACATTTTACCCATTACTTAATATCATGGCTTAGCATTTTCAACAACAAAGTACATGTTATACATTTAGCCACATGTCTGCAATAAGCCATGTTCTTGCTAAATGGTGTACCTTCAACAAGCATCATTTTATTGTCAAAAAACTATCCATGGAATCTCCTTCATTCATGTCCTCACTCTCCAACTGTTTTCTGATGTAAGCAACATGAGCCTCATTCCTTGCCTAGTATAAAGTGATAATTGTATCCCAAGCATCCTTTGTTGTTTTGCAAGAGTGAATATGAGGAATAATGGCATGTTTGGAAGACAAGGCTATCAATGCATGTGCCTAAGCATCTTTGCCATCCCAATGAAGTTGCATTGCAGTAGGTGTAGCAAGAACTGAAGCATGAATAGGAACCTCAAGATCATCATCTTCAATGCCATCTTTATCACCTTCAGTAATTGTATTTGCAGGTGTAATAGGACGTTTTTCAACACCTTGCACAATATTCCACAATCCTTTTGCAACCAATACATGATGCATCATATATACCCATAATGCGTTATTAATACCATCCAGTCTATCTCTCAACAACCAACGTATGGAATACATCATTGCTTTCAACCATGGCCACTGATAAAATGCCCTAATGCAAAAAAATGACTGTATCTCAAAAACTTTAGTAGAACTACCTTGTTGAGCTCTGCTAGATCTATAGCAAACTTTCAGCCAATTGTACTGGCGAATTGAAACCTATATATATGTTTGGCACAAAAGGACAAAATTGCCTACACATGCACTATTATAGTGCATTTGGAGGCCGAAACGAGCTCACATCATGATTTTGACACAACAAAGCAAAGCCATTTTGAGCTCCTAATTTCTTTGAGTATGCTCACCAATTTTTGTGTGATTCTGAGATTGTAACCAGAGGGGTGTCAATGATGCCCTAGATGAAGCGCTGACCTGCTCTGATACCAATTGTTGGAGTTTGAGGTCTACGGAAGCACACAAAGAGCACAAGGAAGAAGAAGAAGCTCGGAGCACAACACACGATACTCAATGTATTACGAAGTGAATGTACAAAGATAAAATGACACGTTAAGGTTATAGATGTATATTCAAGCTGAGGTAGAAAACCTCCTAAAGAGGGAAAAAGGTGCTAGTTTGTAAGCTAAAGAAGAGCATATATGGACTTAAACAGTCCCCTAGACAATGGTACCAAAAGTTTGATGCTTTTATGAAGTCTCAAGGCTATTCTCGAAGTAATGAGGGCCATTGTTTCTACATAAAGAGATGCTTAGGTGGCAGCTTGATATGCTTGATACTTTATGTCGATGATACGTTGATTACTGGGAAGTCCTCTTATGACTTTTCAATTCTAAAAAAGAAGTTGAGTTAGACATTTGATATGAAGGATTAGGGGAACGCCAAAACATATTCTTGGAATGCACATTACTCATGATAGGAGTAAAAAATGCATATACTTGTCTCAAAGTGAATACATATCTAAAGGACTTCACAGGTTCAATATGCAGGGTGGAAAGGCATTTAGTACACCTTTACCCACATATGTGAAATTGAGCAATGATGACTTCCAAAATCAAACGTGGAAAAGGAATTCATGACCAAAACTCCTCATTAGTCTGTTGTTGGTAGTTTCATATATGCAATGGTAGCTACAAGACTAGACATTGCATTTGTAGTGGGAGTTGTGAGCACACATATATGTCTAATCTTAGCAAGAAGCATTGGGAAGTGGTCAAGATGATTTTGCATTATCTGAGTGGCACTAAGGACAAACATCTATGCTTAGGTAGAGGGAAATCATCCATTATTGGCTACATAGATTTTGATTATGTTGGTTGTGCAGACAATCATAAGTCTACATCAAGGTATATTTTTCATTTTGTTGGAGCTTCTATCTCTTGGAGATCTCATCTTCAAGAATGTATAGTTGTTTCCACCACAAAAGCAAATTATGTTGCAACAAGTGAGGCATGTAAGGAACCATTGTGACTTTCTCATCTTGCTTGTGATATGGGTCTACCTCAGCATGTACCTCGTTTTCTTAGTGAGAGTCAAACTGCCATTGCATTGGCTAAGAATCTGACCTATCATGCAAAGACCAAGCACATTGAGGTGTGGTATCACTTCATTAGGGACTGCTTAGCCACTGAGCGCATTATTCTTGATAAGTTTCATACTCCATATAATGTTGCAGATGCTTTGACTAAAGCTCGACCACATGATAGCTTTCAACATTGTTGTCACTTGATAGGGGTTACTTGATTCATGATCTTACAAAGTTACCTGTATATTGTGTAACATGCCTATCACGTGGGAGGTATAGTTTGTATACTTACACTTAGGTACTCTTTATCATTTTTTATTTTTCTCACATAGTCAGTTTGGCCAATTAACCTTTAGTGGGAGTTTGTTACTATTAGTGTCCATTTGAAAGGCCAAATGGCCATTGGACACTTTTGTATATGCTCTTTAATAAAACATATAGTGGCATGGTTAGCCATAGACTATAAATTTGACTGCATTTGTATGACCTAAGAAATCTATGTTCGTGGTCTGTGTACTGTGTGTTTTTTCTATATTCTTCACCCTTTGTGCAGAGTACTATGTGCGGCATGAGAGTTTGGGTTTCTACTACAAGGGTGTCATTGAAGCTCTCAAGGAGAGTCCACCATCATGCATCACAAAGAGAAATACTTCATGATTAACCATGAGCTTTCTAGAAGTTGAGCTAGCCACCCTATACCTCAAAATTGGTTGTGAGAGGCTTGTGAACTAGGCAACTTATGCATGGATCCTAGTTATGTGCCATTATTGATCCACAAGTTGGGCTACCCCCAACAGTTTCCTACCAAGCTTATTGTGGATGCATCAACATTGAACATTGACTTATTTTTAGTACATTTGAGATCCTTTGGGTAAATCCTTAAGGATGCAACATGGACATATATAGGTTCACATGGTTTGAATGAGAGTTATCCCTTGGATACATCCCCAAAGACACATCATTTAGATACAAACTAGGTTCACTTGGTTATAATGAGGACTCACTTATGATTCTCCAGACATGCATGAAAACCCCCACAAAATAGAGGAACTTGACATGATAGTAGCTTGGCTTTGGTACCATTTGCTTGGATCTTGATTTTGTAGGATATTTGGTAGAGAGCAAACTTCTTGGGAGGTCACCAATTTCATTGATATAATTACATGGGCATGCTTAACCATGAGATTTGTACAAGCCAAGCTAGCCAATCCACCCCTCAAAACTGATTGTGATTGGCTTGTGAACCAGGCAACTTATTCATGCCTCATAGCTCATGGCCATTGTGGATCCACAAGTTGGACTTACCCAAACATCAACTTCCCAATTTTCTATGAAATCTCCCAAATTTATTGCTAATAACTATATATGTTAAAAAAAATACTCCAATTTATTAAAAAAAACCTAGCAAGTTCTTTCCAAATATAGTAAAATTTTTGTTGTTCCCTACTTTCTTTAGCTTCCCATGATTTAGCTAACTTTTGGTCAACCTTACACTAGTTTGGTCAACTCTGATCAATGTTGATCAGTAGACTCAAACTTATAGAATAAATATTTCTCCTCATATTTGAATTTAAATCTCAATTTTCATAAATCTTATTTTTTTCTCTCTTTACCCTTGCTTTGAAACTGCTTACTTGCTTTGATTATCATGCGAATCTTTCTAGTTTTGCGTAATTGTGGCTTACCAAACTAATAATTTTATTTATAAAAAAGGAAGCTTGGCCGAGGCCTAATCTCCCTTGCTTGAATTAATAAAAGAACAAGTATACAAGGAATGGGCTTAGTGCCCTTAGGATCCCCTGTATCCTACAAAGTAGGGGTAGGATGGATCGGAGGCATAACAACTATGATGGTCCAAAACTAGAAGGAGACTTAAGATTCGGTGGGTGACTAACATTTTAAAGAAAGTTACTGAGAAGCATTATGATTTTTTTGTCTCCCTCATGAGCGACCCATTTTCGTTTAATCTTGTTGTTTTCTAAGACAAACATCATATGATGTTTGAAAGGCAACATTTTTTTTACAACTACATATTCTTCTGCCTAACAAGCCTATCGATTTTTCAATAAACCATTCTTTCGGATTGGCATCAAAGTTGATCACACATCTTTCTTTCCATATCTTCCACAACACTTCCCCTCTTATGGTGTTCCACAAATCTGAAAAGGGCACCAATCATTTCACCTAGTAATGTTTCAGTTGATTCACCTTTGTAAACTCAAAATCCTGGTAAGAGAATGCCATATTGTGTAGCTTCTTGGGCACGAGAAGAAGAGATGGCCAAGGTCCTTTATGCCCCATCACCAATGCTTGCATGAGTGAGGGGCCCCATGGATTTTATTTGCTTTGGCATTGGTCTAGATTCCACGACGGAGGATTTTCCTTTTGTTCTCAATGAGAGGATGCCATAGATCCCCGCACACAAGTTGATATCTGATGCTAGACTAGTTGATGCACTGTCTCCTATTAAGGGAGATATGCCAGTCAAGGTACTTTTGGATCCTCAGAGTTCTATCCAATTTATCACCATTAGTCCATATTAATCTTTCAATCTGGGGATTGTCATTCTCGAGAAGGAAACGAGTTTTTGAGTTATCCCATGCATTGATTCTGTGTCTGAGAAGGGACCAACCATCATAATCAACTCTCTTAATAGGGTCAATGTCCTCAAATATTATCCAATGACCTCTTTCATTGTTCAAGAGATATTTCCATTTACTAAATCCTTTGTTCCATAGCTTCTTTGCTCTCTCGAGGTTCTCTAAGTCAACTTCTTTGATTCCCTTGATAGGAAAACAAATCGAATCATTTTGTCTAATCCCAGTAGCCCACTTCCAATCTTCATTAACTTTGAGATATGGTTTCATCTTGTTCCCAACTCTTCCATATGGAAGAAACAAGGTTTGGACCTTTTGGAGTCATCAAATGCTCATAAAACATCAAGGTGAGTAGATCAAGATTCTTCCACCTAGGGATTCCTGTAAGCATAAGAGAGGATTTATTTTTTAGAATCAATTTAGCCCATGAAGCTTTCGTGTTGCACCGTGATTTGATCAGCCACTTGGCTACCATCTTATTTTCCATATCCCCCACATGTAGAATGCCCAAAACACTAGAATCCTTGTGGTTAATGCACAAGGTCCACTTGATTTTGGGAACACCCCTCCTGTTGGTATCACCAATCCAGAGGAAATTTTTGCAAATATTTTCAAGCTTTGCTGATTTTTTGTCTTCTAGTCATCTCCATGCAAGAAAATAGATAATAGATGAGATGAGGAGGTGTTGATCACCATTGCACGCCCTAATAGTTTGAGTTGCATACCCCCTCTATTAGGCTAAATAGTGGGTATCATTGCATTATTGTAAATCCAAATGAGTATACTAATCATCCCTATATTCAACTTGGTAGGTGTAAAGCAAGTTTTATGCAACACCAGCTCATCTCTGGACCAACTCAAACCATCTCATTACACTCTCAATACATGGGTGGCTAGGGATATTTACACTATTGATGTGTGGATACATTTGAGAGTTGTATCTCCTTACTAATGAACTTTTCTCTGACATAATGGTAGTGAAGTTCAATGTGTTTGTTAATGGCATGATAGATAGGGTTAGCACCAAGATGCAATGAACTAATGTTGTCTCCAAATATGTGTGGAGTTAGTATTCAACCCCTATATTAAGCTTGAGTTGATGAAAGAGCAACTGTAGGTTGCTTCTTTGATGAGCAAGAAATCACTTTGGTACCTGCAAAAGTGAAATCGCCTGATGTGCTTCTCCTATCATCTTTGGAACCTGGCAGAAAATAATTTGACATCTAAATCAGATGCATAAGGGTATTATAACCCATAATTAATTATTCTCTTCAAATACTTCAAGATTCTTTTGGCTGCTTCCACATGAGGCTTCCTTGGTGTGTGCATAAATTGACTTAGCACACTAACTCCATAGCATATATCCACCCTAGTCAGAGTAGCATAGTTCAAGCTTCCAACTAAGCTTTGGTAACTAGTCACATCTTCAATTAGCTCACCTTCATGAGCACTTAGGTCCACACATAATGTCATCAGTTCTCGACTTGTCATACGATTACACTAGACACTATATAGTCAGAGTATGCCTAAGCAATGGAGTTAGCGGACAGGAAGGGCACTGAGACATGGGACCAATGAGTAGTTGGTCTATCCATCTCGACCCAATTGTGTGAGGACAAATTGGATTTGAGATAGCACGATTGGCCTCTTTTGATGTAGTCCTAAGTAAGCAGTGGCATTTTTGGAAACAACCAATCATAGGCTTTGCTTCACATGTTTACTAGTTTGAACATGAGGGAAGATGATCATTGATCTGTGGATAGCCATATCTCCAAGAGACGCGATTGATGACTACAATCAAGCTGATCAAGATTGATTATAAGTATATTTATTTTCTATATTTTGTGTATTCATCTTGTGTAGTGATGGATGCTTACAGTTAGTCTAGTTGGGTTGCTCAAGTACTCTTAGATGAAGTAAGAGTAGAATTCAAGGAGTTGTTTTTAAAAGTGTTACCTTCAAGTTTACCTCCTTGAAAGAATATTGAACATAGGATTGAATTGGTACTAAGAGCGAGTCTGACCACTCGACCGCCATTTCTTATGAGATTGCAAGAGGAAAATGAAGTCTACAACTTCTTGGATGAGTATATGGAGAAAGGGCATACCAAACCCAACTATTCACCCTTTGCAACACTAATTCTTCTAGTGAAGAAGAAAGATGGAACTTATAGGACGTGCATTGACTACAGAGCACTCAATAAGATTACCATCAAGCAAGGTACCCCATTCCCATGATAGATGATCTCCTTGATGCTCTAGGTGGAGAAATTGTATATAGTAAAATATATATGAAAAGTGGCTACTGCTAGATTAGAGTTAAAGATCAAGATGTATATAAGATAACTTTTAGGACCCATTTTGGGCATTATGAGTATTTAGTTATTCGATTTGGTTTGACTAATTCACTTGCTACGTTTATGATGTTAATGATGATATTTTATGTCAGTGCATTGGGAAATTTGTTGTGGATTTTGTAGATGATTTATTGCTGTATAGTAGGTCTATACATGAGCATTAGAGTCACTTAAGATTGGTGTTAAAATGTAAATTCAGATAAGACTCAGTTATTTCTTCCAAAGATAGAGTATTTAGGGCATGTGGTATTAGACGATGGGTTTCAGATGGATCCCAAGAAGGTCTCATATATTTTAGCATGGTCCACTCCTCAAGATGAGGGGCATCTACAGTCATTTCTAAGACTTTTTGATTTCTATGGAAAATTCATTTCATCTTATTAGTCAATAGTAGGACCTATGGTGAATTTGCTTCAAGGCAAAGTATGTTTTGCATGGAAGCAATAGCAACAATAAAGTTATGATACTATGAAGCAAGCCGTTTAAGGGGCTCCAAGACTCAAAGTGATAGATCCATAGAAAGCATTTGAGTTGGGGATAGATTCTAGTGGCATAGCCATAGGGGCAGTTTTGAGCCAAGATGGAAGGCCAATAGCTTTTGAGAGTAAAAAGTTATCTAATGCACAATGCAATTGGCTAGTGCATGAATAGAAGTTATATGCAATGGTGCATGTGCTTAAAGTTTGGAGACATTATTTTTATAATGAAGATTTTAAGGTGTAAACAAATCACCATACACTCAAGTATTTTCATAGTCAGCCATATCTTCGAGGTAGTCATACTCATTGGACTGAGCTCATATAGGAGTTTCACATGGAAATCCCATATAGAAGAGGAAAATATAATGTTGTTGTTGATGCATTATCAAGATAATGTATCGAATGAGCTTTACAATTCTAGAAAGCTCATTGCTTCAAGAAATAAAGGAAGCACACGTGGAAGATCCACATTTCTTATAGATCATTAGAGCCATCAATGATGACTCTATTACAGGAGTCGAGGCAATTTTGTCTATTTCTTCCCCTAGTAAAGTAAACAAGTCAATTCCATATTCCAATTTCTCAATGGACAATGGAATAATTAAATAGAAAGGAAATATTTGCATACCATATTCTTGGGATTTGAGAAGAAAGGTCATGCATGATAACCATGGTGTTCCTTGTGCAGGGCTTCCTAGTGTTGATAGGACAATTCAACTAGTTAGAAGAACATTTTGGTGGCATGGATTAGCCAAAGACATCTACACATATGTTCAACAATGCTTTATGTGTCAAGTCAACAAGGTAGAAAGGGTTAAGACAACAAGTCTTTTACACCCCTTACATATTCCAAAGCAGAACTGGGACAATGTATCCATGGAATTCATAGTGGGGTTATCGCAGACCTAAAGGAAGGAGGATGGTAGTGGTAGACAAATTGAGCAAGATGGCTCACTTGATACCCACATAGAAGATGATACAAGATCCATAAGTAGCAGAGCTATTTATCAAGCATGTTCATATTGCATGGGTTACCAATATACATAGTTTCAAATAGGGATGTGATAGATTGGGATAGGTATTTGCCATTAGTAGAGTTTGCTTCTAATAATAGACCTCATAAAGTGATAAGAATGTCTCTTTTTGAGATGAACTATGGCATGAATCCCACTTCTACCATTACCATAGGAATGCGAAAGAAATTTCCTAGTGCTTTGGAGTTTCTAGTAGACCTCCAAACAAATTTAGAAATACCTAAAGTCAAGATGAAACAAGCAGATGATAGGGAAAAATATTTGTTCATAGGAAGAGATCTCCTAGAGTCTTTGAAGAAGGAGATATAGTTTTTGTTGAAGTTCCATCTATATATACTTCACTAAGTATCCACAAGGAAGTGCACTAAGTTCTCACCAAGGTTTCGTTGACCTTGGAAGATAGTTAAGGAGCTTAGTGATACCAATTAGAGATTCCTCCAGATTGTAGTGTCCATTCACTGTTTCATGTTAGTAAACTAAGACAATTTATTTCTAGGGAGGATAATCTAGTAGAGGGTATTGGTTCTTTGTATGAAAGTTACAACACAAATCATTCTCTAGATAGGATACTAGATCAGAGACAAAAATGGTTGAGAAACCGTGCCATCTATGAGTATCTAGTAGCTTGAAGAGGACTATTGCTTATAGAATCTACTTGGGAATCAGAAGATCTAGTTTGCAAGTACTTTTCCTCACTAATCATTGAGAAAAATGATCTTTAGAAGGGGAAAAGAGTGTTAAGCATTGGCCTATAGAGACCATCACATTTGTGTGTGGGACAAGGGTTAACCAAAGCCAAGGTCCCTAGCTTGGGGGATATCCTAAGGTACATGAAAGGTAATGGGAATGAGTTTGCATGATGGCCAATGTCTACACTAGAGCATTCCAAATCATTGTTATTTCAGGTGCAAGAGGATATAAAGTATGGGAGGTTAATTGCACACACAACATTCACATGTGATGTGCTTTATAGACCAATGTCTAACATGATGCATCATTTTTGAAGCCATGTTTTTGAAGAATAAGGCAACATCTTTCAAAAGTTAGCTAAAATGCCTGAAACAATGATCATAAACCTTGAAACGCCTAGTGGATACCTAGGTCTACTCTCTTTGGCATGACTATGATTTTTTGTGATGAATGTTGGAAAGATGAAATGTAGAATATTGATCTATGTCATGTATATAGGATTAGGTTTTTTGAGGGAAAAGGTTTGTCAAAAAATGAGGCTTCACAATCAAATTTTTTATCACTATTCACTTCAAAATTGAACGGGAGAATGAGTTTGAATTGAAGCTTCACCACTCAAACGAGCGTGGAATTTAACCACAAGTAGAACACTTCACAAAAAACTTGTGATTGTGATAGTTAAATGACAATGATGCCACATGAAATAAAACATTGGAGGATATGTATTTATTCAATAACTACAGAGTCATGGATGTGGCGACATACCTCCATATTTTCTGTGGCCTACGAAAATAAGAGAAAACTAGAAAATTGACACTTTGATATATCTTCTCTTGACACACAACAAATAAAAAAGGTCACACACAAAAAGGAAATGAGGCTAAAAGAAAATTTTATATTAACCAAACAAAGATATAAAAACAATCCGAAATTTATAAATATATGCAAAGTAAAGAGTGGCCATTGTGGCCCAATATTTTAAAACAAATTATGAAGAATAAGTAAAATAAAGATAGTGTTATTATTAAGTACCACACTATCTCAACACTGTCATTTTTTTCTTCCACATGAAACATATTTCTTTGCAAGAATTTGCCTACTTTTGCATGATTCTCCTAAAACTTTTCTTTGAATCTAATGATGAGAAGTTCTGCCGAAGCTTACTCTCTGAGATAGCTTGAATTAATAGAAAGAACAATTGTACAAGTGAAGATGGGCTACATGTCCACCACCATTGGTAGGGGTTGAACTCTCGTCCCCACCTCAAGAGGCAAAGGTTCCAACCAGTTAGATCAATGTGCACAAACTATGAAAAAAATTCTTATTACATTGTCTTAAACCAAATCAAGTTTGGACTCTCGACAAAGCATGTGTAGTGAAGAGGTAAGCACATTGAAGGTTCAAGATTCAATACTAATACTAATAGATCAACTTGATACTAGACCCTTAAGTTGGGGATAAAGGAGACTCTTGGGTGCGTGTATTCTTCTTTTAAAATTTCAAACTTGTAAAGAGAATAATTAGAAGACGAAAAGAAAAGAAAATCTACTCTCTTTGTATGCATTAGTTTTATGCGTAAGAACTTTAATTAATAAAGAAAACCACTCTACAAATGAATCACATTTTTACAAGGCAAAAAAAAGATCGACATTTTGTGCATAAGTGCTATCCAAATCATCAACGACGTGATATCACCTCCATTAATGATGAGATCTCCTGGACAAGGAATTCATAGATCTCTCTGTATGGGAATATGAAGCCCGCGACTGTTGAATATCTCATCGAAGCCCGGGAGACTGAGCGCTTGCTCCAGAGACTGTTGAATATCTCATCGAAGCCCGGGAGACTGAGCGCTTGCTCCTCCTGCTGGAGTCACGTATATGGGTCAGCTTCTTTGACGTTACCATGGCGATTTGAGTGCTTAGATGGTACCATGATGAATCTGGGCGCTTCAGGAGCAGATGGTAGCAACATTTCTCCATCTCTAGCCTCCGTCGGTGGCGTGGGTCGGTCGTTGTCAACTCCCTCACCGTCCTTCCCGTCGACGGCTAATTTTAATTCTTCGTTCCAGCGAGCTGCCCAAGATAGCCTCTTGGAGCATCTTGCAGAGGACCTCGCCTTTACTCATGATGGGAAGCTCGAAACTCAACAAGGTGCTCAGTGTGGACGAATTTTGGCTTTCCTGATTTGTTCCATTTGAAGGATGCTATTTGAGCATAATCGATATTTAAGCGCGCAATTTCGTTGCTGAACATGCTTACCATATTTTGTATCGTTAGAGCTGCATAAATTTTCAAGTTATGCATTCGTGTGATATGGATTTGGAGGAAAATCGTGAGGCAGACTTTAACGTTAAGGGATTTGTGTTGTCTTCCTGAAACGGAGTTGTGTTGTCTCCTAAAAGGGAATTTTTAGTATGTGAGAGACTCTTGGCATTTGGTTTCCTTTGGGAGTACCTTTTGTACTTATCCAAAGATCTCAAAGGATTGATCATACGTAGATGGTAGACCATGGAGAATATGTTGGTCGTGCGATGATCATGCGTCTGATGGTGCGAGCTGATTGTAGATGGCATAGCCGTTAGGGATACCTTTGTAAACATGACGGTTATTGAGCCGGACATGTTATGGAGGAGGTTGCCCTTGATGGAAGCCCTCTTACTCTCTTATTTGTGATGGTAGCCCCTTGGGTATTTACCCGAGTTATTGCACACTGGAGTATGTTCCATTGTTGTGTCTATAGTAGGTATGGGTTCACCAGCATATACCTCTTGTAGACGGTCTGATTGAGTGAGTGACTTTCTCCACTTGTGTATGCTCATGTAGTATCTGACATCAGCTCTTGACACCCGTATAACCCATTGATGTTGATATTTGGTCATGAGCCGACCTTTTTGACAGCCATGAGACCTTGAGGCGTGGATTCTCAGTTTGTAGCATAGACTCCTACCCGAATTGTTACAGAGGGAGGAGGAGAGCACGACGAAGACATCCTAGCACTATGTTTTCTTCTTATATTGCACTGTTCTCCATAATATTCACATTGTATGTGCGTACCTCATGGTCTTGGTGGGGCACAAGGGTGTATTTTAGGGTAACCCGAGATTGTGAGACAATTCAAATCGACACATGCATAATGTTATCTTCTTCATGGTGATCCGTATTTGATCTCAAAAAAAGATAATTGGTGTGTCTACAAATCAAATCTATCTAGAGGAGTCACCCATATCTAAGTTCTGCGATAGTTGACATATTGGTGACTTGGACCAGTATCGTGGTTGCATGGTAGTTGCCCTCATACTGATTTTGTGTTGTTTCTGAAAAGCTCTTCATACTGATTAGGTAATATGAAATGGCAGCTCATGTTCTTCAAACATTTCAGCCTTTACAGCCAAGAGATGATTTTAGCAGTTCACTACCTTTTTCTAGCTCCATCTGTTTGCTTAATCTCCTGAGGTCCTCACCTCTTTGTAGCTGCAGATGCTACCTGCAGGGTTCTTGAACATGTCCTTTGTGTCTTTAGTTTTTATTTCACTTATTCCTTGCAATTCCGTTATCATTTATGTATGTGCTGTTGGCTATTTTTGGCTCTCACCTGCACTTATCTTCTCATCATTTTTAGAGATTCTATCTTCATTCATTTCTTTTTGGACTCTTATACTTGGGAATCTTTGTGTGATGCCTTGTTCTTCTCTTGAAATTGGAAACCCAAGAGGTCAACAGAAAACGTCCTTGCAATAACAAATATGAAGGGGGAAGATGAAAGAACAGGCTTTTGGGTTGATTTTTAAGGGCGTAAGGGTTTATATAGCAGAAATCTTTGACAGATGGTAGAATTAGGTAGTGAAGTCAGTGAAGAGGATTCGATAGAGGATGGCTTTATATATGGTATGAGAGTTCAAATAAGGTTAAAAATGAGCTGAAGCCTTGCCAATCTTGAAACTCAAGGTAGACTAAAAACTTGAAATTGAAGGGAAGAAAAATGAAAAGAAGAGGGGTATCAGTTTTAGAGAGAGGAGTTGTGGTAGATGTTCACATGCCACATCATTCCAAGGGCATAAAATTGTTTGGACACAACCAAGTGCTCTGGTTGATGCTGAAAACATTTCAGCTACATTTTGTTGTCTTCAAACTTTCTTACAATTGAATACCAGATAAGTGTTTATATAGATGTTTCGAGGCTTCTAGGTGACAAATATGAGATGAAGAATGCATGGAAAGTTCTTGGGTAATTAATTCGAGCTTCTTTGGGACATGTAAGAGTCATCAAACATACGACTAGAATTAGTGTGGCTTGAGCTTTTTTGAGTATACATGTTGATTTTTTTTTGAGTTAGCTTGTGTATTCAATTTGCTAAGAGTGGAATACGAGTTTGATTACTTTGAGTTCATTTGTGGTGCTTCAGTAGCTATCTTCCACTTGTCATGGTCTCTAGTTGTCTTTGAATCAGATCTTAAATTCATCAGTAGTTTTGCATGGCTTTTTGAAGTAAATTGGCAAAAGAGATCTCCAAGACTTGGACCTGTGAACCAGTTCATCTAACTCCTTTTCTTTATCCCAGGTTTCTTTTCAACGTATCTTGTTCATTTTTTGAGGACTAGTGTAGAGTTATACAAAACTGTTTCCCCCTTTGGCAGCACTATGCTTTTGACATTGAAAACTTCCAAGTGAAAACTTCTAAGTTAGGATGGATATGCTCTTGAATAAAAGAACTCCATGACAACATGCATGCATAGAATGTCCCCCCCCCCCCCCCCCCCCCCCCCAAAAAAAAAAAAAAAAAAAAAAAAAAGCCCAAACAAAACCCACCCACACACCCATCAGCCCACCCCACATGCATCCAGCCCCCGATCCACCCAAAGACACACTCATTCACATACAGCTGCAAAGTGGTTCATATGAAATCTTGTAGTTGTTGTGTTATAATATTTGTGCTTCAGCTTTTTTTGTGAGTAAATGGGCAGTTTTTAATTACTTGGCACCTGTATGTACATGAGTTTGAGAAATCTATTACTGTGTCTTACAAATTAAGGTCTTTACAACAGCTTTGATGGAAGAACTTTTGGAATCCCTTAGCAAGGAAGAGAAAATGCTTGATAATGATGCATGGAAATATGCAGCTCCTCGGTCTCAGTTGCATCTTACATCTATGTTAGGTAAGCTGACCAACTGTGATTTTATTCAGCGATTGCATCTTTTACTACAGGAAGTTTCTGCAACAAACGTTGAAATATTGTGACCTAGGGGTGAGAATGGGGAAGGAAGGGCTCTTGCTTTTGGAAACAAACAAATTTGGGGAGAGCAACACTTGGTTAGGCTCCCTGCTTTTGGAAACAAAGAAGTTAGGCGAGAGCAAGGCTTTCTTAGGTGAAATGCAGAGTGCCTACTAAGCTATGCCCTTTATGTATTTGATAAATCTCATGATTCTGTGCTGATCTTTGGAAGAGCATTTTAGACCATCCCTATGTTTAAGATTAGATAATTTATTTACTTGTTCATTGTATATTTGTTGTTTTCTTTGGCTAAAATTGATTAAGGTGTTAAACAAAATGCTTATTTGCCAGGACTTGCTTTATGTGGGTCTCCTCGAGAATTGCAAAGGAGAGTAAAGAAGAGAAAAAAGCCTCATCATTCTGGAGGAGTCTATACTTCTGGACTATGCAGTAAGTAGTTGAACTAACAGGTTTGAGTTGAACGTGGTATTAAAATACACCATCAATTTCAGATTCTTATAATGAAACGAAATGCGGCACTCTGTTACCTGGCTAATCCATCCTTTGATGTAAGTTGTACTTGAATGTCTTTAACAGACATATCATGCCTTCTTATCATCGCCTTCTTATCATTGCCTTTGCTGGTCTTCCTGTATGATCAGTTGGTGTGATTTCGACCACTTGTGCTATTTCAAGCTTTATACTTATTGTAACAATTTTATACCATGATTGACTTCCTTACCTTAAAAGTTAGTCCCCTGAAATTTTAGAGTATGATATATGGCACAGAGAACATGTCGTTTTTGTCGATAAATGGTTTTGTACTCTGTATACCTTTATCCAAGTTTGTGTAGGGGATTCCAGCTTGCAGCTCTGTATGTACAGATGGCATATACATACATTTATGTCTTAAATGTATGCAGAAAACGAGTAAATGGATATGCGAATCAGGCTATAAGTGCTTTTTGTATGCACATGCATGTTTGAGTACGTCTATCTATGAATAGATCTAAATAATAAGCAGATGCCACATTCATTTCAGGGGCCATATGTTCGCATGCACATTGTGTCCATAAGCAGTATGGGAGTGCAAATTCATAATGATTCACATTTATCAATCAAAGGTTCAATATCTGCTTTTTGTGCTTTTCTTTCCCTTGTATATGTGTTGCAGATGTATGCTTTAACCATATTAATAGATGGATGTCTTTATGCACACATTTACATATGCTTGCGTACTTTCAATATTTTCATACGTTATTGATTATAAATTTGATCATGTAGTTGATCCTACATTTATTCATGCTTCTCATCACACATATATCCTTATGATACCTTCACGCACAATTATACATTCAATTATGTTATGATCTTTTCATGTACGTCGACAGGTGGTTTTGATTTAATGTGGAGATGCACAACTAGTTCAGGGACACATCAATATGTGCAATATGGACATAAACACGGTGGGAATGTGTGCAATATGGACATAAACACGGTGGGAATGTGTGCTCATTTTCATTCATATCTATCAAATCAATGTTCTAACATCTGCTTTCTGTGTGTAATCATGCAAATTTTCTAAAATATGGATGTATGAACAATGCATAAAATTTGGATTTATCCTATCTATTGCTAAACATGAGAAAAAGAAGGATACATGGCAAATGAGCAAACACAAGACTGTCTTCTATGGTGGTACTTCATAATGCAAACGGACATGTACATTTCCTATGAGGAGATTCACATCTCATCATCATTGTAACATTACATGTGTTTAAATCAAGTTAGATGCGGCTTTTGTTTAGGTGAGGGCTCCTTTGTTCAATCTATGTGACTGGCGTGAAGTCCCAGTATGAAAGTTCCTCTGGTATGAAGCAACATGTCAAGAGTGTGCAAAGTCTTATGTTGTTGGCTGGTTTAGCTGGAAGTCCTATTGTGCAGCTCTTGTGAGGCAGATATGTTTAATCTTTGAAGAAGCTCATGATATCATATGTTCTCAACCTATTTCCTCTGGGATAATTTGGATTAGCAAGAAGAGGAGAGAGAGAGAGTGCTATGTTCTTTCCATCTTGAAGAGCCTTGAGAGAAGCATGGATCAAAATCTGTTTAAACAAGTTGGACAATTGACTCCTGGGGATCCAAATAACATTCCACCATTGATTGTATTGTGAGCTTGTTTGTCATTTTGGTTGTATCTAAAGTTTAACACCATCCTTTATAGCAGGCAATGATTTTTCCAACTAATAATGAAGATATCTGTTTCGTTAAGGTTTCTTTAAGGGTCTTGTGATTAGATGTGATGCGACTTTCTACAACTTTTCATACAAAAACAAGAGAAAAAAGCGTTGTATTGACCATGTATATGTCGATTAGCACAGCCTTGGCACTTTAAGGTAACACCTTTTTGCATGTTGAATCTACTTTCCCTTTATGCAAAGCTCCTTTTGAAGGTTTCAAGTGTTTAGTCTAATAGAAATCTTGGAGTGCAGACATATGTGGTGTAAGTGGTTCAATGACTTCTTGAAAATAATCCTACATGTATCTCTTTGATGAGAGTTCTATAGTGATCTGTAGAGAGTTTCTTTGAATTCATTGTATGGTAGTCTTCAATAGGAGAGAAAGTAGTGGATTGCAGGAACTATAAATGTGTTGAGAACCATGGCTCTAGTTGACACTTTCAGATGACACCTTTGCACGTTCACTTACCATTTTATGTAGAACATGGTTTGAGGGTTTACATGTTCCAGTCTAATGGGAAACTTGACTGCATGTACAAGTGTTCCAATGTCTCCTTAAAAATTGATCTTCATGATGATTCTCTTGTGAAGCATTCTTGTTCATATTGAGCTTTCATGATTAGCAATGAGCTTAAAACCATTTTTGTATGAAAGTTTTGAACATGAGAGAAAATAGTATTGATAAACATTGGCCTACTTGATGGCTTTGAATTAAACCAATGTTATCTAGAACTAGGCAAGGAAGAAGCTTAGTCTAGTGGTTAAGTCAATTGGATGGAAACGAAGAGGTCTTGGGTTCAATTCATGATTGATGTGGGAGAGTATTTCGTCCAAAGAACCTTGTATGCTCTAGAAGCATCCAATTTGTGTTCACTTGAGTAGAGTGGGATAGAAGATTGACTTGATCCTCAGTGGGTTGGAGATAATTGAGACACATGACACATTGTATACTCGCCAATAAGAGATACCTTTAGCTCATGCCTATATAATAGGTGGTTGGAAGGTGGAGAAATATCTTGTTGGTGGTGAGATGTTGTACTTACATTGGTATCAAAGCTATGGACCTCTTGTAGCTGTGAGGAAGGAGACATCCCATGTATGGAGTTTTTGTTTGCAAATTTTCTGCAAAATGATTTTTGTAGGCCTAGAGGGTGGGAAGTCACCCTAAGGGAGCAAAGAGGCCTAATCCACACATTTAACACCTACACGCTTCTTGAAGGGCCAAATCTAGTGTGCTCAGTCCATGGATATCAATGAGAGAGAGAGAGAGAGAGAGAGAGAGAGAGAGAGAGAGAGAGAGAGATCTCTTACTCCTCTCTTCTTGCTTATGGTTAAGTTAAACCACTTTTACGCTTCCTTCTCTTGCTCGTGGAATTTATGAAGCCGTTTCTAAGCCTCGTAGTTGCTTCATGTCTGCTGTTTTTTTTTTTTCAGCCACCTATCTCTACATATTCTGAACTCTTCTTTGCACATTCGGTGAACAGCTTGAAGGCTTATTCTGCCTCCATTCTTATGCCTAAGAGTGTATTCCAACAATATTAAAGAAGGAATCTGCGTGCAAAAAACATTTTTCAAGAGGAAGGATGTTCAGAGTGTGGGAGAGCATTAGAACATTGGATCTCTCATTGCTCACCCACACCTATTCTGTCCAAATCAGTAGAGTAGCTCGGGAAGTCTCTTAAGAGGCTTTTTGCTTCAACAAAGAGGGATTCAAGAGGAATAAAACAAGGACAAAAGGAAGCATGGATTCACATCATCAATTATATTTGGGGAAGAACCCGTCATTTGATCTTCTCTCTAAGTTGTTTTCACTTCTCAAATGATGTTCATAAAAAGTAAGTGGCATATGAAAGCAAGAGCATAAAGAATAGGATGATTGAATCATAACTTGTGTGTATGCTACCATAAGATTCAAAGTTTGGGAGGAAGAATATATATATATATATATATATATATATATATATATATATATATATATATATATATATATATATATATATATATATATATATATATATACACACACACACACACACACACACACACACACACACACACACACACACACACACACACACACACACACACACACATCCATCCATCCATCCATCCATCCATCCATACATACATATATACGTACACACACACATACATACATACATACATACATACATACTGTTGAAACTCAAGGTCAAGGACAAGCATAAAAAGTGCATCAGAGAAGTGGACACACAAGAAGGAGCACATAGGGAGCTCCAAGAAGTGTATGTCAAATTTTCAGAAGAAATCTCTATAAAATAGTGATCATCACCAAAAATCATTTTAAATATCATTTCACCTTTTTGCAGTTGCATTTTATTCAAGCCAAGGGATCCTCGAGCTTGAGGAGTATTAGAAGTATCATCCTATCAATCTTCATAATTTTTGGACTTCGTTTGAGCCCTCAAATAAGCCCTGGAACTCAATTTTCAACTAAGCCGAACACTAGGTCTCGATAGGGTCAAAACTAGTCAAAAAGCTATAAAAAGAGCTAGAGAGATCATTTTTGGGGTTAGCTTGTTAGAGTTTGAAGCTTTGTAAGAGAGTTCTTTGGTAACAGAAGCTTTCCATTGTTTCTTTATTTGCTCTTACCGTGCGCACGCATGTGTATGTGTGTGCATGCTTGTGTGCTTTCACTCACACACTCGTGCCTTCACTTGCTCATGGTCTTCAGACCAATCCTCAGGTCTCCACGGATTGACAAGTAAAGGAGGCGGTGCTTATGCTTGAGCTACACCAAATTTTGGCACCGTTGTCAGGGAGAGCTTCGAGGACGAGTGTTGTGATGGTAAAATCGTAGATTTGCGATATTGGAAGGTAAAAAAACTGTCATTTCTGTTCATTTTCTTTTTTTTTTCTTCGTCTTCATCATGATCATGATCATCATCTTCATCCATCTTCTTTTTCATAAAAATTTCTTGTTTTCTAGTGCATTTTTATCATTTTCATATAATTTTTCATGCATTATTGTGCGAGAAGGAGTTAAGAAGTGCAAAGGAGAGCAAGCACTTGTGTTTTTTCATGATTTTCTGCACATACGAAGCTCGTCATTGTTCGACACTCAAAAATTTAAATTTCCCATCAAAAAATGCGAATCTGATTGAAAATCACGATTTTCATAAAATTCAACTATTTCAAAAACAAATTAGTGATTTTTAGTTTCCACCTAAGTCAGACAAAAACGCGATTCTCTAGATGTCATGGAAACTTGAGTTTTAGAAAAAAAAACACGATTTTCAGTTGGCTCAAAATCTAGATTTTCACAAATCACGATTTTGGGAAAAACATGATTTTCAATTTGCTCGAAAATCGCGATTTTCAAAAACATGACTTTCATCCAAAATCATAATTTTCACGATTTTCAAAAAACACGATTTTCACTAAGGTATAAAATCGCGATTTTCAAAACACGATTTTCAATCAAAATTGAGAATTTCTTGATATTCTGAAAAGATGACTTTCATCCAAAATCGCGAATTTCACAATTTTCAGAACATGATTTTCACAGCTACAAAATCGCGATTTTCACAATTTTCACGAGGTCTCAAAAGCACGATTTTCAAGCTCGACTCACATCACGATTGTCTCATAACATCGCGATTGAATGAGTCTCCAAAATCGCAATGTTCATAAGTGCTCAACATCGCGATTTTCATGATTTCACAAAATCGTGATTTTTACAATGGCTCAACATCGTGATTTTCATGATCCCTCAAAATCGCGATTTTCATAAGTGCTCAACATCACGATTTTCAGAACCCTAAAATCGCAATTTTCACACAAAATGGTGATTTTCCCAAAAGGTCTTGTTTGCTTGTTTTGACCCTGAGGAGCTTGAATTGACATAACTTTTTCATCAAAAGTCCATTTTTTGAGCTCTATAGCTGGTTGGAAAGCTCATTTTGAATCCCACACGGCTTTAATTGTTTTTTTGTAAGAATAATGCGCTGATTTTCAGATAGACTAATTTGAAGTTGACTTTTACGTGGAATTAGGAAAACCAAGGGGACCCCAAAGGATTTTGAGCAATACAAAGGGGAACTTTTGGACTCTTAACAAGGCTTATGAACCTCAGATCTGATAGACACCAGACAAAGCATTAGATTATCTGAGGCCATTGTTAACCATACAGCTAAGTCTTTGGCACAACAACTAAGTGGTTATCAAGCTTACGTATTAAGTTCAGACACAAGTGATTCAAAAATTAGCATGGGGAAACTTGTAGGTAACTTAGGTATTGCCTATCTACAAACCCCAGAAGATCCATACAAATACCGTTGGAATATATACGGACCAACCGATTAGGTGCTCACATGTATGAGGATGGCCTGAGGCAATCAGTGGTCCAACTCAAATCTAGATCAACCCTTTGGACTTGAATACCCAGTAGTCAAGTTCGAAGAGGGTTCATACATTGATAAGGAAAGAACCATGTCACCTACTTACCAGACATGACATATGAGTTTGGAAATATCATTCCGGAGAGTGAGATAAGAGACCTAGAGCAAGGAGATGTAGGACGAGAACCCAAGTCTCTTAGAGGTAAGTTAGTTTTGACCAGAGTGATCATCCCAGAGTGGATCCCTCAAGACAACAAAAGCATAGAACTATTCTTGAATAGAGAAGTAGAGGAAGTTTTTTGGAGATTCAAGTCAAATCAACCTAACCTAGTAATCACCATCTATGAATTCAAAGACCTTGAGACACCAAGCTTGTCTATCTAGATAACTCATCGGAGAAAATGTTCTTGGTAATAGAGCATGATAGGCATGCCTACACTTGACAAGACCAATTGATCTTTCCTCCACCAAGATCTAGTGTTTCCCATGGTCTCCAAGGAACAAGATCATCCTAGGCTCATGAAACCCAGAGGGAAAGAACTAGAGAGAGACATGAGGTAAGCTTTACACACAATGTGGGTAGAGACAAATCAAGATTTGAAGGTGAAAGACCTGACAGAGAGAGACATCGAGCACATAGGCATCAAAGGGATGAACATGATTTTCCATTCCCTAAACCCCGAGAGCACCCAAGAACCCTTTGACCCTCTCAAGTGGTCAAGGCAATGAAGAACTATTTTGATGGGTCAAGAGATCCATATGATCATGTGGCTGAGTTCAAACAAGTGTTAAGAGCTGAACAAGTTGAGGATTTGTTCACCCAATTTGAGGCATTTGGTTTGACTCTCAAGGGCATTGCCTTAGCTTGGTTTCAACCACTGAACAATCATAACTATCGAGATATAGGTCAACTGCTAGAGGAATTCATTGTAGAAATTTCCAAGAGTGGTATCATGCATAATACAACATCCTTGATCCAGAGCTTTAAGCAAACATCCCAAGAAACAATGCGACTAGCAAGAAGAAGGTTCAGACAATACATTGAAAGATGCCCTGTGCTAGAGCTACCCACACCGGCCAAACAAGTGGCCTTGTTTTTAGATGGCTTACTAAGCACAAAGTTGAGATCATATGTGTACTTGAAAGAGCCTAGAACCATAGAAGAGTGTGTGAGGACATGCATTGACATAGAAGACAATTTGGGTGAGGAATTGGAATTGGAAAAACTCTATAAGGATTTTGATAGTTCTACTAGTCATACTTCAAGACTCTCCACGGAAATAGATGAGATAGCTGAGCAAGTTGCCAAGAAGCTAGGAGTTCAAAATAGACAAACACCAAGAACCACCTCATTGAACCGATGTTATACTTGTGAAGTTCTTCTGATCCATTGTGGATGCATGAAGATACTCACTTGTGGATGTGTAAGGTCACAAAGGAAGAGGAAATGTACTTAAAAGCGAGAGAAGAAGGAACTTCTTAAGGAGAAAGACCAGCTAAAGACCCAGCCTACACACCGATGATCTTTCCAGATGAGGAATTTGAGCCTCATGTTTGGGTAGAAATCCTAGCTACCATGGACATTGTTGTCAATGAAGAATAGTGGACACCTCATTGTGATGAGGAGGGTTATGATATTTCTGTGTTCATGTGTCAGCCATTGCTAGAAGAATGTGACCCTAGGAATGTCATAGAAGAAGAAGAGAATGACGATGATCTAGAGTGCATTGACACCTACTTTAATTCAGAGGAGCACTACCTAGAAGATGTAGGAGTATTTACCCAAAAAGAAGAAGAACCTCTCACAAGTATCAAAACTGTAAATTCAAAGGAACGAAGTGAAGGTAGTCAAAAGAAAAAGAAAAGAAAATCAGTGAAACAAGAAGAGGAATCTTTGTTTGAAGTACCAGAGAATTTCAAGAAATCTGAAATTGAAGACAGGAAAATTTTGGTACGAATGCCTATGAGAGAGGTCACCATAGGAGAAGCATATGATTATAAAGAAAAGACCAAAAAAATTGTTGTAACCATTGAGGGGAATGAAGAGCAATGTACGTACATAGGAGACGACCTAAGTGCACAAGAAGAAATGGAGCTTGTAGCTTTATTAAGGGAATATAGGGATGTGTTTGCATGGAATTATAGAGACTTGAAAGGAGTAGATCCAAAAATTTGCTCTCATATGATCCCCATGACTGTTGATGCTAAGCCCACCAAACAAAAGCCCTACACATATAATGACAGTTATGTAGCCAAGATAAAAGAAGAAATCGACAGGCTGATTGAAGTTGTATTTATTTATTTATGAGATTGAGCATACTGAATGGGTGTCCCCCATTGTAGTGATGCCCAAGAAGAATGGGAAGTTGCGAGTGTGTATTAACCTTAAAAAAGTTAATGCCGCTACAATCAGAGATAGCTATCCGCTTCCAATCATCGAACACTTATTGGAACGTATTGTAGGCAAGGAAGTTTATAGCTTCCTTGATGGGTTTGTAGGTTACAACCAAGTAGCCATTGCCCCAGAAGATCAACACAAGATGGTGTTTGCCACGGAATGGGGAATCTTTGCATTTCGTGTGATGCCATTTGGACTCACAAATGCACCTGCAACATTCCAAAGGCTCATGTGTCATGTCTTCAAAGAGTTCTTGCGAAAGAGCTTAGAAGTATATGTGGATGATTTATGTGCTCATTCCCAAGAAAGAATATACCACATCCCTGAGCTCAGACAGATCTTCAACAAGTGTAGAGAATATTGAGTGTGTTTGAACCTAGAAAAGTGTGTGTTCATGGTACATCAAGGTAAGATCTTAGGTCATATTGTTTCTAAGAATGGAATATCAACATATGAGGATAAAGTAAGAGCCATAGCAGAGTTGCCAAGGTCAAGGAATGTTAAAGAGGTATAAGACTTCATGGGCCATTGTTGATATTACCACAGGTTTATCTACATGTATGCAATCATAGCTAGACCTCTTTATGCCTTGTTGAAAAATTTTGAGTGGAACGACAAGTGCGAAAATTCCTTCAATGAGTTGAAGAGACGTTTGTGCACAACACCAATACTGACCACTCCTGATTGGAATAAGCCATTTCATGTCCATGTAGATGCATCCATTCATGCAATAGGATGTGTGCTAGCACAACCCAAAGGTGAAGGAAATCTAGATTTGCCTATAGCATATGCTAGCAGACAACTAAATGTAGCAGAACAAAACCATACAACAACAACCGAAAGAGAACGTTTAGGCATGGTATATGCAGTGAAAAAGTTTAGACACTGTTTGTTGACCAATAAGTTCAAAATTTTCACTGATCATCAAGCTTTATTATATTTGGTCAATAAACCATGCAATACAGGCCGTTTAGTAAGATGGTTCCTCTTAATAATGGAATATGACTTTGAAGTGGTTGTCAGGAAATTTAGAACCCACCTTAGGGCAGATCATCTTTCTCGCATCACTTCAGGAGAGTCACCTCAAGGAGTGTCTGATGAATTACCTGATGCTTATCTGTTCAATTTAGAAGTAGTTCCTAAATGGGCAAATAAGTTGGTACCCATCCTAACCTTCAGACCTACAAATAAGAATGGAAAACGAACAAAGAAGAAATTGTAAAATCACAAAACTATAAAATATTGGCAGGAAGCATGTACAAACAAGATATAGAAGGTGTACTAGCTTGTTGTGTTGAGGACGATGAACATAGTAGTTGGTTGCAACAAGCCCATGAAGGATTGCTAGGAAATCACTATTCTAAACAACGGACATTGAAAAATCTAAAATATTTAGGAGTGTATTGGCCTAGTATGGACAAAAAAATACATAAGTGGATTAAGAATTGTCCAGTGTGCAAGGAAAAACCCCCAATGGAGCATGCTACCCTTTATCACATGTCACTAATTCCAGATTGGAGTGCTCCATTGGTAGAATTTCTGAGATCAGGAACATTACCCAGTGAGGCTAGCCTAGCAAGAAAACAAATCATAGAGCAAGAGGCTCAAGACTAAGCCTTAGTTGGAGACAATCTATACCGAAGAGGCAAAGATGATTACCTAAGATTGTGCATTCATGAATCAGACTATTTGAAAGTCTTGGAAACTGCACATAGTGGTGTTGTAGGTGGACACTTTGGTCCTGATCGAGTAATTAAGACCATTCTATTCTCAGGACTTTGGTGGCCCACTCTTCATATGGATGCACATAACTATGTGAAGAAATGTGATACATGCCAACGTGCACAATATCCAATCAGAAAAGACGAGATGCTTTGAGACCAATGATGGGAGGACATGCATTTTCGAAGTGGGGTATAGACTTTGTAGGTCCTATTAACCCCCCAGCTAGAAACTCCCATAGAGAGTACATTATTGTAGCAACAAATTACCTTACAAAGTGGATAGAAGTAAAAGCCGCTACAAAGAATGATGCTGAGACAACGGCTCAGTTCTTATTTGAGAATGTGTTCATGAGATATGGACTACCAATAGAGTTAGTGCGTGATAGAGGTACACACTTCTTGAATGAAGTCATTGAAAATCTTCTCCAAGAATTCTTGGTGATACATAAGAAGTTTGCACCCTATCATCCACAAGCTAATAGACAAGCCGAGAGCACAAATAAGATTCTTTGTAATGTATTGAAAAAATTGGTAAATAATAAACGTTGACTGGGACAAACAAATTCATCATGTTGTTTAGGCTTACCAAGTTGCCTATAAAACAGTACTCAATGCCACTCCATTTCATATGGTCTTTGGACAAAATGCTATGCTACCATTAGATTTCCTAATCCTAGCTTTAAAAGTAGCACAAGAGTATGAGTGGAATGGACACGAGTTATCCTCTAGGATCTTTGATCTAGAATGCTTAGGTGAGACGAGGCTACGAGCAACAATAGGCATCTATGCTGCAAAGAAAAGACAAAATGATTATTTTGATGCACACATCAAGGATAAAGGATTGAAAGAGGGAGACCTAGTGTTGGTTTACACACTAAAGCAGCATGCCCATAAATTGGAAAAAAGAGGATATGGACCCATGATCATTAATAGAATTTCCACTAGTGGTGCGGTTCAATTGGCCACCCTAGAAGGTGACATGTGACATCTTGCCAAACTATATTAATGGATGTAGAGTTAAGCTGTATCAAGAACCTCTTACAGAGGATATGCTAATGAGACTCAACACTGCTAAGAAGCGAAAAGAAGAAGAGTTAAAGGGTGAGAGAAGATGCACATACAGAGTCCAAAGAGCGCATTAGGAAAAATAAGTTAAGATGACTAGGCCTAGATGTCAATCCTGAAGCCCCACGATATCACATGGCCATGTGCCAAACATCAGATGCAAGTGCTTCTCGAATAATTGATCGACATCCCTTTGTGACCATAGAGGTAGGACAAAGCAAGAATGTAAGAACTGTGAGAGCTTTGATTGACTCACGTGCTACAACTAGTGCAGTCAGATTCTCATACTGCCAGGATCTACAAGTGAACATCAATTCCATAGAAGCCTATCTCATAGGATTGGGAGGTGTGGAAACCCATTGTTTAGGAGAGGTGGAGCTTCCCATCTATCTTCAAGTTGTTTCAATGAGAGTCAAAATGCTCGTGTGTCAAGATGAGGATCTTACAGAACCACTTGTCTTGGGTCAAGATTGGATATATGACCATGTAGTTAACTTAAACCTAAGAAGTCAACTTCTTCAAGTTTGGGTACATGAAAAATACATTACATTAGAATTAGATAACTACATGCCCACAAATCCAAATGTCACACATTCTCTTAGTTCTTCTACAACTAATCTTATAGAAGAAGATGTCGTATGTGTCAAAAGCTCTATGATGCAGAAGGAGTCAATCATGGAAGAACATGCTCGAAGGCAAGTGGATCTCTCTTCTTCTTCAAAGACTAATGCAGCCACAATAGTTCCACAACAAATGCAAGCACAACAGATTACGAACTCCAATATCAAATAGAAAGACACCATTCAACAAGAAAGTAGTTTTGGGCATGAAGCAGATCTGGATACAAAAAGGAGGACAACCACCGGCCTTACCCCCACAAGAAGACGAATGAAGAAACTAGGACACGTTCAACTAGAAGGTATCCGACAAGTTTGGGTGCCTAAGAAACTAGTTGTAGTTCAACAAGGACAATTACAAATATGGGTACCCAAGAAGCTCTTCCATACAAAACAACTTTTTCTCTCCCACATGAGAAAAGTCTCAACAAAGAAGCCAAGGAGAAGCAAGGGCTTGAACTAGGCACAAAGAGCCAAAGAAGATCAAATCACCTCTTCGACAATAATAAGAAGACAAACATAAAAAATATGGGTTTGGAAGCCAAAAGCACTAGTAGCATGCACATAACTAGAGCACCAACTGCGAGGGCTACAAAACTTAACAACCACTCAAAGATCAAGAAGTCAAAAGTGACTTGTATGTAGCCCCACACAATTCTAAAATGGATCCCTATAAGGAGGGATGATCAATTATCACTCGAGGATCCAATAGATATCAGCGTCTGCAAGAAACATTGAAAGCCTCGATGAGCAACAACCATGTGCTCCTTGCACAACCCTATCTTTTGCACCATTCATGTCATGCCTTTCCAAAGTATGCACTTATATAGGGCCACATTACATGGCTATGCATAGACACATTTGAGCATCCCAGGCACAAGAGCACATTGACATATGTCAACTATTTTTACTGTTTCTAACATCTTTCTTCTTGTTTTGTGCCATTGTTCCAAAAAAAAAAGAGAGTTTGTTCCGAGGTTTGGCTCATGGAACATGAATGAGTCATGCTTAGTTTTAGGTGGAACCGTGGATGACTAGGCACTTATAAGTTTGGATAGAAGTATGTTTTAGCTAGCAGAGGATATTATTGCTGCCTTATCTAGTAGATGTCCAGAACTTGGCATGAATAGGGCATCCATGGTAGGAGGGAAGAGCTTGAAGGTCTGTAACTTGAGCGATGCTTAACTACTGTGCATATGCAAGCATCCAAGGAGGTATCTGCAAGGGGTAGTTCTGGTACCCTGCAAATCCTTGTATGTATACTGGATGAGAAGACTCCTGCTTATGGTGAGCTAAGGAGAATATGTGAAACTAAGCTTGGTGTAGTTACCCAATGTTGTTTGTCAAGTAATATAAAGAAATTCAATTCTCAATATTTGGCAAATGTTGCTTTGAAGAGAGGAGACAGGACCAGGAACTTAAAGAATTTCATCAGTGGAGAATCAGCATAGACATTCATCGACAATGAAAGACTAGCTGATGGTCCATCACAATACCGGGTGTACAACACGAAGAGATCAACATTGATCGACCATTCACCAAGGGAAGAATGCTTACTTTGGCAACACCATAACCATGATAGTTAGGAAACCTCTTCGTCAGCATACCCTTGAGCACTTAGCTCAAGACCTCCAATTTTTGCACCATACTTCTCCCAATGCATTTTCCAAGTAAGCATACATAGGGCCACACTACAAGGCCGTGCACAAGGCATATACTTTCTTCAACCCATGCACTAACACACTTACCTATCATTCATTATGGGTTACGAGTACTTGGCATGACTACCATGAACATCACCTTTGGAAGATCTAGAGGATATCATGGGGACAACTTCAATACCTAGGGTTCGAAGCCAACAATTGCTCCAAATCAACCCTAACAACCTCTTTTGAGCAACTAGCAATCTTTGTAAGCACACAAATACACCATCCACCTCCAATCCAAGGAAGAAGCACCTACAATGGGACTACAACTTGCAAAGTCTTGAGGTGACAAATGAAGAACTAGACAATTGACCCTACTATGTTTGAACCATAGACGAATCTTGTTCATGTAGGATAGATACTACCTCTCAAAGCAATACATGGTACAACCACTACAACAAGGGTCTGTCAGGAACGATAGACTTGAGAGGGGGGAGTGTTGAAACTCAAGGTCAAGGAAAAGCATAAAAAGTGCATCAGAGAAGTGGACACACAAGAAGAAGGAGCACATAGGGAGCTCTAAGAAGTGTATGTCAAATTTTTAGAAGAAATCCCTATAAAATAGTGATTTTCATCACCAAAAACCTTTGTAAATATCATTTCACCTTTTTGTAGCTGCATTTTGTTCAAGCCAAGGAGTCCTCAAGCTTGAGGAGTATTAGAAGTATCATCCTACCAATTTTCATAATTTTTAGACTCTGTTTGAGCCCTCAAATAAGACCTGGAACCTAATTTTTAACTAGGCCAGACACTAGGTGTGGATAGGACAAAAACTAGTCAAAAAGCTATAAAAAGAGCTAGAGAGCTCATTTTTGGGGTTATCTTGTTAGAGAGTTGACTTGTTAGAGTTTGAAGCTTTGTAAGAGAGTTCTTTGGTAATAGAAGCTTTCCATTGTTTCTTTCTTTGCTCTTACCATGCGTGCGCGTGTGTATGTGTGTGCATGCTTGTGTGCTTTCACTCATGCACTTGTGCCTTCACTCACTCATGGTCTTCATACTAGTCCTCACATCTCCACGGATTGACAAGTAAAGGAGGTGGTGCTTATGCTTGAACTACACACACACACACACACATACATACATACATACATATATATATATATATATATATATATATATATATATATATATATATATATATATATATATATATATATATATATATATATATATATATATATACACACACACACACACCCAATATATATATATATATATATATATATATATATATATATATATATATATATATATATATATATATATATATATATATATATATATATATATATATATATATATATATATATATATATATAGTGTGTGTGTGTGTGTGTGTGTGTGTGCTTTTACGGTTATTTGGTTTGCTTTTGCACACATGTTCATTAAAAAAGTGAGCTATTTGAATTTTGTTATATATTATTCACAATACTCATGCATGTGAGAGACACATTCTCTTGAATGCATCTCGATCGTGATTACACATTGAGATATGATATCAATGATTTCAATAAGCAAGTACAGGTGTTTCATGTGCGTCATTCTCATGTTCATGAATGCATAAAGAAAATAATTGGCATGAACATGTATGTGTAAAATTTTCATATCCAAATTGCATTCATGATATCCATGTACCGTACCTTTTGAGAAGCATGATAAAGGAATAGATACTATAAGCACTAGATGTACTTAAAATCTCAAAGAAAACACTCTAAATGATACAATTTTTGGGAAATTCCAAGTTACGATATTATGCTAAAGATATCTAAGAAGTTGGCCATGAATAAAGTTTCATAACTCTAGGTGATGATGAAAAGTAAACATGATCCAATATCAACACCTATAATAAACACTTAATCTTTGCCTAGCTTCTCTCAAAACATACTAAAGGACAAAATTGTTCTTATGTTTTCCATTGTCCATTCTTTAGGCAAAACAAAGACAAAACCTTGAGTTTAATAAGGATGAAGGCTTAGAAACTTCTTCTATGTATGTAGATACATCGGGAAAAGGTGAAACCAAGCCTTGACAACATCTAAAGTTGTCAAACCTATGAAAATCTATGAGGCATCCATTACAAGACTTATGAGAGAATTAATTAAATAAAAAGATGCTTGCAACTTAAACAATTTAGATGTTAGCTCTATGATTACATCTAATAAGTATTTAAAGAAAGTTAAGAAGAATTATTTGGGTAATCAAATCTTTGGAGATTAGAAATGTCACAACCCTAAGGCTAAATGATGGCAAGGTTTCCACATTCAATGAATAGGCCATTTTCGTTTCATATGGTTGAAATACCCATGTGACTAGACAATGACTATTGGGTACACCTTTCAAGCAAAGGACTGACTTCTTATAGTTGATGCCCATTTTTGTGGATGAAACTTTAAAGTGAAAAACAAAGCTCTAAAGTTAATGAAGGTTAACTTCCACTCCATTGAGCTTCAATCAGTTTCTTTGGAATCTAGATTTTCTTGAGATTTAGAGATTTGTTCTTTGAAGAACAAGGTCTTCCTTCATTAATCTTCAGAGTTGAAAGTGTCGAGCCTTCTCAAGGATAATGTGCTCAGTGGCTAAGCAATCTTTAATGAAGTGATACCTTACCTCAATGTGCTTGGTCTTTATGCATGATAGACCGGATTCTTTAACCAAACCAATGACACTTGACTATCATTGAAAAAAGAAGGTACATGCTAGGGTAGACCCATATCACAAGGAAGTCGCAAACGCCACAATGCTTCCCTTACATGCCTCACTAGCTACGACATACTCTGCTTCTATAGTGGAAACAATTGTAAATTCTTGAAGACAAGATCTCCAAGAGATAGCACCTCCAACAAAGTGAAAAATGTACCTTGATGTAGACTTTTGATTGTCTGCACAACTAGCGTATCAGAATTTGTGTAACCAATAATGGATGCCTCCCTCTACCCAAGCATAGACACTTGTCCTTAGTGCCACTCAAATATCTTAAAATCATCTTGACTATTTCTCAATGCATCTTCCCTAGGATTAGGCATATATCTTCTCACAACTCCCACTGCAAATACAATGTCTAGTCTCATAGCTACCATAACATACATGAGAGTACCAACCGTAGAACAATAAGGAATTTTGGTCATGAATTCTTTCCTTTTCCTCATCTGATTGGGGCAATCATCCTTGCTCAATTCCACATATGTAGGTAATTGAACCTATGAAATTTGGATATGTACTCACTTTGAGACTAGTATATGCATCTATTACTCCTATCAACAGTAATGTGCATGCCAAGAATATGTTTGGCATTCCCCAAATACTTCTTCTTGAGTAATGAAAAGTCATCATAGGACTTCCTAGCAATCAACATATCAGTGACATAAAGTATCAAGCATATCTGCCATCTGAGCATCTCATAATGTAGAGACAATGATCCTCATTGTTTAGGGGATTGTTTAAGTCCATATAAGCTCTTATTTAACTTACAAATTAGAGTCTCTTTGCCAGGACCTACATAACCTTATGGTTGTTCCATATAGATCTCATTTGTAAGATCTCCATGCAAGAAAGTATTTTTTCATATCCATTTGGACCAACTCTAAGTCCTCCATTGCAATGAATCCAAGAAACATGCACAATGTATTATCTTGACTATTGGAGAGAAGATTTCCTCAAAGTCAACACCATGTCGTTGCTTAAAACCCTGTGCAACTAGTCTTGCTTTATACTTTGGAGAAGCACTATCCCATGTGAATTTTAGTTTCTATATCCATTCACCTGGTAAAGATTTCCCACCCTTTGGAAAAGGTATTCGATCTGAAGTACCATTCTTGTGAATGGAATCCAATTCACTCTTCATGGCATGCTCTCACAAGACATGATCCTTTGTTTGCATAGCCTCTTCATAGCAAGAAGTTTCACTAGCATCTATCAATATAACAAAATCCAAACCTGAAACATATCTATCAAGTGGATGTGAGACATGTGCAAAACATCTCAAAGGTTGTTGAATAAGAACATTTGCAAACAGATCTGATTGGACATTCACCTGAACATTCCTATGTGTAACATTCTTATGCATGCTAATTGGAGGACTAGTATCCTCAAACACCACTCTTCCGACTTCAACCTTCTTAAGGGGTTGTCTATGCATCCTAGAATCATTGAAAATGACCTCACTACTTATCACTGGCTGTGTTTTAGGATCCTAGAGCAAAAACACTATCTGTGTTCTTCATGTAAAGGTCATATAATTTTGTCATTAGGTACACTTTATTTGATGCCGTTTCTTTTTCAATAACTGTTGCATACCTTTTTGCAAAGGTCCTTTATATTTCCACACTCCAATACTTTAAAGTAAACATTATCTGTGAGGTGCAATCAGATGGTAGACCTAGCCGATTCATCTAAATCATACCAATAATGATAATCTATATTAGTATGCTTCTTTGAAATTGCATTTACTAGCTTCCATTGCATCCTCTAAATCGACACATTTTTAGTTTGATTCTTCCATAGATTTTTGGATCTCAAAATGATATTTTTCCTACAAGATAACTCCTCTTGGGAACAAACACTGACACTAGACCCTGATCCACCAGATGTACCTGAGACTTCTAATGCCATGATGATAGAGAACGGATTAGAATGATAATGGAGCTAGATATTCCAAAAATCACTAAGGCTCAAAGAAATGACAAAGAATTATGGGGAAATTTTGGTAGAGTCTTCCTAGAAAAATGGATCAATGAACAACAATGACCAACCAAAGAGATTATGTGAGAATGTATGTGTTCACACCAATAAGTGTCTCAAGGACTAAAGTCAACCACTATATAGTTGAAAATCTAAAATCTTGGAAACTTTTGCGAGAGTCTCATTTGTAAAATGATCATATGAGCAATGTAGAAAACTGATAAAACTGTGAGTATTGACATGTAAACCTACATAGTGATTCAATGATTCCATTATGTATAACCACTTAACTAAAAGAAGCCAACTAGGCTTATTGAGCACCTATGAACAACGAGCATACATCTCCTATGGCAAGGTTGGGTAAGTCTTCCACCGACATCATCAAAGAGACCCCAACATCTTGGTGTCTCCTTATTAAGAAAACCTCACCATTACTCTCTTTATCAATGTCAAAGGATTTATGCAAAAACATAACTGCTATATCAATGGCCATATGGACCTACATGAGCGATATCCACCAAAGCATACATACTATGTATGTGCTCAGAATATGCAATAAAATGGCACTAAAAAGCTAGATTTATAGGCCAAAAACTAGCCAGAAATAGCTATAAGTGTTTGTCAAATCCATCCTTTAGACCAAAAGAATCTGCATAAACTTGCAATATTGGTTATCATCAGATAAGAGTTAAAGATGATGATGTATATAAGACAAATTTTTGTACTAGATTAAGTCATTACGAGTATCTTGTAATGCGTTTTAATTTAACGAAATCCCGTGCTCCTTTTATGATGTTCATGAATAATACCTTTCGTCCTTTTATTGGTCGATTTGTCTTAGACTTTGTGTAGATGATTTTTTGTTTTATAATAAACGTGTAAAAGATCATGAATGTCATTTGCCTATATTTTTCAAGATGTTAAACGAGAATACATTGTATGTAAACCTAGAGAAGACATAGCTACGTGTATCTAAGGGTGACTGCTTAGGACACATTATTTCTTCATATGGAATTATAATGCGTCCAAGGAAATTTTTTGATATCCTCAGTTGGTTGATTCTTCAGAATGAGCATCAATTACAATTATTCTTAGGATTGCTAGATTTTTATATGAAATTCATTTCCAATTATTCTCACATAGCTGCATCATTGACACATTTATTATAGAATAATCATAATCAAACCTTTGTCTGGGAAAATGCACAACAACAAGCTTTTGATGCATTGAAACAATCAATTTCAAGTGCTCCAATTGTTACTATGGCAAATCCACAAAAAAACTCTTGAGCTAGAGATTGATGCCAGTGGCATTGTAGTTGGTGCAATTTTAATTTAGGGTGGCAGACCGATTGCTTTGGAAAGTAAGAAACTTCCATAGTCTCAAAGAAAATTGCATGTCCATGAACAAGAACTATATGCTATAGTTCTTTGAAAATTTGGAGACACTATTTGTATGGGAGATTTTCTATAGTTTTCACAAATCATCACACGCTAAAGTATTTTTGTTCCTAGCCTAATCTATGAGGGAGACATGCTAGATGGGCTGAGTTGATGCAAGAATTTCATATGGGAATTTTGTATAGAAAAGGAAAGAACAATAAAGTTATAGATGCATTGTACCATATTGTGCATCATATTAGCCTTACAGTTCTAGATAGTGATTTGATTCATGATATTAAAGGTTCATAGGTTGAGGATGACTATCGTCAGCCTATAGTAAGCAAATTGTTAGATAATAGTGAGAATAAGTCATTCCTAAATTTCCAAGTTGAGCAAAAATTGCTTAAAAGAAAAGGAAAGATATGTCTGCTTGATTCCTAGGAAGGGAAGTTTTCAAAGGAAGTCATTTTTGAGAACCATAATGTACCTTGTGTAGGACATCCTAGTATTAAGAAAACTTTTCAATTATTAGATGCACATTTTGGTGGCCAAAGATGGTCAGAGATGTAAAGAATTATGTAAGAGAGTGCATTAAGTGTTAGGTAAAGAAAGCAAAGAGGATATGCCCTCTAGGTTTGCTACAATAATTGGAAATACTACAATACTGTTGGGACACTACTTCCATGGACTTCATAATGGGTTTACCTAGGGAACCACATCAAAAGAATTTTTTTTTAATATAAAGGAAGTTCGGCATTAGCCTACTCTCCCGGACTTGAATTGAATAAAGAAAAGTACAAGAGAATGGGACTAGTGCCCACGGGACCCCCCAAATCCCACAAAGCAGGGGAAGCTTTTACAGAGCTTAGATGGCATTACAAAGAAGGTTAATCACCCTCTCATCACCCTCATGTGGGGCCCACTTGGGTTTAAGCTTGTTATTGATCAAAAGGAGAACTTGATGATGCCTGAAGGGGGGGGGATTTCTTATAGTTAACAATCCTTTTGCCAAGGAGGAACAACGATTTCTCAATTGACCACTGCTTGGGGGAGTCACCGAAGTTGAAAGCACATCTTTCCCGCCAGATTTTCCATAGGACCTCCCCTCTGATGGCGTTCCAGAGAGTCGCAGAGCAGCCGATCGCTTCTCTCAGCCGGGCTTGCTGCCAACTGAGATGTTTCTGAAGTCTTATTTTCTTTCCAACCGTCTGCCAGAGTCTGTTGGAGTTGGAGCAGGTAAACAAGATGTGTGGAACATCTTCGATAAACCGGTAGCAGCGTTTGCACCAGGGAGGAATCCCACAAAGTTTGCTAGCCTTAAGGTTGGTCCAAATTCCATGATGAAGAATTTGCCATAAGAGGACAAACTTTTTGATTTCTATGAGGGGGTGCCAGATAGCCATGAACTTCATGCCCCACCGAAGCCGCGTCCATGATAGGCACCACTTCTTGTTGAGGTTAACCTGATAGTCAATCGTTTCTTTGATGTTCAGGATTTTTGATAGGCTGTTACCATTGTGCCATTTGAGACCAAGCGAGCTCGATGTGTCGTGTCCCATGAGAAGGCAAGTTTTGTGTCGATCCCAGGTGAGACATCTGCTTTGCAAAGTGTTCCATTCTTTGTACGAAATGTTGATGCAAGGGTCAATATCCTCGAAGTTGATCCAGCGGTTGGTGTCTTGTTTCCAGAGATGTTTCTATTTTTTGAAGCCTTTGTTCCATAACTTCTTGGCATTTTGAATGTTCCAAGAATCCACACTCCGGATGCCATGGATCGAAAACCAGATAGAGTCGTTTTGTCTGATACCGGCAGCGCACTTCCAGTCTTCACTAATTCTTGTGTAGCTTTTGACTTTATTCCAACTCTTCCATAAGGAGCACACGAGATTAGAGCCTTTCGGGAAGACGGGGATCGGGGAAAACAACAAGGTCAAGATGTCGAGATTCTTCCAATTTGGGAAACCCATGAGAGCCAACTCGTTCTTGTTTCTGAAGATCAACTTGGCCCACGAGGCCTCCCCATTGCACCAAGCCTTAATCATCCATTTGGTTGCCAGTTTGTTAGACATGCACCCAATGTCCAGGATACCAAGACCCCCACTATCTCTATGGCTGGTGTAGATGGACCATTTGATTTTAGGCACCCCCTTCTATTGTGATCACCCGTCCAAAGGAAGTTTCTACAAATACTATCTAGTTTGGACAAATGTTTCTCTTTCGGTCTCCAACAAGAAAGGAAATAAATGGTAGAAGAAAGGAGGAACGTGTTGATAACCATAGCACGACCAGCAAGATTGATTTGCATACCTCTCCAATAGTTAAGCTTGTTTTCGAGTTTGGCCAGCACCCAGTTCCACCGCTATTCCATAGAGACACCAAACCCCAAGGGGATCCCAAGAAGCCGAAAAATTTGGCCCTGTGGAATGATTTGACAGCCATGATCAATGAGAAGGCCGGGCTGAGACCCCACAATAGCTCTAAAGGCGGTCTTAGAGTGGTTGATTATGGATCCAGAGGCTTCACAAAAAGTAGCAAGACACCTCCAGAACGTCTCCAGGCTGGTACTATCATTGTGAACAAACGCGTTCATATCATCGGCAAAAAGTCTCATGGTGATCTGACTCTGGTTGTGAGGCAAACAGAGGCCTTTGATATTACCAGCTTCCGCCACAAGCCTGCTAAGCCCTTCCGTGGCAATGGCAAAGAGAAGGGGAGCCAATGGGCACCCTTGTCTGATAGATCTTTTAAGTTTGATCACCTTCGAAAGTTTTCCGTTAATGTTAATTTGGGTCGATGCGTTTCCGAGAAGGGTCGCGATCATCTTGGTGAATTTCTAACTACATCCAAGATCTTGGAGCGACTGCAGAATATAGCCCCATTCTAGCCTGTCATAGCTTTATCAAAGTCGATCTTGAGGAAGACCACGCCTTGTTTAGACTCATTTGCAAATTCAAGACCTTCCCAAACCTCTATAATGGTTTCCAAAATTGACCTGCCTTTGATGAAACCTTTTTGGTCCTCGCTTAACCACGCTCTCAAGTGGCAAGAGATTCTGTTGGCAATGACTTTGGCGATGATCTTGTATCCTGTTTGGAGCATCGTAATAGGACGCGAGTTCTCAATTCTGTTCTTTTCCCCTTTTTTTGTGTATTAACTTGATAATACCATTGTTAAGACAAGAAGGAAGTGCGCCAAACTTGAGCGCTTCTTGCCAAACCAGACGAAGAGGGGTGGCAACCACCAACTTGAAGGATTTAAAGAACTCATTAGTGAGCCCGTCGGGTCTCGGGCTTTTACCGGGAGGGAGGGCATCAATGACCTCGATGATTTCTCCTCTTCAGAGATAGGGGCATGTAGCAGGGAGTGAAGGTTGAGTGGTATCCTGCGGGGGGAAACCCTAGATATGGCTACCATACAATCCCTTCTATGGTGGGAGAGGGGGTTCGAGGTCCCCAGGAGTCTCGTGAAGTGCCCTTTAATGATCCCAAAATTATCTTCTTCCGTATTGCATACATTGCCATTTAAGTCTAGCAATAAAGGGATCGATTCTCTGTTATGTTTCCTTTTAAGGATACGACACATCTCTTTGGTGGGTTTGTCAGCTTTGCTAGCCCACCACTCCTTGAAGAAAATTTGCAAATTTTTCCTTTGTATTTCTTCCTCGTATCTCAACAGCGCTCTGATTTTTCGAAGACCTTTCTGGGCTTGAGATTTTCCTTTGTTCACTTCCTCCTCGAGCCTCCAGAGTCTGTGATAAAGAGCTTCTCTACGAGCCCGCTGCACACTCTCGAGTGTCTTCCTGGATCTAATCATGATCTGTCGAGAATTATCGACCGCACTTCTCCAGCACTTGGCTGGGGACAAGTCGGAGGCGAACGCCTCCTTCCACACATCAACAATTTCTTGATGGACGGAGGGGAGAGAGAAGGTGGGCGCACTGGCGTGGAACCAAGGAGCCTTACGGATCTTGTTGGAAGGTTGGAAAGTGATAACGATCGGGTAGTGATCAGAGATGGTGAGGTCAGTGCATTGCGCAAGGGAAGGGTGGCCCCACTGATGAGTAAAACTTTGAGAGATGTAGCATCTATCAAGTCTAGCTTTCCTCAAGTCCTCGCCCGCTTGGAGATTTGACCAAGAAAAGCCATTCGAGTCTTTGAATTTGACCAAATCCAAGTGTAGTTTGGTTTTGTCCCACGTTTCTTTCTCCCGACTATCGATGACACTGGCCTTGCCCATCCATCTGTCCATAGGGTCCTCCACCATGTTGAAGTCACCACAAATAAGCACATTGTGGGGGAGCGAGTCCAAGGAGGCCCATGTGTTCAGTCTCTCTAATTCCCTGTTAGGGGCGTACAAAGAAACAAGAGTAAAACAAAGAGGAGCACCAAAAGAAACAACAATCCATCGATGGCTTTCATCTTCAATGGAGTTCTCAAGCTTTTCAAACCAGAGTTGATTAATACCGATTACCGTTCCACCGGACCCCTGCTGGTGCATCGTTGAAATCCAAACATGGGTCGAGGAGACATGTCTAAGCCGTTTTTGGAGGTCTTCTCCGTCAATTTTAATCTCTTGAATACATATAAATTCTGGGTTTAGGCTAATGTCGCGAAGCCATTGACCGATGATGGTCGCTCTTGAGGGGTCGGTTAGCCCTCTAGCGTTTAACGAGATGATGATCATTGTCGTAGTGAGCCCTCTTTGCGGGAGGGAGCTTTGTCCTTTCTTTTCTTGGATTCATCTTTCTTTTTTGCTGGGATCGGATCCCGAATTAGCAATAGGTTCTTGTGGGGGCTTTTCCAGGGTAACTCCATAGGTTGTTTTCCTTTTCGGGATGCCTCCTGCTGGGAAGACTTGGGCACCGTTTTCGACACCGTTTCTGGAATAGTCGATCCGATGATGGAACTTTCACTATCCATGTTATCTTCGTTACTAGTGGTAAAGCCATCTTCTTTGCTTGTAGCGTAGCCCTCCTGGGAGGTTTCTTTATTGTTAGGGATCTCTAGGGCTTTGTCGTTGGTGTCCACCTCAAGTTGGTTCCCACCTGGGTAGTCAAACTCATTGATCTCCTTTTCTAGATTGGAATACAAATTGCTAGAGAGGGTAACTGACATGTTGTTTCGCTCAGAAGTCGTCCTAGGGCTTCTTTTCCTTCTTCTTCTGACTTCGATGAACCCGTCTGCATCAACTTCTGGATTAAGGGGGCCCTTGCCTTCCTCTTCCTTCGTCGAGTGGGTCAAAGCGCCTTTGTTGTCTTGCGCGTTTTTGGAGGCTTCTTGATTTCGCTTGCTTTTTTGTCTCAAAGAGCAATCTTTAATCCTGTGACCTTGTTGGCCACAACAAAAGCACGCGTTGGGAAGGTTTTTGTAATTGATGTCTTGCTCCCATACATCCCCTTCGCCCAAGTCCACTTTGATCTTCGATGGAAGCGACATGCTGAGGTTGGCCTCGACACAGATTTGAGGGTGCCACCGAGCGTTGAACGAGTGTCTTGCACCTTCATAAATGAGACCACCAATGTCCTCGCGTGAGGCCAACGACTTGTCGATAGGAGAAACAATGTCCCACACGAAGTTGTACAAGAAGTATGGAAGGTTAGGGAGATCAACCCAGAGAGGGTACCGAAGCAATTTCGATTTGTCGGGAGTAAAATCAAGGGACCATCTGAATAGGCACAGGGTTGCCCGGTCGAGTTTCCAGGTGCCGACACTTAGGGCTCGAAATGCCATATCTTCATTTTCAAAGACTAGCAACATGTGGCTTGCAGGTAAGAACTGACACTTACAAACAATTAGTCCACGGGGGAACCACTCGTTTCGAAGCCACTGTCACACAATTTCGAGCGGGGGCCTAGGGCCAAACATTTGGCCGACGAGGCAAACTTTCTTGAGCTCCTCCTGAGTTGACAGAATTGCGGATCTACTGAGGGAGACCACGGGGGGTTCAACACTCTCGGAGGCCCCAGGGGCAGCACAAGACCCCCCTCCAACAGAGAGGCTAGGTTACCGGTCTCCCCCAGAGGAGGGGCCAGGTTACTTCTCACAAATGAGGGAAATCCATGACCAAATTAAAAGGATTTCGCAAAATCTACAAGAGGCTCAAAGAAAACTTTGCCGCCACATATTCTTTTACCCTCGAACTGACAACAAAAAAGCCCTTCTTGAATAGCCCAGTGTCATCCCACAGTAAAGAGTAGCCGGGTCCGGATGGCCTTACCAATGAGTTTTTCAAGTCCTTCAAACATCAGGTTGCCACCCCACTGCGCCTCGTGTGGCAAGAGGCTCTCTCCTTCGGTGCACTCCCTGAGTGCCTGAATAATGGCGTCATCAAGGTAATCCACAAACGGGGAGATAAGAACAAAATTGAAAACTGGCGCCCGATTACCATGCTCCAAACAGGATACAAGATAATTGCAAAAGTTATCGCCAATAGAATCTCTTGTCATTTAAAGTCATGGTTGTGCGAGGACCAGAAAGGTTTTATCAAAGATAGATCTATACTTGAAGCAATTATCAATATTTGGGAAGGCCTTGCTTTTGCTGAGGAGTCTGCTCAAGATCTGGTATTCATTAAGATCGACTTCGACAAAGCGTATGACAGATTGGAATGGGACTTTATTCTTCAATCATTGAAAGACCTTGGATGCAGCCAAAAGTTCACGAAGATGGTTTCCACTCTTCTTGGAAATGCTTCAACTAGAATAAACATCAACGGTAAGCTCTCTGAGCCCATTCGTTTAAAAAGATCAATTAGGCAAGGCTGCCCTTTGGCTCCATTACTATTCACTATCGCCTCGAATGGACTCAGCTGCCTATTAAAGCATCACATGGACGCTGGCAATCTCAAGGGTGTTTCCTTACCTCTAAATCATGGCCAATTGATTGTGAGACTTTTTGCTGATGACATGAATGCCTTTGTGCATAACGATATAAACAGCATTGAGGTGTTTTGGTGGTGCCTCCACACCTTTTGTGTGGCATCAGGCTCAAAAATCAACCATGCTAAAACTGCTTTTAGAGCAATCAGCGGACATACTCCCCAATTGTTGGTGGATCAGGGGTGTCAAGTTATCCCTAGCGATCAAGTCTTCCGTCTCCTTGGCATTCCGATGGGATTCGACATCTCAATGGACCAACGCTGGAACTGGGTGCTATCCAAGCTGGATAGGAAGCTGAATCAGTGGAAAGGTATGCAAGTCAACCTGGCAGGGCGTGCTATGGTTGTTAACACATTTATGCTGTCTACAATTATTTACTTTATCTCGTGTTGGAGACCTAAGGAGAAAGACTTGGCTAAAGTGGAAAGAATCTGTAGAAACTTCCTTTGGACTGGGGACCCCAACAGGAGGGGGATTCCCAAAATCAAATGGGAAACTTGCATTAGCCCTAAAGACTCAGGGGGCTTGGGAATTTTGGATATTGTTGGGTTGGCTGATAAGTTGGCGGCAAAGTGGCTTATCAAGGCTTGGAGCAATAGGGAGTCCTCTTGGGCTAAATTGATCTTCAGAAACACGGAAGACCTTACCTTGGTTGGCCACCCTGGTTGGAAGGACATAGGGATTCTCACGCTTTTGTTCTCCCCCCACCAGGTCTTCCCTAAAGGCTCTAGCCTTGTGTGTTCCTTATGGAAGAATTGGAACAAGGCCAAACAATTCATCAGAATCAGTGATGAGTGGAAGTGGGCGGCTGGCATAAGACAAAATGACTCTATTTGGTTCCCGATCAGTGGCATTCGGGGGGTGGAGTCTTGGAACCTCCAAACTGCAAGGCGGTTATGGAACAAGGGGTTCAAACAGTGGAAACAACTCTGGAAACAAGAGACCAGCCAGTGGATTAGGTTCGAAGATTTGGAGTCCGAGACTTAGAGTTACCTCTGAGGAATGGACTCTTATTCAAAGCAGGTGTTTAGCCTGGGACCGCTCAACTACCCGCCTTCTCTGCGGTCAGGATCTTCCTTGCTTGGAGGGCCTCAAATGGAGCAATGGTAAGAAGCTATCCAGAATCCCCAACTTCAAAGAGGATTTAGATGTTCACCACACCCTTAACAAGAGATGGTGCCTTTCGTGGACCAAACTTCGGTGGGAGCTAAAATTCATGTCTATTTGGCACCCCCTAATTGAGGTCAAAAAGTCCGTTCTCATGTGGCAGATCTTGCATAAAGGTATCTGGACCAATGCAAGGGCTAACAAAATCTGTGGTGTGCCGCCATGGTGCAAGCGTTGCCATCGGTGCATCGAAGATTTAGCTCACCTGTTCTTCGACTGCCCCAAGTCCCGTGTTATCTGGCATCACGCGACCCGAATTTTGAGACTCACAAGTCAAATCAACTGGCAACAAGTGATGTTGGGTGAGGCGATCGGCTGCTCATCGAGGCTGTGGAATGCCATCAGAGGTGAGGCTCTCTGGAGGATTTGGAGGGAGCGTTGTGCTGTCAATTTTGGCCAAACTCCTAAGGAATGGTCGATCGAGAAATCCTTGTTTCTCCTAGGTAAAACAATCTCCCGACTCAAGAGATCCCCACCATTTAGACATCACTGTATTTATCTCCTCGAAAACAACAAGTTGAAACCAAAATGGGTCCCACATGAGGGTGATGATAATTTTATCCGCCTCATTTGTAATGCCCTGTAGCTTACCATACTCCTCCCCTGCATTGTGGGATTTGGGGGGTCCCATGGGCACTAGTCCCACTCACTTGTAACTTTTTCTCTTTATTATAATTAAAGTCCGAGAGATTAGGCTAAGACCGAACTTCCTTTATTTAAAAAAAAAAAAGAGTAGCTCTCTTTTTTTCTACCTTTTTCTTTTCTTTTCCCTTCCCCTTTTTCTTTTTTTTCTTCGAATTAGGCCACGTACTCAAGACTCACTCCGTCAAAAGCTCACTAAGCAAACAAAACAAAGGAAGTCGGGTCGACCGCCGGAGAGCCAAAGTCAAATGACAATTGCCAAGAAAATGGCACGAGCGAAGTAAAGAAGGGAGGCTGGGAAGCGAGGCGCCCGAGGAGAAGACCGTCAGCGAGGAACAGGAGAACAGATATGGCGGTCTGACGCACAGTGCGGTTTTTACGACGAGGAGAAGAACACAGGCTCGAGGATGAGATAGACAATGGATGTCGACCGTCAGTATGACAGCGAGGAACAGGAGATCAGATATGGCGGTCTGACGCACAGAGCGGTTTTTATGCTTATGCACGTGCGGTTTTTATGCTTACGCACGTGTAGCTTGGTTTGAATGGCGCAACACCCCACGAAGTCCCACGAGGCCTGGTTCCCCGTCGGTCGCGACGCACACTCCCCAAACTTGGTTCCCCGTCGGTCGCGACTCACACACGCCTGCTGTCAGTCATCGATCTCCCAGTCGATCGTCGATCGACCCTTCTGTCAGTCGTCGTCCTGCCAACGGTCGATCGTCATGTGTCAGTCGCCCACCTGCCAACCGTCGATTGTCGCCCCTCTCCTATCCGAGTTATAGCATTTTTTTTTTTTTTTTTTTTTTTTTTTTTTGAGAAAACAGGAAATATAAAATTGATGCAGGTAATAAAGAAGTTACAATAATACTATCAGACTATCATGAAGTCTGATCAGAACCAGGGGAGAAATAGTCCTAAAAAGAGGTAGGACTCAAATTTTTACAAGGTTACAATAATCATCAAGGATAGTGATCATCTGAAGCCTAGGTTTAGAGTACATCTTTAGGAGTTTATTCTTCCACACAGTAAAGGGATTATTCCTCATAATTACAAAGGAATTATTTTCTTCCAAGCAAGTATCACTACTGGAGGTACAGCAAAACTTGAGAATTTTCTTCAATCCCAGCAAAAAGGAAAAGAAGTAATCCTTTCTACTCTTGTTGAAAATGGCACTGTTCCTGGTCTTCCATATAAACCACATAGCATGTATTCTGAGAAACTGCCAAAGAAGAATGTCCATTCCACCAGCTTCTCCCAGCAGGATATCTTTGCAATTAGGAGCCTTTAGACCTTGGCTTTGACAGTAACACCTAATTCCAACCCAAAATCTGGAGGACCATTTACAATTGACAAACAAATGGTCCAAGCTCTCCTCCTTGCCACAGAGCTTGCAATTACCAGCATCAATTTTATACTTCCTAGCAATACTTCCTGTCCAAATGCCTTTGTGAAGAATAAGCCAATTCAGGCAGCCTTGCTTATTTGAGAAGGGGAAAGCCCAAGCACACTGGAACCTGTACTTCCACTGCAGGGAGGACCACTGAAGATCCCATTTCTTGTTGAGTTTCCCTGTTATCTCTTTGATACTTCTTCCTTTCTTTTTATAAGACTTAAGAATATCCTCAGCCACATCTTGGAGAGAGATCTCCTTCCTCCACAGGTGCTCTTCAATCTTTATCTTCAAGATTTCTTTCTTATTGGTGATAACCTGTTTACATTGGGCAGAAAGACCGTCAATTTCAGAAATGGTAGCTTCATTAATAACATTACCTGATATTATCAAGTCCTGCCAGTGAGCGAGACCCTTTTTTCTGCACTTATTCCATCTAATAGGAAGGGAAGAAGAAGGAACAGAATTAAACCAACCATACCAAATGGAGTCTTGAGCAATGAAAGACATGTTGTGAGTAAAGTAAATAGGCAGATTATACTTAGCCTTCACAGACATCCAAGCTTTCCAAAAGGAACAAATAAGCTGGCTACCCTTGGGCACAAATTCAACAGGAGAAACAATAACATCCCAAAGAGAGCAATTGACCCAACTTTTATTAAGCTTTATGTTGAATTTACTAACATTTCTTTTAATTAAACAGGCCCAAAAATCAGAAGAGGAGACAGATCTGACAATCCATTTAGCAGCCATTTGAGTGGCCATTCTGGAAGGGCAAATGAGACCTAGCCCACCTTCATCTTTTCTCATACAACAAATATCCCAAGCAACTTTGGGAATTTTAGAGCCTCCCCACAAAAATTTTCTAGCAAGGGAGATGGCTTGGCCCAGCTGCTTTTTACTAGGCTGCCAGCAGGACAGAAAATAAGTAAGGGAAGGAAGGATATAATGCTTTAACACAAAAGATCTCTGAGAAATACTAGAATGCACATCAGACCACTTAAAAATTTTGGCCCTAAATTTATCAAGCACCCAATTCCACCTTTGATCATAAGATATGCCAAAGCCCATGGGAATGCCCAGAAGTCTGAAGATACTCCCTTTTTTTATGATATCACAACCTGCAGCAACAACACAGTCAGGAGTCTTATTGTCAGAGGCAAAAAAACCAGTTTTCTGATGGTTGACAACAGAACCACTAGCAAAACAGAAAGTGTCAAGACATTTAAGAAATTGACAAGCAGAATTTTCTTCAGCAATCATCAACATATTAGTGTCATCTGCGAACATCTGCAGACCAAGGGGAGAGTTGGCTTGGGGAATGTCCAGACCAGAGATGGTCCCTTGACTGAAACCAGACTTAACAAGCCAGCCCAAAGCATCACTAGCAATAGCAAAAAGAAGGGGAGCCAGGGGACAACCTTGTCTAATAGACCTGCACAATTTAAAAGGGTTAGAAAGATGGCCATTAATAGCAACTTTAGAAAAAGCATTCCCAAACAGAATACTGACATATCTAATAAACTTTTTGCCAAACCCAATGTCATGAAGGGACTGGAGAATGAAATCCCATTCAATCCTGTCATAGGCCTTGTCAAAGTCAATTTTGAAGAAGTAGGTGTCAATATTAAGCTCTTTATAATACTCAAGACTTTCCCAAATGGTGATGATGTTATCCAAGATAAATCTTCCCTTGATGAAACCTTTTTGCTCAGGCAGGATAATACTATCCATTAAAGGACTCAGCCTTCTGGCCAAAATGGAAGCAAATATTTTGTAAAGAGAAGTCAGACAGGAGATGGGCCTCAAATTGTTTAAGTCATCTTTGGAACCCCTCTTGTGTAAAAGCTTAATCACCCCCGTGTTGATAAAAGGAGAAAGAGACCCCCTTCTAGAAGCTTCTTGCCAGATCTTGAGAATTATGGGCACCAACAAATCCTTGAATTCCTGAAAAAATTCATAGGGCAAACCATCATGACCAGGAGATTTACCAGATTTCAATTTGTTAATGGATTCTCTAACCTCACCCTCAGAGAGGGGCATGTCTAGGAGGGAGTCCATTCCCTGAGGAACCATTTTTTTCCTACAAAGGGCAATGGCAGCTCTTGCACTCCAAACAACTTCCCCCCTCTTGGGAGGCATAGAGAATACATTAGCAAAGAACTTATGAGCAATCTCTAGGTTATCTTTCATGTTAGAAGCCAAGATACCATTAGTGTCTTTGAGCAGGGGGATGAAGTCCCTAGCTTTCTTTTTCCTCATGAGATCAAACATGTGTTTATTAGGCTTGTCAACTTTTCCTGCCCAGAATTCCCGAGACGTGGCAAGGGCACCTCTAGCAAGGAGGTAATCGACTTTCTTAACCTTTTCCTGCAACTCAAGGATTTTAAGCCTTTTGGTATTCAAATCAAGCTTAGTGTTCTCAATAAGATTAATTTCCTGCAAGGTCATCATTCTTCTCTCATACCTAATATTTTTAGCTTTATTTTTGAAGTGCTTAAGAGTATTTTGAATTTCTCTAACAGCGTCTTCCCAAGCCACAAAAGGAGACTTATCCTTATTGAAATGGAGAAACAGAATATCAGAAATTTTCTCCTTCACAATAGGAATTTTAAACAGGGAGGAGTCCATGTGAGGCCATCCAGCACGATACGAGGTGTTGTTATTGAAAAGATTCACAATCAAAGGTAAATGATCAGATAAAACAAAGGAATGATCTAAATCACAATTATAATTCCACAGGTTTTTACTCCTACCAGCATGCATGTAGAATCTATCCAATCTGGCAGACAGAAAGTTAACATGATTTCTGTTGTTCCAAGTGTGCCCTGTGTTAACAGACAGATCCAACAGATTGTGATTGTTGACCAGATTTATCCAGCTATGTCTCTCACCACCAGAGATAATATTCTCACAATTACCAATCCTATCACCAAGGTTAGTTACCATGTTGAAGTCACCTGCCAATAAGATAACATCATTAATTTTATTAATCTCTTCCCAGCATTTGGACCTTTGAGAAGCCTGATTAGCAGCATAAACACACACAACAGTAAAGTTGAGAGGCTCTTTACATTTAACAGCAACCCACTGGTTAGTTTTACTCTTATACACCTCTTCAATAAGATGACACACATCATTAGACACTCCAATGGCAGCACCACCTTTACCACTGTGATCAGTATGAACCCAATGGTGAGAATTCGAAACAATCTTTAAATTCGACACCAGGGAGGAACCCCCCAACTTCAGCTCCTGTAAACAAATAAAGTTAGGAACAAGAGAAGAATCTCTGAACCATCTATTGATTGACTTGCTCCTGACAGGATCAGAGAGCCCTTTAGTGTTAAGAGAGATCAATTTTATACAATCCATGGACAAGAGAAAGAGAAGGGAACTTACTTCTTAGGATTCTTACCAGGCTTAACTGCAGAAACCGAATTTCTGAGCATTTCCTTTCTTTTGGACTTGGTTTTACCTTTAATATTAGGTGACATGACATTGGTCATATGAACATCTTGGTCATTGCTGGGACCAGCACCCATCAGATCTGTAGTATGTTCATCAAATTTATTGATTTGTTCCATAAACATTTCATCACAGTTACTTAGGGAGTCTTCTTCAGACAAATCCGCAACAGGTATTGAATCAGTAATCGGTCTGGGAGCCGATTCTCCCCAGACAGATTCCTTTCCTTCACATTCATTGAGAGATTCCAATCTAGATTTACTTACCTGACCCTTTACATTCTCGGTCTCCTCACCCTTTGAGTTGTGCATGTTAACATCAAAGTTATGACTACCTTGAACTTTATTATCCACAAAGCCTCCAGAGGACGAAGGAAGATGATGATCGTTGGCAGTTTCTCCGAGAACCTGATAAGGATTGAACACACCTTTGTAGAGAGGTTCAGACCTGATTACAGAGCTAGGGTTTTTCTTCCTTTGCTTGACAGTGACTTTTTTGAACCCTGATTCATCTTTGGGGGGAGTTTTGACATTAGGAGCAGAAGCTTTGGTGCCCATTTCCTCACCTGCATTCTCTTTATTCTGATTTTTATCAAGTAAAGGACAATCCTTTATTAAATGACCTTGTTTATAGCAGTTAAAACAAGCATTAGGCAAATTTCTGTAAAAAACTTTTTGAGCATGCAGTCTCAAACCTTCAGAGTTTTTAATGAGAAGCTCAGACTTAATACTTTTGGAAATATCTACTTCAATAAGCAACTGAGGTTCCCATTTGATATTGAACTCTTTTTTTTGCTTTTGCCCCAGAACCTTACCAATGAGAGAACCAAGCTTGTCAAGCCATGGGTAGAACTCAACTGGAAAATCTGGAAATTCCACCCAGACCGGAACTTTAGTAGGTTTGTTATTTCTGGGATTAAAGCCAGGATACCACTTGTAAAATGAGAGAGGAGTGTTTTTTATGATCCAATGACCCTCTGCTATAACTTGCAAGGCACTATTAACATCATCGAAAAAAAATAGAAAGAAATTATTGGGAAGGAATTGCACATGCTTCGCAAACAGCCCTTTGCTTTCCCAATTCACACGCATCCAATTTTTAAGAAGATCAAGCGCTGGTCGAGGACCATGACAGTGAGCTATCACAACCTTGTCTTCAAGGTGAACATTCCACTTATTCAGAGCTGAGCTATCTATAACCAAGGTGCATTCTTCCTGATCATTAGCTTCCAAGTCAATATCAATGGAGTGAACACCCTCCTTATCATGAGAGGAACTAGCAACCCCACTATCCTCCAAGATCTTGCTTTTACCTTTGATATCATTAAGCAGAGAATGAGGAAAGACATTACCTGAAGATTCCTGATTTGAAAACATTGAGAAGAACCCTTTCTGATGATTCTGCAGAACCTTGGCGTAAGATGCTGCCCCATGCAAAGCTTGAGGATTGAACTGATCTCGAACAGCTTGCACACCATTGAAATCAACTTGTCTAAGCTTATCTACCGACGCATCGCCAGGACCTGTAATACCTTCGAAAACAGGATTAATCAAAGAGCTAATAATACCATTGTTACCTTCCCTTTTGGATCCAAGTAGACCAACAGGAAGCGCCTCGTGTAAGGCCATGACAGTTCTGAGGAGTACAGCACAGCCCGCAGGAGACCTCAACTGACAGAGCAGAGCAAGGTCCCCCTCGCAGCGAGGGGGACGAGACAAGAACGCACGAGGAGCCCTCCCCGCCGAGGGGCCGAGCAGGAGTACCCCCAAAACCCCAAAACCCCAGGTGCATTCAAAGCCCACACTTCCACTACGCTCAACCCTCGAGGCGAGCGTGCAGGAATTCGGGAACTTCCACTTTTGCTCTTCCCAAAGTTTTATGTTATAGCATATTTTGTTTTTGTAGAAGGTCGAAATCTGGAGGTCGCTACTGGAGTTAGTCCGTCGCCGTAGTCACGTGGACGTCACATGGAGTTAGTCCGTCCTTCGCACTTATGTTGGGAAGAAGCTGGCGCACTCCAATAGCTCACACACGTTGATAGCTCCTGTTGTTTCTGCGTCAATTCGTCTATGGACATGCTGTCGAGAACGTTGATAACCATCCAGTTGGCAGCTTGATGTTGTTGTCTTTTGCATACTTCCACCACATCAAAAGAATTCTATTCTTGTATTGGTAGATTATTTAAGTAAATTGGCGCACTTTATTCCTACTAAGAAGTAGTGGAAACTCCACAAGTTCTGGAACTATTCATTCAAAACTTAAATGGTTTACCTAAGTCCATAGTCTGGACAAGGATCCCAAATTCACAAGAAATGTTTGGAAACATGTGTTTAGAAAATTACAAGTTCAACTCAAGATGAGTATTGGAGAGCTTCCACAAAGAGTAAATAAGATACAAGAAGAGATGGTTTGGGCATATGTTTCAAAAAAGAAAATTGGGATAATTTCCTTATGTTAGTTGAGTTTTCTTATAATAGTTAGAAGCATAAAGCTAATAAGCTAGAGCCTTTGGAGATGGTTTATGGTTATGTTGCACTTGGTCTAGCTACCAAAGACTTATCGAGGAAATATTGAGTGATTCACAGTTTCTTAGAGATATACAAGCCAACTTGAAGGTAGCTCAATCCAATCTTGAGCAGGTAATCATATGTTCTTACAAGTTCTATTTCTTTCTTCACTAATTTTGGGTCAAAAACCTAAGTTATCATCTTGGTTTTGTGGACCTTGGACAATAATTAAGAGGATTAGTGATGGTGCTTATAATTTACAACCGCTAGATGATTATAGAGTTCACTTAGTTTTTCATGTTAGCAAGTTGACGCCATGCATTTCTTGAATGAGAAATGTATAGATGATATTGTTGCTTTAGGGGATAGAACATCTGAGCGAGATTTTCCTTTTTGAGTTCTCGATAAGAGGGAGAGGAAGTTGTGAAATTGCTCCATACTAGAATATTAGCATGGACCAATCTTCCACTCAGAAACACTACTTGGGAATCAGAATCTTTGATTTGTAGAGACTTTCCTTCCTTGATCATTGAGGACAATGATCTTTAGAAGGGGAAGAGTGTGTTAGATTTATTTAGACCACCATGGTCTACCACTAGTCTACTTGCATTGGTTGAGGACCCTAGACATGTCAAGGACTAAAGCTCAGGGGAGCGAAGGCTCTAGCACAAGTCTTTGAGGTTATTCCATCTCCTCAAAGTGTCCATATGAGGGGTCTTTGGACCTTAGGGAAGACTCTAGATGTGCATCAAGATAAGGGTTATTTAAGGTTGGGAGGAGAGTGACAGGTAGCTAATTGGGATCTTTCATACAAAGAATTAACTTGAATTTTCAAAGACAAATTAAGAAAAAACAAGAAATCATATGTCTTTAACCCCTATTTTTCCATGTTTGAGAATCAATTTTCTTACTTTTCCTAGTACTCCATGAACAACGAGCCAAATCCTAACATAATCACCAAGAGATGGTTTAAGTCCTTACCTTTCAAATTTGATAACTTCCTTTTCTAGAAAATAGTGATTTGTTCTATTTGCACACAATCACGATCGTAGGCTTTTTTCACGTTGTCTCACTCCCTCTCTTACTAATACTAAAATGATTTTTTCTCCTTTATCATTTCTTAGCAAAAATTACCATCAATAAAGTTCTGTAGATATTCTCTCAAAATTGCATTTGAAATTATTGTTGGAGTTCGAGGTCTACAGAAGCATGCGAACAACACAAGGAAGAAGAAGAAGCTTGGAACACAACACACAATATTGAATGTATTACCACTAGAATGTACAAAGATAATAAGAAGCACATTATTAACACACTTAACCTATAAGGTGCTTTCAATTGGACTGTTCTCAAAACCATGTGCAATGAGATAGGCATGTATATTTTCATACCAAGCATGTGGTGCTTGCTTTAAACCACATAATGCCTTCTTCAACATGCACACTTGGTTTTCGTGCCCTTTTTGCACAGAGACACTATGCTGAAAAACATACACTTCTTCATGCAATTCACCATTAAAAAAATGCAATTTTAATGTCCAACTAATGTACATTCCAACCATGATGAGCTGCTAGTGCACAGATGCTACGAACAGTAGTCATGCGGCATGTAGGTGCAAAGGTCTCATCAAAATCAATGCCTCTTTCTTGCACATAACCCTTTACAACAAGCCTACCCTTATACCTGTCAACTATTCCATCAGGCTTACACTTCAACTTGTATACCCACTTAGTGCCAATGGCCTTCTTGCCAGGAGGCAAGTCACATAAAGGCTAAGTACCATTCTTCATTATAACATCATATTTAGATTGCATTGCAACCATCCAATTTTTAGAATTTTGTGCTTCATCAAATGAAACAAGATCATTAGCATCACAGAGACTAGAGGCAACCACAACATAGAAATCTGATGCAAAAGAGGCACTATGAGAGCCTGAATGATTATAGTATGACAGAGGTGCATCTAGTTTGCTATCATGCAAAGTCTGCACCAACCATTTTGGAAGAGTTTTTGCCTCAATATCATCTCTCTCACTAACAAGTGCATCATGTAAATTTGCATCAGAAATGGAACGATCTGCATCATCACATGAAACTTGCAAAGGCTGAGAAGTTGTTTCATTAGGACCAGCACTAGACTGTCCACTTGTAAAAAGAGGCAATAAAGTATCATACATGTCTTTGGAGCTAACAGATTTCTCCTTTCTACATGAAAGTAAAGGTTGAATAGCATCTTCCACAAAAACATCACGACTAACCAAAATGCATTTAGTCTGTGGATGATATAGACAACCTTTGCTTTCAAAACTCTACCCAAAAAAAAAATGTTTTATTGCTTTATCATCCAATTTTTTGTGATGTTGTTCAGGCACTAATGCATATGCTAGACAACCAAAAACACACAGGTGAGCAACAGATGGCTTACAACCATGCCAAGCCTTATATGGAGTGATAGACTGCAATGCTTTAGTGGGACATCTGTTAAGTACATATGCTGCACACATAACATCCTTAAGCCAAAAACTATGTGGTAAAGCTTGACTCTTGACCATACACCTCGCCATCTCCATGAGGGACTTGTTCTTCCATTCAGCAACTCCATTCTATTGAGGTGTATACAACACTGTACACTGATGTTTTATCCCACGTTCAACCAGAAATGCATTAAAGTCAAAAGATAAATATTCCCTTCCCTCCATCAAAATGGAGGGTGCCCATTTTACATGCTGACAGATTTTTAGCCTAAAGCAAAAACTATTTGAAGCACATAGACACTTCAGACTTTGCTCTCAATGGATATACCCATGCATGCCTCGAGAAATCATTAATGAAAGTCATGAAGTAAAGATAGTTTCCAAAAGGAGGTGTCTGCATAGGACCACAAACATCACTTTGTACAAGCAACAATTTCAGAGTAGCTCAAACTGAACCATCTTTTTGGAAGGATGAACGTTGCATTTTGCCCAAAATACAGCCTTCATAAACATGTTTACTGGGTGCCTCAAGTTTGGGCAAAGAGGACACCATTTCAGATTTTTGTAGGTGTAGCAAACTAACAAAATTCAGATGACCAAAGCGTGCATGTGACATAGCCTAAGAATCATGTATTGCACGTGCCAAATCATTCATAGATTTTTCATAGTCTATGAAGTTATACAACCCATGACATAAAATGCCAGAAGCAATAATCATGTCGCCATTTGATAGATCATGAACTGTACATCTGTCATCCACAAATTTTACAACCAAACCAATCTTGGCTAATGCAAAAATTGATAACAGATTTTTCTTGATCCTTGGCACAAATAAAGCATCTGAGAATGTAAAAGAACTACCATCAACAGTAGTCAGAATGATCTTCTCAACTCCCATGACAATATAAGAGGAGTTATGGTGCATGTGACAATATTCCTTGTAGGGGCAGGCTCAAGTGAAGTGAAGAAACTATGTTGTGAGGTAATATGTTTGGATGCCCGACTATCAAATTAGCAAACATCTAAGTCTACTACAGACATACAATGCTCATGAGAAGATGGGTCAAAATTGCAAACAATAGTAAATGCCCATTCTTCATTTTGCACAAGATTAGTAAACTTTGTTTTAGGTGTAGAGGCCTCTGCAACAACCATTCTAGCCTCTTTTTTCTTTACCTCTTTTGCATCCAGTTTTGGATAGTTCTTTATGATATGGTTGTTTCCTTTACAATACTTACAAAAGATTTTTTGCATTTTTGATTTCTTCTCTTCTCTATCTTCCTTCTTCGATTGTGCAGAATTAGCAAATTTTTGCTTACTACTAGAAGAGTTCCATTTACCTTTTGCCTTCTGACTAGCCAAGAAAGCTTGATCTACAACATGCAAAATGGACCTATTATGCCTAGACTGATCTTCTTGCAATAGAAGAGAGAGTAACTCCTCAAATGTTAAGGAATTTGGATTGCCTTTCATCATCAAACGAAGAGTAGAAGCAAAAATCTGGTATGAATGGGGAAGACCATTTAGAACAGTCTGCATAAGTGAACTGTCAAGAAAGACTTCATTAGCAGACATTAACTACTCCTTCAAATCTTTGATCTTTGTTAGAAAATTTTCCACAAAATCATCTTCATTCATATGCTCACCCTCCAACTATTTTCACAGGTAAGCAACACGAGCCTCATTCCTAGCTTGGTACAATGTGGTAAGTGTACCCCAAGCATCCTTAGCTATTCTGCAAGAGTGAATGTGAGGAATAATGGCATGTTTGACAAACGAGGCTATCAATGCATGTGCTTGAGCATCTTTGCCATCCCAATGAATTTGCTTTGCAGTAGGTCCAATAGAAACTAGAACATGATTAAGAACATGAAGAATATCATCATCTTCAATGCCATCTGCATCAGCTTCAAATACTGTATTTGCAAGTGTGATAGGATGTTTTTCAACACCCTGCACAATATTCCATAGTCCTTTTGCGACCAATACATGATGCATCATATAAGTTCACAATGGGTAATTTGTACCATCCACTTATCCTCAACAACCCATACGAAATACATCAATACTTTCAGCCATGACATTGACTAAAATACCCTGATGTAGAAAAATAACTATATCTAAAAAAGTTGAAGAGAACTACCCTGATAAGTTCTACCAAACCTATAGCAGAATTCAAGATGCTTATACTGGCCAACCAAAACCTATATATATCTTTGGCACAAAAAGACAAAATAGCCTACACAAACACTGTGGTAGTGCATTCGGAGTGCAATTTTGACACCACAAGGCGAAGTTTTTTTGATCTCCTAATCACCCTGAGTATGCCTACCAAATTTCATGTGATTTTGAGGCTGTGACTGGAGAGGTGTTGACGATGCCCTAGATGAAGTGGTGACCTGCTCTGATACTAATTATTGGAGTTCAAGGTATGCGAAAGCAGGAAAACAACACAAGGAAGAAGAAGAAGCTTGAAGCACAACACACAATACTGAATGTATTACGACTAGAATGTACAAAGATAAGTTACCCATTAGGGCAATAGGCATATATACAAGCCGGGGGGAGAAAACCTCCTAAAGAGGGAAAAAAATCCCCCGATGGTCCTAGTGTGTTCACACACATCACTACCTAAATATATCAGCAATGATCCCCACTTTTTCTCTTCTTCAATACTACAAGAAGTCACAATCTTGTACAGAGAATCATGATTCTCTAGTTCTTCACGTTTTAATTCAATTTTTGATTTTTTTTTCCTTGAATTTTCTTAATTGTGCCTACCTTTTCTTGATTAGTCCTTCTTTAGTTCCTTGAAAAAATAAAAACTATGGATCTTAAGCTCTCAAATTCTCACAATTGGATCTTAACCCCAATTTAGGATGATGCTAAGAAACAAAAAAAATTCAATTTCTTTTGGTTTTAATAGATTGACTCATGAATCTCCCCAATTCTTGTTGTCCATAATTTTTTCAATGCTTTCACAAAGATTCCCTAGTTTCACACTTGGATTTACTAATTCCCAAAATTTCCTTTACAATTTTTTAGCGTTATCTCAATGAAATTTGACAAACTTATGCTCATACAAAACTATGCAAGTTGTATACCATGAATTTCAATATTTTCCAATGATAATGAAAAGAAGGGATGTTTCTAAAGGGATAGTTGTGAATTTTCAAGAGGTTTTTGTAGAATTTTTGACGGAAATGGTTTCTCAATGAAATTTCTTTCTCAAAAATCGATCTATAAGCATTTTTCCATAAATTATCCACCTTTAACAAAAAAAAAAAGCTTTAAGCAAAAATCTTCTAAAGAAACTAATGACTTGAATCGTTAACAAGAGAAAAGAAACAAGGAAAATGCTCATTTCCTAAGGAATAAAGAAATGGATGAAGAAATCTTGTGAAGATCAAAATTCTACTCACCTTTCACATTTTTTCTTTACTTGATACCTTTGGAAAGCTCAATGAAAGAATTTATTTCCATCAAATAGGAAGATCTAACAAAGTTCAAAGCTTTTGTCCCCAACAATGACGGGAAAATAATGTTTGTTCATGAAGTTTTCATCTCCAATCATCATTTCATAAAAGACCAACAATCAAAAGGAAGCATTAAATTTTCAATTTTTGGGAAGTATACATAAACCATAGCCCCTTCTTAGCTGATAGCATTCAAATGAATCACACAAAATAGACCCCACTATTCACCTCAAAAAAACAAGAAGTTTAGAAAAGGTTCCAAAATCAATGTGAAATCCTTTTTTGATCACAACTTTCTATAGAACTAAGCTCTTAAGATGTTTTAAAGTGCTAAACCATGCTATTGAGTATGAAGAGTAGATTTTTTAATGTGATATATTTAGGTAGTGATGTGTATGAACACTCTAGGACCGATGGGACACTTTTTTCTCTCTTTAGGAGGTTTTTCCCCCGACTTGTATATATGCCTATAGCCCTAACGTGTTACTTATCTTTGTATATTCTAGTGGTAATCCATTCACAACTGTGTGTTGTGTTCCAAGCTTCTTCTTCTTCCTTGTGCTGTTTGCGCACTTTCGCAAATGTCTAACTCCAATAATTGGTATGAGAGTAGGTCATCGCTTCATCTAGGGCATCGTTGACACTCCTCCGACCATAGTCTCAGAATCACATGAAATTTGGTACACACTATCGTAGTGCTTGTGCATGCTATTTCATATTTTTATGGCAAAGATATATACCAACTTTGGTTCGCTAGTATAAGCATCTCGAAGTCTCCTACAGGTCTAGCAAAACTTGTCAAGGTAGTTCTATTCAACTTTTTTAGATACAATCATTTTTTTTGCATCAGGGTATTTTAGTGAGTGGCCATGACTGAAAGTAGTGATGTATTTCTTATGTTGGCTATTGAGGATAAGTTGGATGGTACGAATTACCCATTGTGGGCTTATATGATGCATCATGTATTGGTCACAAAAGGACTATGGAATATTGTGTAGGGTGTTGAAAGATGTCCTACTACACCTGCAAATACAGGTACTAAAAATACATGTACTACAAATATAGGTACTGAAGCTGATGCAGATGGTGTCGAAAATGGTGATACTCTATAGATTCCTGTTTGTGCTACTGTTTCTATTGCACCTATTGTAGAGAAAATTTGTTGGGATGGTAGAGATGCTCAGCCACATGCATTGATAGCTTTATTTGTCAAACATGCAATTATTACTCGCATTCGCTCTTACAGAACAACTAAGGATACTTGGGATACATGTACCACATTGTACGAGGCTAGGAATGAGGCTCGTGTTGCTTACCTCCAAAAACAGCTGGAGAGTGAGCACATGAATGAAGGTGATTCTATGGACAATTTTTTGACAAAGATCAAGGATTTGAAGGAATAATTGATTTTAAAGATGAAGTCCTTCCTGATAGTTCACTTCTGCAGACTGTTCTCGATGGTCTTCCCAACTCATATCATAGTTTTTCTTCTACTCTTTGTTTGATGATGAAAGGAAATCCAAATGCCTTAACATTTGAAGAGTTAGCTTTTGTTTTGTTGCAGGAATACCGGTCTAGGCAGAACAGGTCTATTATGCATGCTGCAGATCAAGCTTTATTGGATAGTCAGAAGGGCAAAGGTGAATGGAGCTCTTCTACTATTAAGCAAAAATTTGCAAATGCTACACATTCAAAGAAAGAAGACAAAAATGAGAAGAAATGAGAAAAGTAGAAATTGTTTTGCAAATATTGTAAGCAAATGATCATATCCCAGAAAACATGTCTGTGAAGGTTGTATTTTGGGCAAAATGAAATGTTCCTCCTTTCCAAAAGATGGTTCAGTTCGGGCTACTCAAAAATTGCAGCTTGTACATATTGATGTCTATGGTCCTATGCAGAGACCTTCTTTTGGAAACTATCTTCACTTTGTGACTTTCATTCATGATTTTTCCAGGCATGCATGAGTATATCCACTCTAAGCAAAGTCCAAAGTGTTTATGTGCTTCAAATAGTTTTTGGTTTTGGCTGAAAATTTGTCAGCATGTAAAATGGGCACCCTCCATTCTGATTGAGGGGGGAATATATGTCTTCTGACTTTAATGCATTTTTGGCTGAACGTGGGATAAAACGTCAATGTATAGTGCCATATACACCTCAACAAGATGGAGTTGCTGAATGGAAGAACAAGTCACTCATGGAAATGACGAGGTGTATGTTCAAGAGTCAGGCTTTACCACATAGTTTCTGGCTTGAGGCTGTCATGTGTGCAACATATGTACTTAACAGGTGTCCTACTAAAGCATTGTAGTCTATCAATCTATATGAGGCTTGGCATGGTTGCAAGCCATCTGTTGCTCATCTATGTGTTTTTGGTTGTCTGGCATATGCATTAGTGCTTGAACAACATTGCCAAAAATTGGATGATAAAGTAGTAAATGTATCTTTGTTGGGTAGAGTTCTGAAAGAAAAGGCTATCGTCTATATCATCCACACACTAAATGCATTTTGGTTAGCCGTGATGTTGTTTTTGTGGAAGATGCTATTCAACCTTTACTTTCATGTACGAAGGACACATCTGTTAGCTCCAAAGACATGTATGATACTTTGCTACCTCTTTTTACAGGTGGATAATCTAGTGCTAGTCCTAATGAGGCAACTTCTTAGCCATTGCAGGTGTCATGTAATGATGTAGATCATTCCATTTATGATGCAGATTTGCATGATGCACTTGTTGATAAGAGAGTTGATATTGAGGAGGCAAAGATTATGCCAAAATGGCTAGTGCAGACTTTGCGTGATAGCAAATTAGATGCATCTCTATCATACCATACTCGTTCATGCTCTCATAGTGCCTCTTTTGCATCAAATTGCTATGCTATGGTTGCATCTAGTCTCTGTGATGAGACTGAACCTGTTTTTTTTTTATGAAGCACAAAATTTTGAACATTGGATGGCTGCAATGCAATTTGAATATGATGCTATCATGAAAAATGGTACTTGGTCTTTATGTGACTTGCCTCCTAGCAAGAAGGCCATTGGCACTAAACTTGATGGAACAATTGACAGGTATAAGGCTAGCTTTATTGCAAAGGGTTATGTGCAGGAAAGAGGCATTGATTTTGATGAAATCTTTGCACCTACTTGCTGAATGACTATTGTTCGTAACATCTTTGCACTTGTAGCTCATCATGGTTGAATGTACATCAGTTGGAGATTAAAACAACATTTTTGAATGGTGGCTTGCATGAAGAAGTGTATGTTTTTTAGCCCCGTGGCTTTGTGTAGAAAGGGCATGAAAACTAGGTGCATAGGTTAAAGAAGGAATTATATGGTTTAAAGCAAGCACCACCTTCTTGGTATGAAAAGATACATGCCTATCTGATTGCACATGGTTTTGAGAACAGTCCAATTGAAGGCACCTTATATGTTAAGCATGCTAATGATGTGCTTCTGATAATTGTTATGTATGTTGATGACATGATGCTCACTAGTCCTCATGGCATGCATATTGCTGATTTGCATGCCTCATTTGAGATGTCTGATTTGGGGCATTTGCATCACTATTTGGGCATTCAATTTATGCCTGTTGATGGTGGAATGGCTTTGTGTCAAACAAAATATATTGATACATTATTGTAGCATTTTGGCCTTGAAGACTGTAAGCCTATTGCCACTCCTATGGAGACACATTTACGATTGAGTCTTCATGATGCTAGAGATGCATTTGATGCTGTTCTGTATCAACAAGCTGTTGGATACTTGATTTACTTATGCATTACTCGACCAAATATTTACTTTGCTGTCTCACAGATGAGTAGGTTTATGCATTACCCATGTATCAAGCATTGGCAGGTGGTTAAGCGCATGTTTCGCTACTTTAGTGGTACCCAACTTCTTGGGTTGTTTTATCCTAAGGGGGGATCACTACCGCCAAATTTGCATGCTTTTTCTGACTCTGACTGGGCTGGTTGCTATGACACTCGTGTGTACACTAGTGTTTTTTGCTTCATGCTTAGCTCATGCAGTGTGTGTGGCTTCGATGTCTTATGGGTGATTTGGGTATTGGTCAGTCTTCTGCCACCACCACTTCACTAACAGTGAGAGCACATTGGAAGTTGCAAGGAACCCTGTGTTCCATGCTCCCACTAAGCCCATTGAGGTGCATTATCATTATGTTAGAGAGAGTTTCTCTGCTGGGGAGATCTGCTTGACATATGTGCCCATGCAAGAGAACATTGCAGACCTTTTCACGAAGGCTCAACCAAGGGAGAAGTTTGAAGCTTTCCACAAACCTTTGGGCTTAATTCCTTTTGTGGATTGATTCCACATAGCTTGGCACTTCCTCATACATGAGTGCGAGCTCCTTGTTCACCTCATCACTCCCAGGGGGGATTTGTTGATATATTTAGGTAGTGATGTGTATGAACACTCTAGGATTGTCAAGGCACTTTTTTCCCTCTTCAGGAGGTTCCCCCCCCCCCCCCCCCCCCCGGCTTGTATATATGCCTATAGCCCTAACATGTTACTTATCTTTGTATATTCTAGTGGTAATACATTCCGTATTGTGTGTTGTGCTCCAAGCTTCTTCTTCTTCCTTGTGTTGTTCATATGCTTCCGCAAATGTCTAACTCCAACAGTTTAAGTCAAATCTTGATAGAGGTATTTGCATCACCTCGATATGGTTATCATGATTTCTATAATTCACCAAATTCAAGGTGAAACTGCTCCAAACAACTAAAGTTTGACACTTGGATTGAAAAGAGACTAATGCAAGCATCATATACATCTTAAAGAATATCTCCATAGTAAAGCCCATCAAAATAATCACATTCAAGCATCCAAAATTACCACAAAAGAGAGATGAAAAAATTTTCTTCTCACTAAGAACTCGAAGCTTTGATTATTGCCAGTAATTCAAGTCTCCTCATAAAAGGAACAAAATAATCTTTTATACTTTTTGAAGATTGTGAAGGAAGAAAGGTGGTGGGGCTAGATGTAGGCACTTATCACCAATTTACTACATTAAAAACATGAAAAAATTGTCTCATGACAAGCGTGATCATTTGGATAAGATTGGAAGGCACCATCAACAGGAATAGATTCAATAGGTCATACTTTTTGATGAGAGTAATTGGAAGGTAAGTGTGGATGTGTAGAGGGATTAAAAAGAAAAAGAATCCAAGTCCAACACTTAAAGAGTGGGGAGTATAAGCTAAACAAAGAAAATCATGAACTCACTAGCTTGACATAGAAATTGTTCCTTGCATGGAAATGCAGGGTGATATGGGTGAAATGATACCTGAAGGTAGAGTAATGCAAAAATACTCGTGCAAAGGGTTTAAGATGCTAGTAACATTTCCTATTATTTGCATATCCAACGAAAGACATAGGGTGCATGTGAAATCTATTGTGCATACATGAAAGACAGGGACATAGATTTAGGGTTTTGTGGTGTGTAATATAATTGTTGCAAGTGAATTCCCTATAGAATGTAATTCTTCACCCTTGCACGTTCAAGGTTTTCATAAGTGATTTCCAAGAAGGAATTGGGGAAAACATGAAACTCTAGAACTAAGTGTATCACTCAAAGATAATGGTGCATCAAGAAACATATGTGGAATATACATTGGTGTTGATATATTTAGGTAGTGATGTGTGTGAAAACTCTAGGACCGCTGGGCACTTTTTTCCCTCTTTAGGAGGTTTTTTCCCCCATCTTGTATATATGTCTATTGCCCTTAAGGGTTATTTATCTTTGTAAATTCTAGTGGTAGTACATTCAGCATTGTGTGTTGTGCTTTAGGTATTTCAGAGATCAAAACAACTTCGCTGTGCAGTGCCGAAATCACAATTTGAGCTCATTTCGGCCTTCAAACGCACTATCACAGTGCTTGTGCAGGCTATTTTGTCTTTTTATGCCAAATGTATATACCAGTTTTGGTTCGCCCATATAAGCATCGCAAAGTCTAATACATGTTTAGCAGAACTTGTCTGGACAGTTCTATTCAAGTTTTTGAGATACAATCAATTTTTTGCATCAAGGTATTTTAGTCACCGGCCATGGTTGAAAGCAGTGATGTATTCTGTATGTTGGCTGTTAAGGATAAGTTGGATGGTACCAACTACCCATTATGGGCTTATGTGATGTGACATGTATTGGTTGCAAAAGGACTATGGAATATTGTAGAGGGTGCTGAAAGACATCTTGTTACACCTACGAATATAGGTACTACAAATACAAATGCTGGAGCTGATGGAGATGGTGTCGAAGATGATGATATTCTGTAGATTCTTGTTCGTGCATATGTTTCTATTGCAACTAGTGTAGAGCAAATTCGTTGGGATGCTAGAGATGCTCAGGCACATGCATTAATAGCTTTGTCTGTCAAACGTGCCATTATTCCTCACATTCTCTCTTGCATGACATCTAAGGATGCTTGGGATACACTGATCACATTGTACCAAGCTAGGAATGAGGCTCGTGTTGCTTACCTCCAAAAACAGTTGGAGAGTGAGCACATGAATGAAGGTGATTCTATGGACAATTTTCTCACAAAGATCAAGGATTTGAAAGAACAGTTGATTTTTGCTGATGAAGTTATACCAGATAGCTCACTTGTGCATACCGTTCTGAATGGTCTTCCTAATTCATATCAGAGTTTCGCATCTACTCTTCGTTTGATGATGAGCAATCCAAATGACTTGTTATTTGAGGACTTAGTCTCTGTTCTATTGTAGGAAGATCAATCTATGCAGAATAGGTCCATCATGCGTGTTGCAGATCAAGCTTTCCTGGCTAGTCAAAAGGGCAAAGGAAAATGGAGCTCTTCTACTAGTAAGCAGAAATCTACTAATGATGCACATTCGAAGAAGAAAGACAAAGATGAGAAGAAATATAAAAAGCAGAAATTGTTTTGCAAATACTGTGAAACAAATGATCATGTCATTAAGAGCTGTCTAAAATTGGCTACTAAAGAGGCAAAGAAGAAAGAGGCCAGAATGGTTGCGGTAGAGGCCTCTACACCAAAACTAGGGCATGTGCATGTATATAGTAGACTCAGATGTTTGGTACTTTGATAGTGGGGCGACCAAACATATTACCTTGTAGTGCAGTTTCTTCTCTTCACTCAAGCTTTCCCCTACAAGGAATACTGTTACATGCACCAACAACTCCTCCTATTCTATTATGGGAGTTGGTAAGATCATTTTGACTACTATTGATGGTAGTTCTTTCACTTTGTCATATGCTTTATTTGTGCCAGGGATCAAGAAGAATCTGTTATCAGTCTCTACATTAGACAAGATTGGCTTGGTTGTGAAATTTGTTGATGTCAGATGTACAGTTCATGATCTATCAAATGGCGATGTTATTGTTGCTTCTGGCATTTTATGTCATGGGCTATATAAGCTCATAGTCTATGAAAGATCTATGAATGATTCGGCATGTGCAGTTCATGATTCTCAGGCTATGTCAGATGCAAAGCTTTGGCATGCATGCTTTGGTCATCTGAATTTTGCTGGCTTGCTATGCTTGTAGAAATTAGAAATGGTGTCCTCTTTGCCCAAACTTGAGGCACCTGGAAAACATGTTTGTGAAGGCTGTATTTTGGGGAAAATGCAGCATTCTTCCTTTCCAAAAGATGGTTCAGTTTGGGCTACACAAAAATTGCAGCTTGTACATAGTGATGTCTGTGGTTCTATGCAGACACCTTCTTTTGGGAAATATCTTTACTTGGTGACTTTCATCGATGATTTTTCCAGGCATGCATGGGTATGTCCATTGAAGACAAAGTCCAAAGTGTTTATGTGCTTCAAACAATTTCTGGTTTTGGCTAAAAATCTGTTAGCTATAAAATAGGCATCCTCCATTCTGATCGAGGGGGGGAATATATGTCTTCTGACTTTAATGCCTTTCTGGCTGAATGTGGTATAAAACATCAGTGTATAGTGCCATATACACCTCAAAATAATGGAGTTGTTGAACGAAAGAACAAGTTACTCATGGAGATGGCAAGGTGTATGGTCAAGAGGTAGGCTTCACCACATAGTTTCTAGCTTGAGGCTGTTATGTGTGTAGCATATGTACTTAACATGTGTCCCACTAAAGCTCTACAGTCTATCACTCCATATGAGGCTTGGCATGGTCGCAAGCCATCTGTTGCTCATCTGCATGTTTTTGGTTGTCCGGCATATGCATTAGTGCCTAAACAACATTGTAGAAAATTGGATGATAAAGCAGTAAAATATATTTTTGTTGGGTACAGTTCTCAAAGTAAAGGCTATCATTTGTATCATCCACAGACTAAATGCATTCTGGCTAGCCGAGCTGTTTTTGTTGAAGATGCTATTCAACCATTGCTTTCATGTACTAAGGAGACATCTGTTATCTCCAAAGACATGTATGATATTTGCTGCCTCTTTTTACAGGTGGGCAGTCTAGTGCTAGTCCTAATGAGGAAACTTCTCAGCCTTTGCAGGTTTCATGTGATGATGTAGATCATTCCATTTCTGATGTAGACTTACATGATGCACTTGTTGATGAGAGAGCTGATATTTAGCAGGCAAAAGCTATGCCAAAATGGCTGGTGTAGACCTTACATGATAGCAAATTAGATGCACCTCTATCATATCGTACTCGGTCAGGGTCTCATAGTGTCTCTTTTGCATCAGATTGCTATGCTATGGCTGCCTCTAGTCTCTGTGATGAGAGTGAACCTGTTTCGTTTGATGAAGCACAAAATTTTGAACATTGGATGGCTGCAATGCAATTTGAACATGATGCTATCATGAAAAATGGTAGCTGGTCTTTATGTGACTTGCCTCCTGCCAAGAAGGCCATTGACACTAAGTGGGTATACATGCTGAAGCGTAAACCTGATGGAACAGTTGACAGGTATAAAGCTAGGCTTGTTGCAAAGGGTTATGTGCAGGAAAGAGGCATTGATTTTGATGAAACCTTTGCTCCTACATGCCGAATGATTACTATTCGTCACATATGTGCACTTGCAGCTCATCATGGTTGGAATGTACATCAATTGGACATTAAAATAGGATTTTTGAATGGTGACTTGCATGAAGAAGTGTATGTTTTTCGGCCCCATGGCTTTGTGTAGAAAGGGCATGAAAACTAGGTGTGCACCTATTGGAAGGTCAATGGAAACATTTCAAGAGCAATCATCTCCCTAGAAAATTGTACTTTCATCATTCTCTCCAAAAACATTCTATTCCCTCAAAAATGGATGGCCTAAGAGAGTTAGCTTAATTGTCTCAACCATAAGAGGTGTCAAGTGTTGAGAACATTCAAGTACTTGCAATCACACTAGCTAAACAATTTCCCTGGGGGAATTTATATAGGGATATCACTCTCCCTATTCATCAAAGAGTTATGGCATTTGGAAATGTAGAAGGAAAAACAAACATGTTAAAAGAAGATAGTATATTTTCTAATGGCATGTGACTTAAAAACAACCTTAAAAAGAAAAGTATGTTTTTCTCTGCATACTACGATACTAGAGAAGTTGTTGGGGATTTATAAGGTTGCATTAGATAAATTTTTGTGAATCTACCATTTGACAAAAAATATGGATATGTGAAATCAATGATCCATCAAGAGTCAAGATCAAAGGACCTACATGAAGCAAAATGGTAACCACACCACACCCAACATACATCATTAATAATTGTCTTAGGCTCTCCGAGTGCTTTATGGACAAGGATTAGCATAAGATCAAATGTTCTTATTCCTAGAAAAGTAACTCTAAAACATTAGAGTACAATGTTAGCCAAATCAAGTACAAGAGGGTTCATTGACTTCTTTAGCCACTAGAACACTTTGTGAAAATTTCAAGGTAAGAACAAACTTTTGGAATCTAGAAATATCTAGAGGAGGGTCCCATTCACGAACTAATTCAAGTCAAAATTCTTGGAATGAAGTAAAAATTCCTGAGACCTAGAGCAATCGTCAGATGCTTGTGTAATGATCGAGTTAAGTAGTTTGAACTTAAAAATCTAACTAAACGTTTTCCAAGTGGGAAAAACCTCAATAGTAGAGAACAACTTTCCAAACTAGCCAGAGACATCCCTATTGGAATCGTTCATTGAGATAGAATTTTCATGTCAAGTATGAAGGCAAGGACCATAGAAATTCCAAGGTACCAAAAAGTGTGAGATACACAAAGAAAGGGAGGATCAAGGAAAATTAATTCTCTACTCATTAGAGCCATTTTTGTGCTTCAAATTGTAAACTAGTTGATGGAGTGATTATTATTGTGTCCATTTAATCTTGAGAAAATATGTGGGATTTCTTATCAGCATAAAAACAACAAAAAATTTCAACTGAGTGAGTATTGAATCCTTGAAGTTGTATGCTGTGAAGTGACATCGCACAAATTTATGCCCTTGCTAAGCTCCCTATAACTCATGCACTCAATACTCAACTTATGCCTTTAGAAATCCCAAAGGAAGTGCTCAAAATCTTTAGATAGAAAATTTAAATTAGATGATGAATATGGAACATCCTTGAGATGACATACAAATCTCGTTCTATTCCTTTGTTACGTTGCTCATGCGAAAGGAAAGTGTTATATTATCTTGACTTACTCACCCATTGATATATATGGGTCCCATTCCTTTATTGATCATTGGGTCTACAACGTGGTGGCTTTGAACTTAACTCTTAACTACAAGAGTCCATGCACTAACAACCAAGCTGATAAAGCATCATTATGAAGAAAAACATGGTTTTCTATCAAGCACTTCATGTGCCTATGACAACCACCCCGAGGGTTGGCAACCAAGACCAAGCACTTGGAAAAGGGAAATATTTGATGTGTGCCTAAATCTTTGCAAGGATTCAAGCTCCCACATTATGGACATAAGAACAAGATTTATTATGTAATTGATTTGAAAGAAGCCCTTTGGGTTTTCATCACATCTTAATTTCAAATCCCCTTCAAATGTGTGCTTACATGTTCCACAAAACCCGTGGTCAAATACCATAATAATATATGTGGATGATAATGGATGAGAGTATGTTCTTCTCTCAAATATCTATCAAGATAGATACTTCCACAAGGGACACCTCTTTTTTAGCATGAATAACATGAGAGTCAGGGATCCATTAAAACACTTAGAAGTATTTACTCAATCAGAAGAGCAACAAAGGGTTTTTCAAACAATCCAAAGCCTGATCTAGGGTTGTCTCTCCGACCTTCAAAAGTCACAAGAGTTGAATGCAGGATTTATGTTAGACTATGTGATCCCAGGTTTCATGAGGGCAAGTTTTGCTAAGTGATTAGAGCCAAACAAGTGCAGGATTTCTTCATGCAATAGCATGCATTTGGTTTGACATTAAAAGGATCTAAAATGGCATGGTTCCAAGTGTTGACATTAAATGAGTTTCAAAGCATTGATGACCTCTTGCAAGTTTTTACGAATGAATTTGTACTCAATGGAGTTAGACATGACACTCTAAAAAATATCATGAACTTAAAAAAAACCCCTAGTGAATCAATGAGAGAAATAGTGAAAAGATTTAAAAAATACATGGTAATTTCATTCAAATCCCTTCTGATGAAAACCTCATGGCATCATTCTTGGATTGCCTGATAGATGGAAAAATATGGATGTGCATTTTTTGCATGTACCCCATTTCCCTATTGGATTGCATTTTTAAATACATTGATTTTGAAGGTGAGTTAGGCCTCACATTCAGTATGGAAAAACCAAAGGACAAGCCATCCAGACAATTAACATTAGGGCCTCCTACCAAAGAGGAATTGGGTGAGATGATTGCCAATACTTATGCATGGGGCTGAATGTCTCGAAAATTTGAAGATGTCATGGATTGGCTTTATTGGAAATATCGATAGTGATCATATCATCCTCCACCTTAGGCTGTAGAGCAACAACATAGTGTCACACCTCAAAATTCTGTTAGGTTGTAGAGTAATAGTGTAGTGTCAAACTTCAAAATCCTCTTACGCCAAAGCTACCATGAAACCTAAGCAGGTTGCATATTTGCAACAATTTGCAGGCACTTATGCTCCAAACCCATCTGCTCCACTTGCTTTTGTATGTTGGTGCAAGTCAACCATCAATTGATGTCTTGGAAAAAGACTTGAAGTCAAAAGATGAAGAAAATATCAACAAATGAAATTTGAAGATAGGGCATATTCAGGAAATGAAGACTTGTATACATATGTACATTAAACTTGTAGTTAGCTCACATATATTTTTATTATGGTCATGAGCTTGTACATATATGCCTATATATACAAGTAGAAAGTCAGGGAAAGTATCAGAGATCATGAGATGAGAAGAATTAGATGTTGTAAGAGTGATTCGACATTTTAAAAATGAGGAAGATCTCTCTCATCAGTCAGATGTAAAATTTTTTGAGAGAAAAAGTTGTGCCCGATATTTTGCTGTGTTTTCCTTTTGTGTTTGATCGTTTCAAGAATCCTTTTATAGATGTCTAACTCCATGGTTACTACTTCTATGGTTAAGATTTGAGAGCCTAATTGTAAACAGGTTGAGAGAATTATGTGTAGGAACATTTGTACATGAAGAAGTGATGAGTGTCTTTTGAAACAGGTGCAATCTCGATGGTCAAATAATTGATCAAATCTCAGTGCATAATGTAAATTTTTACACAAATGAGGATTCAAAATCTAAGTTGGAAGGTAAGCCATCTATGGCTAAAAGCATTTGATAAAATGGGTTGTAGCTTGAGAGAACCATGCATTAGAAGTTGTAGGTGTCAAAGTCGACTATACAGGAGGACAGTTTCAGACATAGGTAGATTGTTTGGACCATTTCTCAAAATCTATTGAATCTTTTGAGAAGATTTAACTTGGAGAAGGTGTGAAAATATTAGACTGACGTCTCATACAAAGTTTCATTGAAAACTTTTCACATTTGGCTAGTCAATGAGTGAGTTATGTGCAACATACTTTTTTGAGTAGTGACTGTCTTCACAGTTAGTGCAAATCTTGATAGTTTGGCATTGATCTACCACAATTAATCAAAGTTTTGAGTTATTCTTGATATAGAAGTGTTCTAACATCAAAGATAGCTTTTTCATTTGGAGATTAACGCTCTCCTTTAGTGGTATCAGAGCAGGAATCATCAAAATAGAAGAAATGAGGACCCGGACTGGTGTAGTCATACATAAATCAACATTTGAAGGTTCAGAAGGTGAAAGCTTAAAGGGAAAGCTTGAGAAGGAGGCCTCAAGCTATCAAGAAGATCAAAAGGAACTTCATTCAAAGTAAAGGTACACTTATTCCTCATAAAGCTTGAAGAATTTAATACAGAGGTGAAGAGAGGATGGGAGATTCTCTTCAGATAGAGAAATTGGATAGAGAAAACTATCTAGCTTGGTCAATGAGGATGGAAGCTGATCTCATGAGCAGAGACCTGATAGGTTACGTGACATGTGAAGAAGAAAAACTAGAATTCAGAGATCCTAGTGTTCCAACTAGGGATGAACTCTCAGATTTGAAGACTTGGATGAAGAAGGATGCTCAAGCAAGGAGCATTATCTACATGGGAGTTAATGACTACTTCCTACCTCATATTAGAGGACTTAAAAGTGCAAGTGACATATGGAATGCTTTGGAGGAGCATTTCCAAAATACTACAAAGTCAAGGAAGGCATCTTTATGGGCAAAGTTCACTACATTAAAAAAGAAAGCTTCTCAATCCATTTCTGATTATGTAACAAGGATGAAGGACATTGCAGATGCATTAGGAGCAATTGATGAAGATATTGAGGAGGATAAATTGGTAAGTCAAATCCTCACATGTTTGAGAGGAGATGAGAAATGGAAAACATTCATTTTGTCTACTGAATTGTCACTAGATCATTTCACTCCTGATTTAAATCAGTTGCTAGGACATATGCTAACTTTTGAGCAGGATGTCAAAGGTGATGTTGATAAGAGTACAAGTCAAGCAATGTATTCAAAGGACAAGAAGAAGAATAACAAAGGTAAACAACAATCAAATGAAGAAGAAGGTACAACTAGCCAAGCCAACTTCCTAAGAGGAAGAGGAGGTGGCATAATAATCAGAATAATTGAGGATATAGTCAGAACTTTGACTCAAGAGGAAGAGGTGGTAGAAACCAAAGAGGTAATTTCAGAGGAAGAGGTAGTAGAGGTTACTTTGGAAGAAATGCAGGTAGAGGATTCCAAAGTCAATCCTACAACAATACTTACTACAATTATGCTTCAGATCAGAAGGAGGATTCAACTTTGATTATGAATGCAACTTGTGAAAGACAAAGTGAAGACCAAAGAGTCTTCTACATTGACTCAGGGTGTAGCAATCACTTGAGTGGTAATATAGCTTTGAAGACTGATTTGGAGAATAAGGTAACTAATCATGTAGTTCAAACATGTGATAATACAAAGCACAATGTGAAGTCAATTGGATCAGTGAGGGCCAAGGATGGAAGTACTCTTTTGAGTAAGGTTTTGTATGTTCCTACAATTCCAAAGAATCTGATAAATGTAGGTCAAATTGTTGAAAAAGTTTATGAAGTAAGGTTCACTAATGATGGAGGTTTTGTGGAAGACCCTAGCAATGGGTATAAACAAATTGTTTTAGGGAAGAAAGAAGGAAGACTCTTCACATTGAAGATTCAAGGTAATGTTGGTCATGCCTTGTTTACTTATGGAGGACATAAGATCTCTGAGTTAGATCTTTGGCATAAAAGGCTTGGACATTTCAATGAAAGAGGTATTAAGGATATGGTTAACAATGGTTCAGTGCTTGGATTGCCTAATGTTGCAGGTCAACATATGACATACAGATGTGAGGCATGTCAATTAGGTAAGGCTCATAAGCAATCATATTCTAAGCATGGTTTCATGTATTCAGAGAAGCTTGAGTTGGTACACACAGATGTGTGGGGCCCATTAAAGGATTTCAGTATAAATGGTTCAAGATATTATGTGATTTATGTTGATGATGCTACCAGGTGGATCAATATATATGTGATCAAAGATAAATCAGAGGTGTTCAATACATTTAAACATTATCATGTGTATGCAGAAAGAATCATAGGTCAACAGTTGAAGAGACTAAGGTCAGATGGAGGCGGAGAGTATTTCTCTAATGAGTTCAGTGATTACTTATGGAATGAAGGTATAGAAAGGGAAGTTACTTGCAAGTACTCTCCTCAACAAAATGGTGTAGTAGAAAGGAGAAATAGAACTCTTGTTGAGTTTGCAAGATCAATGATGAAGGAGAAAAATTGTCCAAATTATTTGTGGGCTAAAGCTCTAAATACAGCTACATACTTGGTTAATAGGTTACCATGTAAAGCTTTGCAAGGTATGACATCATATGAAACTTGGTGGGGTAAGAGACCTACCTTAGATCATTGCAAAGTATTTGGGTGTTTGGCTTATGCATATGTGCCATCTCAGTTGAGGCATAAATTGGAACCTAAAGCTAAAAAGTATGTGTTCATTGGATATGATGATAAGAAGATGGGTTATAGGTTGTGGAGTCCATCCACAAAGCAATTCATTGTATCAAAGGATGTTACATTTGATGAACAAGGTACTTGGTATGCAGGTACAATCAATAATCATGCAGGTTATGAAGAAGTTTTGAATAAGAAGAAAGGTAAATCAAAGGTTCAGATATTTGATGAAGAAGAGAACAATGAAGTACAAGTTGAAGTTGAAGAAGTGCCAAGGTTTGATCCAGAATGTGATGAACCAGAAACTTCAAGAAGTGGAGAACTCAGAAGGTCATCAAGACACAAATGGAAACCTACAAGGTATAGCTATGACACTTCTTTTTTGACTACTAAAGATTATGCTTACATGGTGAAAGCAGATGAAAGCCCTTCTACATATGAAGAGGCAAAAGGTAAGGAAGATTGGGAGAAAGCTATTCAAGAAGAGTATGATGCATTGATTGAGAATGAGACATGGGATTTGGTTCCTAAACCAAATAGTCAGAAGATCATTGGATGCAAATGGGTCTACAAGACAAAGAGGTATGCAGATGGAAGTGTGTCTAGGTATAAAGCTAGACTTGTTGTGAAAGGGTATGCTCAGACATATGATATAGATTATGATGAGTGTCTGAGCATAGATTGTAAACAGGCTGAGAGAATTATGTGTAGGAACATTTGGATGTGAAGAAGTGATGAGTGTCTTCTCAAACAGGCGCAATCTCCATGGTCAAAGAATTGATCAAATCTCAGTGCATAGTGTAAAGTTTTACACAAACGAGGAGCCAAAATCTAAGTTGGAAGGTAATCCATCTATGAGTAAAAGAATTTGATTAAACGGGTTGTAGTTTGGTAGAACCATGCATTAGAAGTTGCAGGTGTCAAAGTCAACTATACAGTAGAGTGCACCTTAGAGCATCTAAATGTGGCTTCCTAGGAACCTGCATAAATTGACTTTCAAGTCCAACAATGTAGCTAATACCAGGCCTCGTAATTGTGAGATATATCAAACTTCCCACAATTTTCTTGTACATAATAACATTTTCCAGTGCTTCACCTGATGTAGTATCTAACTTCAAATTCTGATGTAATGGCATAGAAATTGGCTTACAATCATCCATACCATACTTTTCCAGCATATTCAAGACCATGTGATGCAAAGTCCATCCTTTTGTTGTAGCTAATGCAACAAGTGTTATGACAGTATGTTTGTGCATATCCTTTTGCTACCAATCGTGCTTTGTACCTGCTTATGCTACCATTAGCATTGTGCTTTACCTTATAAACCCACTTGTAGCCTATGGGTTTCTTTCCTTGTGGCAATGGGACCACCTTCCATGTATCATTTCCATAGAGTGCAACCATCTCCTCATCCATAGCTTTTTCCCAATCTGCATTTCCAATCGCATCTTCAAAACAAGAAGGTTCAACATCTTGTATTACCTTGGTCATGTAGGCACAATGAAGAACCATATAATTATCATACATCAATCATTGCACTGAATTCCGCATCTTTCTGGATCTTTTTGGTCTTGGGTCACTTCTCCTTGTATCATCTACATGTGCCTTTCTTACTCCTAGAGTCTTCACAGAGGGCAATCCAAGTTCCTCATCAAGACTCTTTTTTGAACCGCTTGAATCTCCATCAACCTCTTCAAAACATGCACATGTTTTACTACCAGCACACAGCTTTCTTTACCTTTCTTGGATGTATTTGATGAATTTGTTGGACTGAAATTTCCATGTAGTCTTCCACTCCATGGATTTCAGTTGGAACTATTGCTTGGTGATCCATCTGTTCCACTCAAAGCTTGAGAGTTTGCATTTGATTTTTTAGCATTTTCTTTGTCATTTGGCTCAAGATTCACTCCTTCTTTGGCATCTGCATAGAAGCTTGACATTTCATCAAATACCACATCTCTGCTCACCTTCACCTATTGTTTGAGTGGGCTATAACATGTATATCCCTTTTGCTCAATGGAGTATCAAATGAAGACACATTTTTTTGCTTTTGGATCAAGCTTTGTCCTCAACTCATCTCGAACATGTACATATGCAATACAACCAAAAACTTTCATATGTGATAAGTTTGGCTTTTTACCTATGAACTTCTCTTTAGGTGTAACTTGATGTATAGTAGTAGTTGGGGTTATGTTCATAATGTATACATTCATATACATAGCTTCTGCCCAATAACAATGAGGCATATTCTTCTCAGCCACCAAGGGTCTTGCTATTTTTGCAATATGTCTATTTTTGCATTCAACAATGCCATTCTGTTGTGGTGCGTACTGCATGAAAACTGACATCGAATTTCATGACTTTTTAGAAAGTCATTGAACTCATTTGACATGTATTCACCTCCTCCATCAGATCTTAATGTCTGAATATACTTCCCTGTCTGCTTTTCCACCATAGCTTTAAAATTGTGGAAGTGAGTGAACACCTTACTCTTCTCTTTCATGAAATATACCCACACTTTTCGTGTATGTTCATCAATGAAAGTAACATAAAACTTGCAACCGCCCATAGATGTGGCCTTTGTAGGACCCCAAACATCTATATGTACTATTTCTAGCACATTCTCACTAACATGCTTGTCATGCGGAAATGATGATCTTGAATGTTTACCAAATTGACATGTTGCACATACCTTTTGCATCTCTACGACCTTGATATTTGGTAGTCCATGGACAATATCCTTTAACTACATCGATTTCAGCCTTTGCTAGTTTGCATGTCCAATCCGTTTGTGCCACATCTCTATATCTGCAATAACTCCTGCACCTTTTACAAACATGACTACATTCATTCAAGAATTTTCACATTTAAGGTGAACATCCTACCCACTTTGTTTCCTTTGGCAATTAATCATCCACCCTGTTTGTACTCTTCTACATATAATTCCATCAACGTTGAACCTGACTTGTAATCCCTGGTTAACCACTTGTCCAACAGAAACTAGATTCTTTATTATATTTTGAACATGCAGCACATCAGCAAGGTGTTTTACGTTCCCATCCTCCATAGACAGTGCTATATTTCTTGTATGCTCGATAGGGTGTGATGTGTCATCACTTGTTTCAACATATCCAAGAACTGGCAATTTTTGCAAACTACTAAACCATTTTGCATGACTGATCATGTGATTTGAAGCACCTGAATCAACATACCTTACAATTTGATTTTGAAGCATCAACAAACATCATATTCATCATATGATGTTGGACCATGAACAACTTCTCAGAATCATCTGCACTCATGGATGCATAATTGTTTTGTTGCATTCTGTTATTTTGATTCTTCAACATGCAATCATGTTCAAAGTGTCCACGTTTATCACAATGCTAAAATCCTTTACGGTCATTACCTGAATCATTTCTTTGGAAATTTCTGCAACCTCTTTGGCTCCCCCTGCCTCGAAACTATCCTCTTCCTCCTCCATGATTCTATTGTTGACCTTGGTCTTGGTTATTGTGTCCTTTTTCGCTTCTGAAGCCTCTGCCTCTGCCTATTCCTCTTCAAAGTAGAATAACCTACTCAGAACTAGGTTTTCCTTGGGATTTTGAATCCTCACCAAGATTCTTTTCTTCAATAATCAGCATAGATACCAGATCAACAAAATTTGAAATATTTTCTGTGGTCTGTATAGAAGTTCTAAACTACTTATATGTAGGCCTAAACCACGACGGTACACTTCCACTTTATCATCATCATCTACATTCATGCCAATAGATGCAAGTGACTCACATATGCTTTTGATTTCCAGAGTGTAGTCACTTACCGACATGCCCTTTTTCTCCAATATATGCATGTCGTTCTTAAGTTGCAATTTCCATTCCTTTGTATTGGTCTCATACAATGTGACCAAACTATTCCAAGCCTCTTTTAGAGTCTTGGCATCCTATATGTGCCCAATCATGCTATCCTGTATGCTAATAGATAGCCAATACATTACCTTTTGTGCTCCTTGATTCCATTCTTCATATGCTCTTAACTATTCTGTAGTCCGATTCCTCTCTAGTAACTGCGGAGCGTGTTCATTCTCTCCTTCGATGTACTTCCACTAGCCTTTTTGTTGGAATTTGGGGCCTTAGGATTGTTCCAAACTAAAACCTTTTGATCATACACACTTACTTAATTAAGATTATAAGTGAGGGATAAAAAGAAAGAGATCTTGAGATAAGGATAGAGAACGTAAGCTGGATGCTTACTCACTAAAAAATAGATGTCCAAATTACAACATGGGAGTACTACTCAACCATATAAAGTGGTGCACTCACTAATGGAAGAATATCCAAGAAGATGATGATACAAAATTTAGATTATGTTGAGATAATCTAAGTCTATGAAGTGAATGAGCAACGAAGCTAACCAACCAACCCTAATTTTGAGATTAGGGTAGAGAAACCCTAAAAACAAAATATAAGGTTAAATCACAAAAGATAGTTACCACCACCTTGTAGAAGGCTTCTTGCTCCAAGAGAGTAGCCTCTCCTTCACCAAAACTCCACCTGTAAAGCTTCAAAATCTTCAAACTCTAGCTTGAGATCTTTGAGTGATTGTGATACACACATAATGAGCCTTGCATGTTCTTATATAGCTCTGAAGCTATGTGAAAAGCATAAATCAAAAAGCTACGATCGATGTCAGATTCTGCGAAAAGCTCTGTATCAAAAACACTTGTTCTATCACGAAAATTGTTATCGCCATCCATAAGCTTTTCATAAAAGCTACAAAGAAGAATTATGCCAAGCCTTCTATGATGTGGCTGCTGGGATTTGAACCCGAGTGGGTTCTTTGAAAGTGCATCCTTCTATCCACGCTACCCAGTGATGGTTTGTTGCAAATGTGCTGAAAAAACACTTCATATACTAATGCCATGTGAGGGTTTTTGGACAACATGTATGACATTGTCTCCAACAATCCCTCCTTCAATGTCATATTGGTACAAGCTTCATTAACCTGTAAATCTTCTCATGAGTATCTCTAGTCAATGCTTTGGTAAATATATCTGCAACATTCTCACTAGAAGGAACATAAACCAGCTCAATGTGCTTCTTAGCTATTTTCTCTCGAATATAGTGGTAGTGTACCTCTATATGCTTTGTCCTTGCATGATGCACTGGATTCTTAGCTATAACTATAGCACTCTGGCTATCTGTAAATATCTGAATGGGTTCATGTACTCTCACATCAAGATAACTGAAAATCTTCTACAACCAAACTGACTCTAGAGTAGTTCTAAATGCTGCACCATATTCAGCTTCACATGATGAAGTGGCAATAGTGGGTTGTCTCTTCGAAAGCCATGAGATAAGACAATCTCGAAGATAAAAAGAAAATCCACTAGTACTTCTTCTTGTGTCTCTATCACCTACCCAATCAGAATCAAATCTTTTTAGTAACAAATGTGTAGATTTCGAAAATACCATAGCAAAATTTGAAGTTCCCTTCAAATAGTGAAAGATCCGCTTGACTGCTTTCCAATGTAACACTATCGGATTCTGCATAAACCTTGATACTTGAGAAACTGCAAACTATATATCAGGATGTGTATTACATAGATATATCAAGCAACCAACTGCTTGACTATATAAAGTAGCATCAAATGACTCTGCATTTGCTACCATTAGTAAAGATGCGTTCTGATCCATAGGTGTTTGCATAGGTTAAGAATCACTCATCTGAAACATCTCCAAAAGTTTCTCAATGTTTTTCTATTGTGTCATATAAATACACTCATCTTGAAACAGAAATTGAATCCCAAGATAATAATGCAAAATTCCTAAATCATTCACATCAAATGTTTGCTTCAATTGTTCTTTGAACATCTGCAAATCTGCATCTCTAGGACTTGTGACTATAATATCATCCACATAAATGATTGCTATAATCATCATACCTGGTTTAGCTTTGACATAAAGAGTTGGAGCTGCATCTGAGTTATGGAAACAAATGGATAAAAGATATGCATGTATCTTTTTGTACCATGCTCTAGGTGCCTGTTTTAATCCATATAAAGCTTTTATAAGCTTACACACTAAGTGTTCTTTACTTGTCTCTTCAAAAACTTATGGCTGCTGAATATACACATCCTCATGTAGATCACCATTTAGAAAAGTAGTCTTAATGTCAAGTTGATATATATGCCAACCAAAATGTGCTTCTAAAGCAAGTGTTGACCTAATAACAGTCATCCTAGACGTAGGAGCAAATGTCTCATCATAATCAATACCTTTTTTTGTGCATATCCTTTGACAACCAATCTTGCTTTGTACCTATCAATCGTACCATCTGCTTTCCTTTTGATTTTGAAGATCCATTTTACACCTATAGCCTTCTTTCCCTTTGGTAACTCACATAGCTGCCAAGTTTGATTCTTATGAAGAGAATTAATCTATTCTTGCATAGCTTTTCTCCAAATAGGAATGTTAAGTGCATCTTTAACACATGTAGGTTTATCTTCAACAATTGTAAGTGCCAAAATATCATGAATCTCAAAGTCTTCAGCAAAACTTACATGATCTTTTTGTTGTTGCTGTCTAGTCTGACTTCTTGTTCTTATATGATCTTGTTGTTGTTGTCTTGTCTGACTTCTTGTTCTTCCAGTAAAAGTCTTTATACCACTATCTTTCCAAGTCTGATATAACCAAGTAGGTGTATCTTTAAATAGTGGTGAAACTCTTTCTGACCCTTCAGCTTCCACAGGTTCTGGAACTTATCCTGCCGAGGTACTAGGACTTTTTGGAACTCTAACTTCTTCCATTTATGGAACCAAAGTCTCATGTGGAACTAATTCTATAGAAGGTTGTGAAATTCCTCTTTCTTCAACTTTTTCTTGAATCCTAGGAATTTTAACTCCTTCCTGGTATGGATAAACATGAACATCCAGAATCTTTCTAAAAAATCCATAGTCATTTTCATTAATGAACTCTGGAATTTCTGCTTCTTTATCATAAACTTTATTTTCAGAAATATAAGCATTACGTGAAAGAATAACTTCACATGTCTCTGGAACATAAAACTTGTATCCTTTATTCTCAATAAGATATCCAATAAAAATAGCTTTCTCTGCTTTTACATCTAGTTTGCCTCGGTTCTTTTTATCAACATGTACATAAGAAAGTGATCCAAACACTCTGAAGTAACTCACATTAGGTTTTCTACCATAATAAGCTTCATAAGGTGTGATTACCTTAAAAGCTTTTGTAGATGACCTGTTCAAAATGTGATTAGTTGTATGTACTACATCAAACCAGAATTTTGGTGAAAGCCTCTTGGATGCCATCATGCTCCACATCATCTCAACAAGTACTCTATTCTTCCTTTCTGCAACACCATTCTGCTAAGGAGTATAAACAATAATAAGGTGTCGAGTAATACATTTCTCATCAAGAAATGTCTGAAAATCTTTTGACAAGTATTCTCCACCTCTATCACTTCTGAGAATCTGGATAGTTTCCTAACTTTCATTTTCAACCATAGCTACAAACTTCTTGAACATAGGAAATGTGAAGAGATGGATTTGTAGTTGATGAAGATGAAGTGGTGCTGCAAAAACTTTGCACTACACCAGCCAAATGAAGTCCACAGATGTGTTGTGGGCCCTTTTAGCTTGCCAAGGGATGTATTAGACACCCTATGTACCTTGGAAGATCACTCTCAAAAAGTTGAATCAAAATAGATAAGTTCGAGTAGATTCAGGCACCAGAAACTTGCTATTTATGTTCATACACCTATCCAAAGTTTTGAACAATACTCTAGCCACACCAGTAATTAACTTAATTCCTTTTGGGGAACTCTTATTCACTTAATAAGCTAACAATAATGAGTGATTTGATAAAAAATGATGAACCACACAAAGACAAACAAACTTAGCAAGTCATAGGATGACCCCGATTTTCCTGGGCTACAACAGTACTCAGACCCGTGATCAATAAAATGCAAATATCTCATGATTCAAGAACCCAAGGATTACGAAATTTTGTAGCCATATACAAGAAAGTATGATGAAATAAAAAAGCTTTAACTCATAGAAAATGGTGAAGTACACATTGAGAAACACCTCTGACAAAATGACTATTTTGAGAGAGTGCTGCCAGAGAAGAAGAAAACCAAGTGACATAGTTAACTTCAAATGATCATAGCTGAAGATTGAAACATCCAATTGTAATGAAAATTGGTGAGCATACAGTAGACTTAGAGAGCTAACTTTATCAAGTCAATTCACTTAAAATGATTCACCAAGATCAGAGAAATCATCTCTGCAATCTGATTGAGAAAACTGAGAGATATGGCAGTGAACAGTACACTTTACAAGAACATGAAGATATGAAGCCAAATGATCATGAAAATGAAAGTATATTGATTGTAAAAAACAATGGACTTACTTATGTGTGCTTTGAAATCACACCTTGATATGGCATAAAGCTCAGCTCTTGGAAGTCTTCACATAACCATGACTAATTAGTGATTGATTTGATTCTCCAACCACCATCAATCATGAATTCATGGCTTCTCTTTCCTCTTTTGATCAAGTGGACTCAACCACTCAAGATTCTTTCACTTTTACATCAAGTAACACTTCAAAAAGTTACAAGAGGTAGTTCAGAAGTGAACTTTACATAGTCTTTATTTTAAAGCTTCTTCTATGAATTTGTGGGACTCAAGCCAATACTTAGGCTTGTCATAGACTTGCTCCAATAGGAAAGACTTTTGACTTCAACTTAAGACCATAGATCCATGAATATCTCGTAAAATCATCAACGAATAGAACAAAATACCTGAAACCCTGAATAGAGTCTGCTCTCATAGGTCCATTCACATATGAATGAATAACCTTCAATTTTCTGGTAGCTGTAATATGAACATGTTTCTTGAAAGGTAGTTTATGCATCTTACCTTCAAGACAACCTTCACATTTATCTGAATCATTTGGTAGCTTGAATGAGGGTAAACTCTCAACCATACCTCTATCTTTGATACTTTTGAGAGATCCAAAACTAATATTTCCAAATCTTTCATGCCATAGCTTCATATATTCCACCGGTGATGAAGATTTGACCACATATGCTTGACTGATTTTTGACAAAACAAAGATCTCTCCTCTATGCTCACCTTGTAAGATACACTTGTTGTCTTTGTGTGATAAGATCTTACAAAGATCTCTCTCAAATACAACTTTGAAACCATCATATAAAAATGCAGATATAGGTAGCCGATTCTTTCTCATTTCAGGAACATATAGAACATATGAAATCTGAAAATTACCACCTTCTCTTGACTTTGGGGTTACTATACCTATTCCCACAACATCTAAATCATTGCCATCTGCAATAGTAACTCTTCTACCTGAAGAATAAGAAAGGGAAGAAAACACATCTCTGCAACCTGTCATATGCTTTGTAGCACCTGAGTCAAATATCCAAGGACTTGCTAAAAGAACTTGTAAAGCTGCCTGATCAAAAGCTACTTCGTCAATGGTAACAGAGGCATAAGAATCACCTTCAGATTTCCCTTTTTTACCGCCTTCTGCAACATTACCTGATGCCTTTTTCTTTTCTGCTGCAATATTTTTATAACATGCTACTTTTAAATGTCAAGGTTTCTTGCAGTAAAAACATATTACTTCCTTCTTCTTAGAAGACTTCTCTTTAGATGTAGTAGAAATAGAATGTGAAGTAGAAGGTGAGAGGGACCTACTTTCCTTCTTGGATTGCTTTTCATTCTTATCCTTCTTCTTCTTTTTACCCTTTGATGAAGATAAAAGTGCTTCTTCATTCTCTTCCATTCCCTTCAACTGATCTTCATCTTGAAGCAACAAGAACTCTAGCTCTTCAAATGTAACCTATCTATCTCTTGTGGTAAGGGTAAGAGTGGTTATAAAAGATCGATATGAAATAGGAAGTGAATTAATTAGTGTATTTACCATTTCTTCATCTGATATCTCAACTCCTATATTTAGAAGTTGATCTCTCAAGTCAATGAGTCTCGTAATGTGGGTTTGAATTGACTCACTAGCCCTCATCCTTGTATTTGCTAGTTGTCCCCTCAAGTGAGCTTTCCTAGCAGGATTTCTGTTCTGAAAAATATTCTCAAGCTTCAACCAAGCTTGTCTAGAACTTCTGCAAGATCTGATGTGTGGCAGAATATTCTTTTTGACACTCATTGCTATGAATGAAAGTGCTAAAGCATCTCTAACATCCCACCGTGCCTAATCTTTAGTAGGAGGAATTGTAGGTAAAGACCTACCTGTGACTCTGGATGTCGAAGTAGTTACCTCTTCTTTAATTGGTTCTGTAATAGTAATTCGAGTACCCCTTGAAGCTTCTATGGATCCTTCTTCACCTTCTCGTCTTGGCCTTGTTAAGGATCCATTGAGGATACTCCATAAATCTTGTCACTAAAATATTCATCATCATGAAACTCCACATGGGATAATTAGAAGATCCATCCAACTTGTCCTCAATCTCAATTCTAATCTCACTCACCTTAACTAAGTGTGTATGTCAATTATGCTCTGATACCAAGTAATTATGCTCTGATACCAAGTGTTGGAATTTGGGGCCCCAGGATCGTTCCAAACTAAAACCTTTTGAGCATTCACACTTAATTAATTAAGATAACCACCAAAGCTTTAGAATCTTCAAGCTCTAGCTTGAGATCTTTGAGTGATTGTGATACACACATAATGAGCCTTGCATGTTCTTATATAGCTTTGAAGCTGTGTGAAAAGCGTAACTCAAAAAGCTACGATCGACGTAAGATTCTGTGAAAAGCTCTATATAAAAAACACTTGTTCTATCAGAAAAATTGTTATCGCCATCCGTAAGCTTTTTCATAAAAGGTACAAAGAAAAATTATGCTAAGCCTTCCGCGATGTAGCCGCTGGGATGCTCTATATAAAAAACACTTGTTCTATCAGAAAAATTGTTATCGCCATCCGTAAGCTTTTTCATAAAAGGTACAAAGAAAAATTATGCTAAGCCTTCCGCGATGTAGCCGCTGGGATGTGAACCCGGGTGGGTTCTTTGAAAGTGCATCCTTCTATCCACGCTAATGCCACGTGAGGGTTTTTGGACAACATGTATGACATTGTCTCCAACACTTTTCCCATCGGGAAATTTGTCATCCTGAATCTCCAAGCATGGAATTTGTTCTTGTCTAGCTTATCGCTCATAAGATGACTCATTCCATCTACGTTTGCCATTTCTGCATCAATTCACAACACTGCAAAACACTACAAGCAGCACATTTGCTTGAACACTGTCGCACTATGACGTGATAGTTCGATCTCATAAAAACATAGTTTTCGTGTATCAACAGTACATAGAATCACTTGAAATTCTAGATCTGGAATATATGAGTGTTGCCAAACAAGATGCAAGTTATAGTTTTGCAAATTGACATGGTTTTTCTATGGGCCCCACCTTGCAGGCTCAAAACAAAGGTCGAGATGGCTTCGAAACTCTGATCTGACAAAAACAAGTGGCCCTAAATGGATAACTCTTGAAAATATTTTGAGGTCTTCTACCTTCATGCCAATTTTCATAGCAATCTAAGGTCGTTTGTGAATTGCGCTTTCTCCATGCCTTCTCGCATACTCTTCACCATTGGCCTTCTCCATGAGCTCTCTACAACCACACTGGCTCTGATACCATTTCAAGAGGAAGGAGATAAGGAAGAGAGCTCACACACACAATAAAAAAGAAGCACACTTTCAGATTGAGGCAAGGGAGAATAATCTTCTTCTTCTTTTTCTATTACGTAAAAAGGAATGTTCAAGAATGACCTAAAAACGAGAATACAACAAGTTCAATATATGAAGATGAGTACATAAGGAAAAATCTAATGTCTGCAGATGAGTGAGCTAGCAAGAAACAAATGTGCCATCACTTTCGGTAGATAAATCTAGTGTAACTCAATGAAGTATCCCTGACATATACTGGCATCACCACTATACATGTTAGATAAATGAAAACTGATATGTGTCATCTTGGATCATTAAATGTTGAGCTTGATATCTCAATAGATCAAACTTCCACAATCCTTCTGTACATAGTAGCATTTCCAATGCTTCCTTTGAGGTAGCATCCAACTGCAAATGCTAGTCCAACGGCATAAAAATTGGCTTACAATCAACCATGCCATATTTTTTTAGCATACTCAGGGCATATTACCTTTGGGACAATAATATACCTATTCGAGTAGGTATGACTTCAATGCTCAAAAAGTAGTGTAACACACCAAGATTTTTCATGTTGAATTATTGCATGAGGAGTTTCCTTACCTCTTTAATGATTTATTCATTATCACCACCTACAATCAAGGCATCAAAATAAATGGCTACAATAATGATGCCATCATCAACCTTTCTTTCATATAATGAATGATTTGCATCACACATAGAAAATCAAATTGAAGCTAAATATTCAAAAATCCTTTGCATGCCAAGCAAGTGGGGCTCGTTTAAGCCCATATAAAGCCTTTCCAAATCTATAGACACAACTAAGATGCTTTGAATCCTCATATCCTTGTAGTTGGCCCATGTATACTTCTTCCTACAATTCACCATTTAAGAAAACATTCTTCACATCCATTTGATGCAAAACCCATCCATTTGTTGTAGCCAATGCAAAGTTCTCTAACAATGGCCATTTCAGCTATAAGTCTTGATTTTTCCTCATAATCAATCCCATATGTCTATGCATATCCTTTTGCTACTAATCATGCTTTATATTTTCTTATGCTACCATCACCATTATGTTTTGCCTTGTAACCCATTTGCTTCCTACGGGCTTCTTTCCTTCTAGCAATGGAACCAACTTCCATGTTCCTTTTCCATAAAGTGCATCCATATCCTTGTCCATAACTTTCTCCCAATCTACATTTCCAATTGAATATTTAAATCAAGAGGGTTCAACATATTGTATTATCTTAGTCATGTAGGCACAAGGTGAGCCATATAGCTGTATGTATTAATCAATGCATTGAATTTATATCCTTCCAGATCCTCTTGGTGCTATATCACCTCTTCATGTTTTATCATTTGCATGTGCCTTTCTTACTCCTAGAGTCTTCATGGAGGGTAATCCAAGCTCCTCATCAAGACTCTTTTTTGAGCCACTTGATTCACCATCAATATCTTAAAAGCTTGTAGATGTTTTATTACCATGAAAAAACTTTTCTTCACCTTTCTTAGATGTAGTTAATGATTTTGTTGGATTGAAATATTCACTCAATCTTACACTTCATGAGTTTCAATTGGAAATATTTCTTGATGAAACATTTATTGCACTCAAAATTTGAGATTATGCACTTTATGTTTCAACATTTCTTTTTTCATTTGAGTCAACCTTAATTCCTTCTTTCACATGAGCATAGAACCTTGACATTTCATAGAACACCACATTTCTACTTACCTTCACCTCTGTGTCATTAGGTTGTTATATCCCTTTTGCTCAAGGGAGTATCTAATGAAAATACATTTTTCTACTTTTGGGTCAAAGCTTCATCCTCAACTCATCTAGAACATGTTTGTATGCAATGCAATTGAATACTTTCATGTGTGAGAGGTTTGAATTTTTACTTGTAAAATTCTCTTTAGATATCCTTGATGTACATCAATAGTTGGAGTTTTTTTGAAGTTTTATTCATGATGTATATGGTATTATGTGCAACTTCTACCCAAGAGCAATGATGCATATTTTTTCCAACCATCAAGGCTCTTGCTCTTTCTACAATATGTATATTTTTTCATCCACCAACACCATTGTGATGTGGTGTGTATGTGCAAGTAAATTCTCTTTGAACATGTGTTATTTATTCACCTCCTATGTGGTGTCTTAATGTTTGAATGTACTTCCATATGCATTTTTCCACTAGCCTTGAAATTTTTGAAAGTGATTGAACACCTCAATCTTGTAATTCATGAAGTATGCCCATGATTTTTGTGTATGGTCATCAATGAAACTAACATGAAACTTGCATCGTCCCATGGATGTGGTCTTTGCTCGATCCTAAACATCTATATGGATATCTCTATCACATAAGAATGGAATAATAAAAATAAGATGGATGGGGTTGGAGGATTGTCCGTGTAGAATAAAGCTACTTCCATGACTTCTAAAAGAAATAAAAAGAAAATTTATTAGAGGTGGATGTGTATAAGTAGTAAAAGGGGTACCTTAATGGAGTGCATAGGTTTCTAAGCAAACAATGTTTTTTTCATGACCTTGTAGAGTGGCCCCATGAATGCATAAGGTGCTCTTAGTTGGTTTGTTCTTGAAACCATGTGCAAGCAAGTAGGCCTATATTTTCTTACACCAAGCACATGGTGCTTGCCACAAACCATATAATGCCCTTTTCAACTTGCATACTTTGTTTTCATTCCCTTTTTGCACAAAACCTAGGGTTGAAATACATATTCTTCATGTAACTCACCATTGAGAAATGCCATTTTAATGTCCAACTGATGTACATTCCAAACATCATGAGCTACAAGTGAAAAAAGTCTAAAAATAGTGGTCATTTGATATGTGAGAGCAAAGGTTTCATAAAAATAAATGCCTCTCTCTTTTGATCATAGCCTTTGGTACCAAGCCTAGCCTTATATTTATCAACTATTCCATCAGGCTTACGTTTCAACTTGTATACCCATTTAGTGCCAATGGCCCTTTTGCTTGGAGGAAAATCATGTAGAGACCAAGTATGGTTCTTCATAATAGCATCATATTTTGATTGGATAACAACCATCAATTTTTTTGAATTCTGTGCTTGATCAAAAGGAGGAGGCTCATTCTCATCACAAAGAGTGGATGCATCCATTGCACTACAATTTGATGCAAAGGAAGCATTATGATATCGTGAATGAGCACAATATGAAAAAGGTGCTTCTAATTTGCTATCTATCAAGGTCCACATTAGACATTTTAGGAATAGTTTTTGCCTCTTCTATATTAGACATCTCATCAAAAAGTGCATCATGTAAATCGACATAAGAAATGGAATGATTTGCATCACCGTTTTGAACCTATAAAGGCTACAAAATTGCCTCGTTTGGACCAATACTTGACTGTCCACCTATAAAAAGAGATAGCAAGGTGTCATACACATGTTTTGTGCTAATTGATGTCTCCTTAACACCAAAAATTAAGGGCTGAATTGAGTCTCCCAAAAAAACAACATTAGAGCTAACCAAAATGGGTTTGGTCTGTGAATGATATAGAAGATAGCCTTTGCTTTTATGATTGTACCCAACAAAAATACATTTCACTCCATTATCATCCAATTTTCTATGTTGTTCATGCACTAATGCATATGTCACACAACCAAAGACACACAGATCTACAAAAAATTTCTTGTGATCATGCCAGGCCTCATACGGAGTGATTAATTGCAGTGCTTTGGTGAGACACCTATTAAGTACATATGTTACTCACATAATAGCCTCAAGAAAAACTATGTGGTAAAGCTTGACTTTTGACCATACGCTTTGCCATTTACACAAGAGACCTATTCTTTGTTTTAGCAAATCATTTTTTTGAGGTGTGTATGGCACTTTACACTGATGATTTATCCCACAATCAACAACAAACACATTAAAATCAAAAGACATGTATTCTCCACTGATCAGAATGGAGGCTTCCCAATTTAGATGCTGACCTATTTTTTGCCATAACAGGAAATGTTTAAAACACATAAAAACTTTAGTCGCAACTCCCAATGCACTCTTACTCTCAGTGAAGATGGTGGTGGCAGAAGACTGACCAACACCCAAATCAGCCATAAGGCATCTGAGCCACACACACTCAACAGTCGCTATGAAAGCTTTCCTATACTCAGCTTCACAACTAGAAGTGGCCACAGTAGGCTTCTTCTTGCTCAACCAAGATATACATGAGCTACCAAGCATGAAGCAAAAGCCACTAGTGGACACATGAGTGTCATAGCAAGCAGGCCAATCAGAGTTAGAAAAAGCATGTAATCTGGCGGTAGTGATCCCCCCTTGGGATAAAACAATCCAAGTAGTCGAGTACCACTCAAGTAGCGAAAGATATGTTTAACCGCCTACCAATGCTTGACTCCTGGGCAATGCATAAACCTGCTCATCTGTGAGACAACAAACTGAATATCTCGTCGAGTAATGCATAAGTAAATCAGGCACCTAACAGCTTGCTGATAGAGAACAACATCAAATGCATCTCCAGCATCATGAAGTCTCAATCGTAAACCTGTCTCCATAGGAGTGGCAATAGGTTTATAGTCTTCAAGGCCAAAATGCTGCAATAATGTGCCAATATATTTCATTTGACACAAAGTCATTCCACCATCAACATGCATAAGCTCAATGCCCAAATAATGATGCAAATGCCCCAAATCAGACATCTCAAATGAGGCATGCAAATCAGCCTTAAAATCAGCAATATGCCTCTCATGAGGACCAGTGAGCAGCATGTCATCAACATAAACCACAATGATCAGAAGTACATCATTAGCACACTTAACATATAAGGTGCTTTTAGTTGGACTATTCTCGAAACCATGTGCAATCAGATAGGCATGTATCTTTTCATAGCAAGCACGTGGTGCTTGCTTTAAACCATATAATTCCTTCTTTAACCTGCACACTTGGTTTTCATGCCCTTTCTGCACAAAGCCACGGGGCTGAAAAACATACACTTTTTCATGCAAGTCACCATTCAAAAATGTTGTTTTAATGTCCAACTAATGTACATTCCAACCATGATGATCTGTAAGTGCACAGATGCTACGAACAATAGCCATTTGGCAAGTAGGAGCAAAGGTTTCATCAAAATCAATGCCTCTTTCCTGCGCATAACCCTTTGCAACAAGCATAGCCTTATACCTGTCCATTGTACCATTAGGTTTCCGCTTCAGCTTGTATACCCACTTAGTGCCAAAGGCCTTCTTGCCATGAGGCAAGTCACATAAAGACCAAGTACCATTCTTCATTATTGCATCATATTCAGATTGCATAGCAGCAATCCAATTTTCTAAATTTTGTGCTTCATCAAATGAAACAAGTTCAGTCTCATCACAAAGACTAGATGCAGCCATAGCATAGCTTTGTGATGCAAAAGAGGCACTATGAGAGCCTAATTGAGTACGATATGACAAAGTGCATCTAATTTGCTATCACGCAAGATCTGCACCAGCCATTTTGGCATCGTTCTTACATGCTCAATATTAGCTCTCTCATCAATAAGTCCATCATGTAAATCTGCATAAAAAATGGAATGATCTGCATCATCACATGAAACCTGCAAAGGCTGAGAAGTTGCCTCACTAGGACCAGCACTAGATTGTCCACCTGTAAAAAGAGGCACCAAAGTAGCATACACATCTTTGGAGCTAACAAATGTCTCCTTACTACATGAAAGCAATGGCTCAATAGCATCTTCCACAAAAACAATATCACGGCTAACCAAAATGTGTTTAGTCTCTGGATGATATAGATGATAGCCTTTACTTTGAGAACTGTACCCAACAAAAATACATTTTACTGCTTTATCATCCAATTTTCTGTGATGTTGTTAGGGCACTAATGCATATGCCAAACAACCAAAAACACGCAGATGAGCAACAAATGGCTTGTGGTCTTGCCAAGCCTCATATGGAGTGATAGACTACAACGCTTTAGTGGGACACATGTTAAGTACATATGTTGCACACATGACATCCTCAAGCTAGAAACTATGTGGTAAAGCTGGACTCTTGACCATACACCTCGCCATCTCCATGAGTGATTCTGTTCTTTTGTGCAGCAACTCCATGCTGTTGAGGTATATACAACACTATACACTGGCGTTTTATCCCACGTTTAGCCAGAAATGCATTAAAATCAGAAGACATATATCCCCCCCCTCGATCAGAATGGAGGCTGCCCATTTTACATGCTGATAGATTTTTAGCCAAAACCAAAAATTGTTTGAAGCACATGAACACTTTGGACTTTGCCTTCAATGGATATACCCATGCATGCCTGGAAAAATCATCAATGAAAGTCACGAAGTAAAGATAATTCCCAAAAGAAGGTGTCTGCATAGGACCACAGACATCACTATGTACAAGCTGCCATTTCTGAGTAGCCCGAACTGAACCATCTTTTGGAAAGGACGAACGCTACATTTTTCCTAAAATACAGGCTTCACAAACATGTTTTCCAGGTGCCTCAAGTTTGGGCAAAGAGAACACCATTTTAGATTTCTGCAAGCGTAGCAAACTAGCAAAATTCAGATGACCAAAGCATGCATGCCAAAGCTTTGCATCTGACATAGCCTAAGAATCATGTACTGCACATGCCGAATCATGGAGCGATGCGGTGAACAAGGAGTTGGCACACATGTATAAAGAAGTGCCAAGCTATGTGGAAATCACTCCACAAAAATAAGTAAGCCCAAAGCTTTGCGAAAAGCTTCAAACTTCTCCCTAGGCAGAGCCTTCATGAAAAGGTTTGCAATGTTCTCTTGCATGGGCACATATGCCAAGTAGACTTTGCTTTCAATGGATACATCCATGCATGCCTAGAAAATTCATCAATAAAATTCATGAAGTATAGGTAGTTTCCAAATGAAGGTGTTTCCATAGGACCATAGACATCTCTATGAACAAGTTGCAACTTATGAGCAACTATGATTGAACCATATTTTTGGAAGGAGCCATTTTTCCCAGAATATAGCCTTCATAAACATGTTTAGAAGGTACTCAAGTTTGGGCATTGAGGACACCATTTCAAATTTTTGCAAGTGTAGAAAACTAGCAAAATTAAGATAACCAAAGAGTGTGTGCCAAAGCTTTGCATTTGAGATTGTTGATATATTTAGGTAGTGATGTGTGTGAACACTCTAGGACTATCGGGGCAGTTTTTTCCCTCTTTAGGAGGTTCCCCCCCTTGTATATATGCCTATTGCCATAACGGGCTACTTATCTTTGTACATTCTCTAGTAATACATTCAGTATTGTGTGTTGTGCTCCAAGCTTCTTCTTCTTCCTTGTGTTGTTCGCGTGCTTCCACAGACGTCTAGCTCCAACAATTGGTATTAGAGCACGTTGCCGTTTAATCTAGGGTGTTGTTGACATCTCTCTGGTTGCAGTCTCAGAATTGCACAAATTTTGGTGAGCATACTCAGCCTGTTTTCAAGATCAAAACAGTTTTGCTTTGTGGTGCCAAAATCGTGATCTGAGCTCATTTTGGCCTCCGAATGCACTATCACAGTGCTTGTGCAGGCTATTTCATCTTTTTGTGCCAAACATATATACTAGTTTTAGTTCGCTAGTATAAGCATCCCAAAGTCTGCTACAGATCTAATAGAATTCATCTAGGCAGTTCTGTTCAACTTTTTGAGATACAATCAATTTTCTGCATCAAGGTATTTTAGTCACCGGCCATGGTTGAAAGCACTGATGTATTTCGTGTGTGTCACAGTTTTGCTTCTACTCTTCAATTGATGATGAAAGGCAATCTAAATGCCTTGTCTTTTGAGGAGTTAATCTCTATTTTGTTGCAGGAGGGCTAGTCCAGGCAGAATAGGTCCATTATACGTGTTGCAGATCAAGCTTTCCTGGCTAGTAAGAAGGGCAAATGAAAATGGAGCTCTTCAATTAGTAAGCAAAAATCTGCTAATTCTATACAATCGAAGAGGGAAGACAAAGATGAAAAGAAATCAGAAAAGCAAAAATTGTTTTGCAAGTACTGTAAAGGAAATGATCATATCATAAAGAACTGTCCAAAACTGGCTGCTAAAGAGGTAATGAAGAAAGAGGTTGGAATGGTTGTTGTAGAGGCCTCTACACCAAAAACAAAGTCAGCTAATCTTGTGTAGAAAGAAGAATGGGCGTTTACTACTGTTTGCAGTTTTGACCCATCTTCTCATGAGCAGTGCATGTTTGCAGTAGACTCAGCCGTTTGGTACTTTGACAGTGGGACGACCAAACATGTTACCTCGCAACGTAGTTTCTTCTCTTCACTCGAGCCTGCTCGTATAGAGAACACTGTTACATGCGGCAACAACTCCTCTTGTCCTGTTATGGGAGTTGGTAAGATCATTTTGAATACCGCTGATGGTAGTTCTTTCACTTTGTCAGATGCTTTGTTTGTGCCAAGGATTAAGAGAAATATGTTATGAGTTTCTGCATTAGCCAAGATTGGCTTGGTTGTGAAATTTATTGATGATATTTGTACAGTTCATGATCTATCAAATGGTGATGTGATTATTGCTTTTGGCATTTTATGTAGTGGGCTGTATAAGCTCATAGACTATGAAAGATCTGGGGATTTGTTGATATATTTAGGTAGTGATGTGTGTGAACACTCTAGGATTGTCGAGGCACTTTTTTCCTTCTTTAGGAGGTTTTTTTCCCTTGGCTTGTATTTACGCCTATTGCCCTAACGGGCTACTTATCTTTATACATTCTCTAGTAATACATTCAGTATTATGTGTTGTGCTCCAAGCTTCTTCTTCTTCCTTGTGCTATATGCGTGCTTCCGCAGACGTCTAGCTCCAACAGAGATAGCCTCAGAGTTGTGAGCTGCACATGTTGAACCATTCACAAAATTTGCACTAGTCTATAAGCTTATACAACCCATTACATAGAATGCCATAAACAGTAATAACATCCATCCGAGAGATAATGAACTATACATTTGTCATTGATAGATTTGACAATCAAGCCAATCTTGTCTAATGGTAAAACGAATAAATTTTCTTATTTGATAACTAGCACATATAAAGCATCTAAAGATGTGAAATAACTACCATCAGTAGTAGTCAAAATGGCCTTTCCAGATCCCATCAGAGGCGACAAAATCATGGAAACCTCCAATATTGTGAGATTGAGAAGAAGATGACAAACCATTCCACTATAAAATTTTTTTGCAATAGGAAACATGTATGTCAGTAGCGTCGTGGTCAAAGTCCTTATGGATATCAAGTCCAACCTCAATATTAGCAAGCCCAACCATAATATCAACAAGACCCTTCTTATTATAACTAGTACCCTCATATAAAATATCAAAATTGGGATCCACCCTATAGTTCTAGGGAACAATACTATGCCTGTAGACCTAAGCCAAATCAATATGGACCACCTCTATCACAAACAATGTTAGGAAAACAATGATTGCATCCTAACCAAGTGGTGCCACTAAAATATAAAATGGAAGAAGACAATGAAAGAGCTCTAGTGCTAGTCACACCCAAGATTGGTTCAAGGAACATTGGTGCAAGATACAAGCAAGGTTAGGATGCTTACATTGAAGAGAATAATGACTATTCTTTGAGACAAATATACCAAAACCAAACCTAGGATCAAGATCATCCACAATATGGACACAAAGATCTTAAAACAAAAAGAATCTGGTATACCAACCCTAGACCGTAAGCCTCTAATGGAGCATCACAAAAAATGCTATCTAAGAGTGAACCTATAAAAAGAGATACTAGATATGTGTCCAAGTATGATTGAAGTAGCTCAACAAATGTTCGAAAAGGTACCCAATCTTGTTTCTAACACATGCATGCATGAGCATATGTTCCACCAAATAATTCATCCATTCAACTATGCACATATCCAAAGATTACCATTCTATGTTGATAGTAAAGAAAAATGCTATCCAAGTAAGTATTGAGTTCAAGATGGCTATCATAAGACAACAAAATCCATTTGTTGAAAGTCTATTCAATAAGGATCCCATACATCCTTCTACAATGTTTTCTCATCAAGTACCCTTGGAGAATTGAGACTGAGAGATACCATACATTCAAGTAAATGTGATCTCTCAAGACCACAAGGTGCTATAGGAGCCCTTAGTAGAAGCATAGGAAAGAAATCATTGGATACATAAAAAAGATGATTTGTCCAATTGCTACAAGAAAACAAACATGAAATAGACTCCAACATTCCTAATGTTGATGGATTCACAATAAGACATCTAGGTGAGGTACAAGGGGATAAATGGAATAGAATGAATGCAATAGAACCCCCCTTTTGCTGAGTTCAAAGGAAGGGTACCACATATAGACCAACCTAGATGTTCAAAGCATGGATGACATTAGTAAGGAAATATTTGACTATGATAATGTGAGTCTAAATAATTTTCCATGGTCTTTAGGGAAGCTTGAAGATTCTTTTGAATCTAAGAGGATTACCTTGTTCAATTTCAATAAGAAAAAATTGATGGATCCCAAAGAACCATAGAAAAGCTTAAACAAACAAACGTCAAATTCTGCACACGATTAGTAGACTCTATTTTACGTGTAGAGAGCCTTGCAACAACCATTCTAGCCTTTTTTTTTAGTCTCTTTTGCAAACAATTTTGGACAACTCTTTATGACATGATCATTTCCTTTGTAGTATTTGCAAAGTTCTTTCTACTTTTTGCTTTCTTCTCATCTTTGTCTTCCTTCTTCACCTCTGTTGCATTTGTAGATTTTTTCTTACTAGAGGATGAGCTCCATTTACCTTTGCCCTTCTAAATAGCTAAGAAAGCTTAATCTACAACATGCATAATAGAAATATTGTACTTGGACTGATCTTCTTACAACAAAAGAGAGACTAACTCCTTAAATGTTAAGGTATTTAGATTGCCTTGCATCATCAATCTAGGAGTAGAAGAAAAACTCTAATATTAATCTACAAGACCATTAAGAATGGTTTGTACAAGTGAACTATCTGATAAAACTCCATCATCAGAAGTCAACTATTCATTCAAATCTTTGATCTTTGTCAAAAAATTGTCCATGGAATCTCCTTCACTCATGTGCTCACTCTCCAATTGTTTTCAGAGGTAAGCATCACAAGCCTCATTTCTTGCCTCGTATAAGGTTGTAAGTGTATCCCAAGCATCATTTGTTGTCTTGCAAGAGTGAATGTGAGGGATAATGGCATGTTTGACATACAAAGTTATCAATGCATGTGCTTGAGCATCTCTTCCCTCCCAACAAAGTTTCTCTATAGTAGGTGCAATAGGAACCATAGCATGAGCAATAATTTGAAGCTCATCATCTTCAACACCATCTGCATCATCTTCAATAACTATATTCACAGGTGTAGTAGGGTGTTTTTCAATACACCACACAATATTCCACAACCCTTTTGCTGCCAATAAAAGATGCATCATATATGCCCATAACGAGTAGCTAGTACCATCCAACTTTTCCTCAACAACCGGCATACAAAATTCATCATTTCTTTTAGCCATGGCCACTAACTAAATACCTTGATGTAGAAAAATGATTGTATCTCAAAAAGTTGGACAAAACTACCCTATCGAGCTCTCCTAAACCAAAAGAAAACTTTGGGGTGCTTGTAGAGGATACCAAAACCTGTATGTATGTTTGGCACAAAAGGACAAAATTTCCTACATAGGCACTACGATAGTGCAATTGGAGGCCAAAACAAGTTCAGATCGAAATTTTGATGCCACAAAGTGAAGATATTTTGAGCTCAACCTCGCCATGAGTATGTTCACCAACTTTCATGCAATTCTGAGTTTGAGACCAGAGGATGATCGATGACACCCTACATGAAGCAGCAACATTCTCTAATACCAATTGTTGGAGTTTGATGTCTATGGAAGCACATGAATAGTACAAGGAAGAAGAAGAAGCTTGCAGCACAACATTGAATGAATTACCAACTGAATGTATAAGAATAAGTAATCCATTAGGGTTATGGGCATGGAAAAAAACCTCCTAAAGAGGGGAAAATGTGCCCCAATGGTCTTAAGCGTGTTTACAGACATCACTACCAAAATATATCAATAGATAATAATCTCAATGGCCCATGAAGGCTTGGACATGTTTAGTAGTTTTTGGCCTAGGTATATCAATTATTACCTTGGTCCTTTCTTCGTTTGTGGAAATGCTATTCTTGGAGATGATGTGTCCAAGGATCTTACCTTGGTGTACCATAAACACACACTTCATCAATCTGAAACTGAATTTGTAGAAACAAAATTTATCAAATATTTGCCTTAATCTTTTTTTGTGTTGACTTTTGACCTTGCAATGAGCTCAAAAAACATCCATGCTTCTAGAAATTACTTGAGAAAGTCCTTAAATACATGCCCCAACAATCTTTGAAAGATAGGCAATGTATTTGTAATCTCATTTTCAACCATGCAATCTAGTAAGTGGTGAGTTATCAACAATCGATAACTATCCTATATTGTAGCTTCATTGACTTACTTGATTTATGATTCATGTGTAGCGTTTTGTTTTTCTTGGTTAGGACCACTATGGGTAAGACTCACTCAGTATGTTTGATTGACTCCAACTTCCAACAAATTATCAATGTTTTCCTTTATTTTATTGGAACATGTTTCATTTTATAAGGTTGTTATGTTACCACCTTAGCCTTAGAGATCATAGAAATCCTATGAGACTAGATCTTGGGGTATATGCCTTTCAAACCCTTGTATGATCAGGCAGACACATCTTTATATTCGTATAAGAGACTCGCTAAGTCACTTTCCTCTTCCATGGTCAAGTCATTGGTGATTTGCATACATAGATCCTCTCCATTCTTATGAGCCATCAGTGCATTCTTTGTGGTCTCTATGTTATCATATGAATCGATTGGTATCACTTCTTTTCTAGGCATTTCTACCTTGATCTTTTTTTTATCCAACCATAAATTTCTTGAAGAATTTGGGGACTTCAAAGATAGAATCTTTCTCTTCTTCCTCTTCCATTAAGGTATTTGACTTCAACTCCCATACTTGGTATACATATTCAATATGGGTGAATGGATCTTGTTGTCCCTTTGAATTGAGAAGTTCTACTTTTGTTAAGTAGTGTTCATCTAAATCATATGGGGTGTATGCTATGTATGTGGGCTCTTTAGTTCATTCAATACATTCTAATTTCGTGTGTTCTCTTTAATTTTTCTCTTTTTTCTTTGATATCATCTAATCTAATAACCTTGGGGAAATCATTTTCTACTACTTCCATCACGAACAGATCATAGCTTTCATCATCCTAGAATTCTACTAGAATGTGTTCATTGACTACAACATCCAAAGTGGCCAATATTTGCACCCAATCTCGTCTTTGGATGGACACTTGTTTGTGTTGCAATATCATCCCATTAGTGAGGTTTTTGCTTAATTAACCTCTCCATTGTGAGCTCAAATTTTTGGTACTTTGATCATGGGGCAACTAAAAATATTAACTCACAACATAGTTTCTTCAATTCACTTGAGCCTTCACCTATAGGAAATACTATCACATGCGGGAACAACTCCTCTTATTATGTAATAGGAGTTGGTAAGATCATTATGACTACTATGGATGGTAGTTCTTTCACATTGTCAAATCCTTTATCCAAGGATCAAGAAAAATCGATTGTCAATTTCAGCATTAGCTAAGATTGGCTTGGTTGTCAAATTTTTCGATGGAAAATATACATTTCATGATCTATCAAATGGAAATGTTATTATTGCTTTTGGAATTTTATGTCGTGGGTTGTATAAGCTCATAGAATATGCAAAATCTGTGAATGATTCAACATGTGTAGTACAAGATTCTCAGGATATCTCAGATGCAAAGCTTTGGCATGCACGCTTTGGTCGTTTGAATTATGCTAGTTTTCTATGCCTAAAAAATATGAAATGGTGCCTCTCTACCCAAACTTGAGGCACCTTGTAAAAATTTCTTTGGAGGCTGTATTTTGGGGAAAATGTAGTGTTCTTCCTTCTCTATAGATGATTTAGTTTGAGTTGCTCATAAATTGTAGATTGTTCATAGTGATGTTTGTTGTCCTATGCAGACACCTTTACTTCCTGACATTTATTGATGAGTACTCTGGGAATGCATGTATCAACTGAAAGAAAAGTCTGAAACATTTATGTGCTTCGAACGATTTCTTGTTATGGCCAAAAATCTATCAACATGTAAATTGGGCACCCTCTCTTTTGATTGACCCGGCAAGCAAATGGTAGACCTGTCCATTTCATCTAATTCATCCCAATCATCTTCATCCATGTGAGCAGGATTCTTTGAAATCCCATTTACTAGCTTCCATTGCCTCCTTTTAATCAGCACATCTTTAATCTGATTCTTCCATAGAGCAAAGTTTGTGCCATCAAATTTTTGGGTCTCAAAATGGTCTTTGCCCTACAAGTTATAGCTCCTCCTTGGAACGTTGGCACTAGACCGTGATCCACTAGATGTGCCTAAGACCTCTGATGCCATGATGGTAGATAATGATAATGGAGCTAGAAGAGTCCAAAAACCAATGAATAAGTGTATCAATGAGTAAATCGGCCACTGTATAGTTGACAAAACCAAAAATCTCAAAAGATTTTGTCAGAATATCCTCTACAAAGTGAGTGTATGAACACTGTCAAAATATCATAAAACTACAAGTACTAACATGTTTACCTGCATAGTGAATCACTAACTCCACTGCATATAATCAGTTACCCAATAGAAGCCAACTAAGCTTATCGAGCACCTATGAACAACTATCATACATCTCCTATGGTGAGGTTGGGTAAGTCTTCCACCTGCATCATTGAAGAGACCCCAACACTTAGGTGTCTCCTAGTTAAGAAAACCTCACCACAACCCTCTTTATCAAACGTAAAAGGCTTTATGCAAAAAATGTAACCGCGATATCAATGACTACATGGATGTACATAAGCGATATCCACATAAACATACATGGTGTGTATATGCTCAATATATGTAGTAAAATGACACTAAAAGGCTGAATGCACAGCCCAAAAACTAGCCAAAAACACCTACAAGTGTCTGTCAACTCTGATGTTTTAGGGTCAAAAAACTTGCATAAATTTGCAATGATTGCTCCCACCCAAAGTGAAAACCTTTCGAGAAACATGTAGTTTTATGAGTGTGGCTGAAAGCACAGCCCCAAAGGTTAATAATTATTGTTGGAGAAGTACAAAGAACACTGTTCTTGATTTTCTTGGACCTATGTGAAGAGAACTATGTGTGAAAGTACTCCAAAATGGCTCCAAAAGACACCCCAAGAATGCTTCAAAAATAGGCTTTGAAAGCTAAGAATGAAGCTTTGAGGGACCAAAACATGTTCAGGGTAATGTTAATTTTAGTGTTTCCCCTTCTTCAGACACCACAAGAGTGTAGCTTAGTGGCAAGAGATTGCCACGGTCAGTTGGACATTAAAACTGCATTTATAAATGGTGACTTACATGAAGAAGTGTATGGCTTTTAGCCTCGTAGTTTTGTGTAGAAGGGGCATAAAAACAAAGTGTGCAATTTGAAAAAGTCATTATATGGTTTGAAGCAAGCACCACATGCTTGGTATGAAAAGATACATGCCTACTTGATTGCCCATGGTTTTGAGAATAGTCCAACTAGGAGCACCTTATATGTTAAGCATGCAGATGATGTACTTTTGATCATTGTTGTGTATGTTGATGACATGTTGCTCATTGGTGCTAATGAGAAGCATATTGATGAATTTAAGGCTGATTTGGATGCCTCTTTCGAGATGTTAGATTTCGGGCATTTGCATCATTATTTGGGCATTCAGTTTATGCAAGTTGATGGAGGAATAACTTTGTGTAAAAAAAATATATTGACACATTATTGTAGCATTTGGCCTTGAAGATTGTAAACCTATTGCCATTCCTATGGAAACAAGTTTATGATTGAGTCTTCATGATGTTGGAGATGCGTTTGATGTTGTTACCTATCAGTAGACTATTGGATGCTCGATTTACTTACGCATAGCTTGGCCTGATATTCAATTTGCTATCCCTTAGATGAGCATGTTTATGCATTGCATTGGTAGGTGGTTAAGTGCACCTAACCAGAATACTTGGATTGTTTTATCCCAAAGGGGATCATTATCACCAGATTTACATGCTTTTTCTTACTCAAATTGGCTTGTTTGTTATGACATGTGTATCCACCTATGGTTTTTGCTTAATGCTTGGTAGCTCGTGCATATCTTGGTTGAGCAAGAAGCAGCCTACTATGGACTCTTCTAGTTCTGATGCTAAGTATAAGGAAGCTTTGACATTGAATGTTGATTAGTGTTGCTTAGACACCTTTAGGATGATTTGGGCGTTGCCTGGTCCTATGCCACCACCATCTTCATTGAAAATAAGAGCACATTGGGAGTTGTAAGGAACCTTGCATTCTATGCTCTCATGAAGCACATTGAGCTGCACTATCATAAATGTTAGAGAGATATTCTCTACTAGAGAGATGAGCTTGGCATATGTTCCTACACATGATAACATTGTAGATATTTTCACGAAGGCTCTGCTTAGGGAGAAGTTTGAGGCTCTTTGCAAAGCTTTTGGGCGTACTTCCTTTTGTGGATCAATCTCTTTCCACATAGGTTGGCACCTCCTTATACATGAGTGCCAGTTATTTGTTCACCACATCACTCCCAATGGGGATTTGTTGATATATTTTGGTGGTGATGTGTTTGAACACACTTAGGATTGTTAGGACACTTCTTTCCCTATTTAGGAGGTTTTTTTCCCTAGCTTGTATACACGTCTATAGCCCTAACATCTTGGTAGTTCATTTAGTGTTGTGTTTTGCTCCAAGCTTCTTCTTCTTCCTTGTGCTATTCGTGTGCTTTCGAAACCATCAAACTCCAACATTATCACTACTTCATTCACATGTATGTCATAATAGCTAAACCTCCTTATGCTTTTGTAGACCTTTTAAGGGAGCAAAAACTCTTTCCAAGAGATTAAATAATAGATTGATTTCTACTAAAATTCTTAAAGTTCTTGATTAGAATAATTCATTCCATATACATGTGGAATGATTCCAATTATGCTATAGGATGCATAATAACCCAACTAGTGGATGATGGAAATATGGATATCCATATAGCATATGCAAGTTGGCACTTAAATATTGTGGAATGCAATAATACTAGAATGAAGGGAGACAACCTTGGTGTTGACAGTCAAGGTCACACACAAGCAATGAAGCGCATCAATGAAGTGGACATACAAGAAGGAGCATCTAGGGAGCTCTAAGAAGCACATGTCAAATTTTCATAAGAAATCCCTATAAAAATAGTGCTTTTTATCACTAAAAAACATTGTAAATACCATTTTCTATTTTTACAACTCCATTTTGTTCAAGCTAAGGAGTCCTTGAGCTTGAGGAATATTAGAAGTATCATCCTAACAATTTTCATAATTTTTAGACTCCGTTTGAGTCCCCAAATAAGCCCTAGAACCTAATTTTTAACTAAGCCGGACACTAGGTCTGGACAGGGCCAAAACTACTCAAAAAACTATAAAAAGGGCTGGAGAGCTCATTTTTTAGGTTAGCTGGTGGTAGATTTGAGATTTTGTAATAGAGTTCTTTTGGAATCAAAGTCTTTCCATTGTTCCACTCTTTGCTCTTACTTTGTGCACGTGTGTGTGTATGTGTGTGCATGCTTGTATGCTTTCACTCACACACTTGTGCCATCGCTTGCTCATGGTCTTCATACCCATCCTCATGTCTTCGCGGATTGACATTTATGAGGTGTATCTCCTCATGTTGGTACTTACCATTGTGCTAGAGTAACACCACTTGGTATAGTATAAACAATTAAAATTAATTGTTATAAAAAAGTTCAATATTTTCATAGACTATAAACACTTCTATATTTCATGAACAAGCCTTGTGCAAATGGGAGACTAATCAAGTGGTTGTTGCTCTTAATGGAGTATGAATTTGAGGTCATGGTGAAGAAAGGAAAGATCCATGTAAGAGTAGACCATATTTCTTGAGTAAACAATGGAGAAGGTTGATGATGACATCCTTGATTGTATCTATTCAATGTGGAAGTTGTCTCTAAATGGAAAAATGAGTGGTTCTTGCTCTCACCTCTGGTCCAAGTCACCTAGATATCCAGATGTCATGAAAAAAAAAAATAGAGAAGCTAAAAAATCTAGGTCTATCTAGGTTGTATAAACTATCAAGAAAAAAAAGGCATTTTGTATTGTTGCATAGATGAAAGTGAGTACCATGTGTTGATTGAAAGAGCTCACAAAAATATTATTGGCTTGCACTGTTCCCACTCAAAACATTTATTGAATTTAAAATGAGATGGTTTACATTGGCCAACCATGGGGAAGGATTCGATTAATTATATAGAAACTTGTCAAGGTTGCATGTATAGAAATTCAATTGATCATGCTATTTTGTATATAATTGCAACCAATTTCGAGTGGAATCTAACTATGGTCGACTTCTCAAGATGAGAAAGCTACTTGAAGAAATTCCACCTGAAGAAGATGCTCTTTTGAAGAAGAATCTAGAGAATACACACTGATCAGTGATCGATCATATAAAAGAGGAAAGGATGATTTTCTTAGGAACTATGTCCATGAGTCAAGATACCTAACTCTACTTGAAATAGCCCACTTTGGTGTGGTTGATGAACAATTTTCTTGAGAGAGAATGGTGAAAATTTCTACGTTTGTAGGCTTATAGTGGTCAATCATGAGGATGGATACACATATCTTTATTAGACGTATGTCAACAAGCAAATTATCCATTTAGAAGAGTGATATGTCTTTATGAACCATGATGGGAAGCCTAACTTTTGCAAAATGGGGTAGAAACTTTATTGGTCCTATACAACCAACCTCCTTCATGTGGCTTGCACATAAAATTTATCATTCTCACAATTGATTACTTGATCAAGTGGGTAGAATCCAAAAACAACACTAAAAGTGATGTGCATATGATGGCCAAGTCCTTATATGAACATGTCTTCATATGATTTGGGCTCCCAATCAAAATATTCAACAATCGGGGGACACACTTCATGAATGAAGTGATTGAAAATTTCCTCAAGGATTCATAATCACACACAAAGTAGCTATGCCTTATCACCCAGAAGTGAATGGTAAAATGGATGGTTCAAACGAAGTCCTTTGAATGGCATTAACAAAGTTGGTAAATAACAAAATATCTAACTAGGACAAACAATTGCACCAATCAATTTGGGCTTACCAAATAGCCTTAAAAATAGCTCTTGGTGCAAATCCCTTCAACCATGGACAAAAAACTATATTACTAATTGATTTCTTAGTGTCAACTTTGCAAGTTGTGTAGGGATATCAATGGGACATGAGATGTCACAATTGATTGACAATTTAGAATGGCTAAAGAGACATCTAAAATTGCATGCATCTATGTGGCCAAAAAACATAAGAAATCCTAGTTTGATATTCACATCAAAGATAAATAGTTGCAAGAAGGAGATTTGATGTCCATTTATACATTGAAGTAACAGATAAAGCAACTCCAAATGAGAGGCTACGGTCCACTAGTGATACGTAGCATATCACCTAGTGGAGTTTTGCAATTGGCTTCATTGGATGATGACATAGTCCCAAACTACGTAAGTGTGTGGTGTTAAACTCTAGTAGGAACTTCTCATAGAGAAAATGTTGTAATACGTCCAAAAATCCAAAGATTATAATGAAAAAGAGAATTGCACATGTAAACATGCTCAACTGAATGCTATCACCCAAATTAAGAAGAGGAAGCAGTTGCATAAACAAGCACATGAGTATAAGAACATGAAGAACACATCCCTATGGGAATGTGAAACTTTTGTTATACTCTTCAAAAGGTGATTGATCAAAAACCACATATTTGGGCCTCTCTAGGACCTAATTTCTCAATGCCCATGAAAATTCTCATTGATATAGGTGTGGTGGACAATGTCATTCATCTATCGCATGTCCAATGTCTTGGGATTAAAATGAAAGTTCTTGATGCAACTCTCATAGCATTTGGCAGATCACGGACAAAATGTTGTGTGGAAGTGTCTTTACCTCTCCACATTGGTGGAGATACCACAATGGTAAATTTATTCACGTTTTGAGACCAAAAGTTGAAAAAATTAGGAAATTCCAAAGCAAAGATCACGCCTCCACTCCTACCTACCACTAACCTAGAGGACTGGAAGATAGAACCTCACACCCCATCACTTCATTAGAAGAAAAGTATCCCTAACCAATCACCTCCACATCACTGCTACATATTGCCTATAATTATTACCATACCATCTAAGAATGGGTGGAGGAAGAAATGTCTCAAGTAACTTCCATCATCATCATGGTAGAACTCTAGTGATTGCCCACACTCCCCTTAGATCCCATCACCATGTCATCCACCATGACCAATTACAACTCCCGCAACAATCTTTGATGTCATGCCCACCATCCCACCATCAACTTCTATAACCATTGCATGTGAAGTGGCCATCGCAGATCTCATTGCAACCACTTTGGCCTTGTTAGCTTTGACTCCCCCATACATGGCTCAAGTTTAATAGATTTTTTTTTCAGATTCATCAATATCCATGGTATCTAACATAGCACCCACTTCCACTACATTTAAGAATCCAATATCAAGCACTCACGTCGTCATTATGCCTTCCACCATATTAGTTTTCACCATCCTCATGCATGCTTCAATCACATCATATATCATCATTCATCATCCAACTTAGTATGCATTTCACCCTCCATGGTTTCATTCCTAGAAACTCACATTATTTCATCCTCCTTTACAAATCTACATTTCGTCTCTCATCATCTTGCATTCCATCAATCCTCACCACCACCGATTTTTTCTTCTTCTACTCTTCCATTAGATGAGATTCAAATTGAATCACAAATTCATCCTCTAGCATAATCTCCACATACTTCAATATATTGGTGTGCATTCATCATATTTGCTGAACACAGTTTAGATAGACGAGGTCACTAATCAAGAACCAGACAAGGAAAATCATGATACATAACATTGCTACCCCAATCTTGAACAAACTCCAATTTTTTCATGAGCAATCTTCCTAGGATCATTTCATAGTTATTGGCCTAATTAAAATTAAACATTGCTAGGTGGTCAAATTATATACCATATGTGCTTAACACCTTCTAACAATCCAATTTATTTTTCAATCTATTCATCAACCAATTTAATTTTTACACATGTAGGGTACAAAGAGGATTTTTCCCACATTTCACAAAGGGCTTTTGTGGATATTATAGCTTCCAACCCACTATCGAAAATAATTTTTTTGTATGCTCATTTATTCAAATAGGAAAAGATGCTCTAACTTCATCTCCATCATTATATTATCCTACCTTATCAATTATTTCTTTTTTAAAATTTACCACCTTTTGACAACGTCAACTTGAAAGGAGAGGAATCACAATCCTTATACAAATCACTTTCCCTCAATCCAATTGGATGTACATGCATGCCTTCTACCTATGGACTAGTGAAATGGATAAGTATGTTTTTGTGATACTAGCTTAATTGTTCCATTTGGCGCTTTCACAAATCTCAATTCCCATAAAATCTTACATTTCTATACACCTTGTAACTTCTTGAAAATGTAAAACTCTAGGATTATGCAATAGAGGTCCACCTCTATTTCGGAAGGGTAGAAAACTAGGTTCATATTCCACTTTCTATAGAAAGGAGAGGAATCTTTATTTATTGTTTACTTGAATTACTCTTCTATACTCCCTTGCAAATAAAAATGTACCTTCTTTGTATTTGGTAGAACTCAACAAACTTAGCAAAGTATGTCTATTGAGTTGCTACCAAAACATGATCAATGAAATGAGGAGAAATACTATGTTCTCATTCCTTGGAAAGTTAATGGGATTATATCCATCATTTATCATTTCTTGAAACATAATGTTCAAGTATTCTGAGTGATAGATAATACACAAAGTTTTTAAATTTCATGTCCTCCTAGTGGACCCTTCTCTAGATCTTGCTTCATTTTCCCTAGATTGACCCTTAGCAAATTTCCTTGCATGGTTTAATCATTATGGAAAATCTTTGACCTTCAAGACTTCGTGAATCCAAAACTAAAATTACATCTTTAGGAATTGGAATTTTTTGGTAGAACATTATTCTAGGTCTCTAACCAAGTTCTTGGTTCATTTGATCTTACGAGGTTCTTTCAAAGAGAACTAATACTAACTATCTTGAACCAACTTTAGTTCATACCCTAGATAGTATACTAACCTCAAAGGTCAACAATGCTTTGCAAAGAGGAACAAATAATTTCTTACTTAACCAATTCATTCAAATATTTTGACTAATTTAGGAGCAATACTAAGCAAGTCATCAAGACAACTTCTTGCTAGATCCTCTATCTATTGAAAGGAGCTAAAATATTCAAGTTTTCTTTGCTTTCAGTTCCAAGGAATTGCAAGAAAAGATACCTTTTGTTTTAATCCCAGACCCCTCTGGCAACTTAGTGACCATTTTTTAGTCATATATTCTCATCATCCAAGGATGAAAAGAATGACATTTCTATCATTCAAGGCTTTGTACTTTGAATAGGCTTAAATTTTATCAAGCTCCTCATTTTTTGATTTTAACTTAGAAAGCTCTCTAAAGCTTTTGTTATTGTCATTCCCACATCTATTACACACTCTAAAGTTGGCGTATTATATTGAAAAGAATGCATCTTCTTAAGAGGATGAAGGATAGCATGTTCTGGGGTAATCATTTTCTTCTATTTACCTTCTTGTAAATACAATCAAGTCTATTCAATTGGTTCAAGGAGGTACATTTGAGCCTAAGACCTTACTCTCAATGGTCTTATCTTTAAGGATTATCCTGGTGTTTTGCTATTGGGTCTTGAGTCTTTTTGCTATTTAGCCATTAGAGAAAAATCTCAACGAGAGTTAGTTCCCACTATCCCATACCAATGAATTCTTTCTCTAATATGTAGAACTACATCCTTAATATTTCCACTCTCTTTGTTATTTTAGTGCTCTTTGATTATTTCCTATGGTGATGAAATCCTTGGCACCCTATACTTGAGAGCAAGGACCAAGGTGTCTAACTCTAATGCCCAAGAAAGAAAGAAAAGTGTCTATGCATGGCCCTCTAGGTGGCTTCATGCATACTATACAATGCAAACAAAAATAAATGGTGCAAAAGAGAAAAGGGATGCTTGAGTAAGGTGCCCAAGGGGTGGTTGTTGATGAGGCATCCTATTTTGAATATTGAAAGAATTTCACCTAAGTATGTTCAGTTGACTGTGACCTAATGATGGAGGATCTATGTGATGTTGAGCTTGAACGTGGAGGCCATGTAACCTAGAATCTTGTGGTGACACTATTACCCAATCTTGTGCATGTGTGGTGCATCTTTATATTCTCCAAGATAAACCATGAACTATGTTGAAAAGTGGAAAATTAATCTTATATTTGCTTGACCATTAAGCTTTTTGTGGCATTTATGAAAGCATAAAAGGTTTTATCCCGTTGATCAATGTAGGTAATTTGGCTTTCTGAGACTCGGGATCTTTAACTTATACCTTCATGAATTATATGCTTCTTAAGTCTTTGCCGTCCTATTGATTTTTTAACCTTAGTTTTCTTTAAGGGACCAACAACTTTATGCTATCCCTTTTGACTATATATGGAAGTGCACCCAATACATGTTTGTGAGATCCATTCTGGTTCGTGTCATGTTATAATAAACCTACTATACTCAAACTATGCTAATAAAAATCCTTTTTCTATACATCTATGCTTTACATGCACTTAGATGAATAAAATGGAACAACTTCTTCTTTTGACATGCATTCTGATATGCAATATTCTAGCATGCAAAATTAAACAAAGATAGATGGAAAGAAATGATAAAGTACTTTTCTTCACTTTAGCTTTTTCCATCCTTTGTCTTTTGGCATAGCAAGGCTTATCTGTTGGAATACTTTGAACTTTGAGGTTGCAAGTTGGGATCAGTTTGATTCACCAATCTCCAATTTCGTTCTTTTGGGAATTAACATACTTACTTGTATGCCCAATTAATCCTTTAATCTTACCAAAGCTTTAAGGGTGCCTAAATGCATACTAGCATTAATATATAAAATCCATTTATACTTGTATTTATCCTCATAAGCATTCTAGGAACGTCAAAGTGTATACTTGCACTCATATATGAAATGATTTTATATTTGCCACATCACACAAAGATGATTTGAAAGATCATTCAATCAATGCCATACTCATAAATATAAAGAGTTTTATGTATATTCAATGCATGACAATAGCTCCTCAAATCCATGATAATGCATCACATATAGGATGAAATTTAAACATATGCAAGTGAAAGTACCCAGCTTTAGTAATGTTTTCCTTCACTTTAGTATAAGTTGAAATACACAAAGATACATGAATCCCTTGTTTAAAGTGATTCATTCCTCTCATCAAGTAAAATACAAGAATACTTAGCTTTAGAAGTAATCCTTTGTTGAAGTTTGAATTAAGCCACCTTCTCTCTTCTTCATTTGTTGGTTGAAAATAGTTCCCCTTCAAAATTCCTTTCCATCCCTTGATTGTAGAAGTCCTCTATCAATGTTTTACATAAAACTTCCATGCTTCCTCTTTTGCAACACCTTCTTAGAGCCTTCTTACTTCAAAAATTTCTAACAAAAAACTCTAGGGAAATTTTTCATCTACTAAGGTTGAGGAAGGTTACATTGTCTTGACAAAGGGGATCACAAGCTCTCAAACTTAGTTGAAATCTCAAGTTTCTCCATCGTGTTTGTAGAGAAAGGCATCTCAAAAGCTATAAAATGTGCAGGCTACTATTGGCTACTATGTGGCCCATTTAGGAAGAGGTGAGAGAAGCCATAATAATCCCATATTTTGGTGCAAACTACCATCTAAGCCGGTATATAAACAAGAGAAGTAAGCTTTTGTTTTTGTATATGGGAAAAGGTGAAAGAGCTTGGTGCTGCTCTCATCTCTTGTTGGGTGGGTTGAGTGCCAACCCGGCCATTCATGAGTTCCCTTATTATGCTATGTTAGAGGGGGTTCCTATCCACCAATTAAAGGGGCCAACAACAAGAATCTTTTGATCCTTCTAATTTGAACAAGGAGAGGTTTCAACACTACTTTGTCCTCTCTAAGTTGAATAAGGAGAGGTTTTGAGACTCTTTTGCATTATCTAAGTTGAACATGGAGAAGCTTCAAGCTAGCTAGAAAGAATAATAGAATGTCCTACGAATAAACTAACTAGCCTAGACCACCAAAGGGAAGAGAGAGAAAGAGAGCATGTATCCCCCCATCCAACTCCACCCATATATATACATGTACTCGAAGGGTTTGCATGTCCTTGGGTTCGTCCAAGCTTCTAGCCAAGTGTCCCTCATGTGGACACTTTCCCAACTACCATCGCATGCCTTCTATTTTTCAAAGGCCATCACATGCCTCCGAATTCAAATGGGAATTTTTCTCTCATGTACACCCAAATGTGGCAATCAAGGAAGCTTCTCTCAAGACTAAGATTCCACCAGCTTAGGATAAATCAAGCCTAAGATTCGCAAGTATTCAATTGGGAGCTCATATGAGTAAAAAACCCAAGGATTAAAACCAAGGGTTCAACCTAGTGATTCAATCATGTGCCAAAGGTAAATTAAAGGCTACACCAAGGCTACTACACATCATATTATAACCTTTAGAATCTATATATTTAGCCTTTCATACCTATGATTTATACAACACACACATTAGTTATTCTAACATCAAATTAAATAAAATTTTCTTTGATACCACCTTCCTCTACTATACATATCCCCAAGATAGTCCGTATTCTCCTTGGGGTAATTCTATTGATGACTGAGATTGATATCAATTGTTGTCAACTTGCTCTAATGCTCATTTTAAGTTCTCCTCTACATATTGTAAGGGATCAACATTTTGTGGAGGAGGAGGTTAATTTCTTATACAAGTCTGGGTTGTTCTTGCCTTTGTTAATCATGCCTAGGGGATTTAATCTCCATCTCTTCCATGCATATAACACTTATCCTTCAGCATGTGTGGATCTCTATTTTGCTATTCTAGTAATTGGTAATAATGGTTTATATCTAGGGATACTATTATAAAAATCTAAAAAGGATTTATTTGTAAACTTTTTCTCTATAACACAGAATTGCAATGGTCTTCAATCATATTGTTGAGGGGTGCCAAATTTTTTGCATATACATGTTGGGTGATTTCCCTAATAGGGAGCACACCTTCGTAAGGCATGAGGTATAACTTCTCCAACTAGATTCCTCCTAGGATGATCTATGCATAATATCTTTGCTACCATTTCCACTATATCTTCTATAGATCATATATGATGGGACTTATTGTTTCTTGTAATAGATTTGGACTAGACATGGTCAATCTTATTTCCTATACTAGGTTATCTTCTAGTTCTATGCTCACTTCATCCCATTCAATGTCTAATGTAGACCAACGGCCTCAATTCCTCACTTATAAATGTCACTTGTATCTCCTAGTTGCCATTATTAAAGAATAATGTGGCTATTTTTTAAATCTATGGATTGATGAGGATGTGTTGCATCCGATGAATCTCTTATAAAACCACGCTTATGAACTCTCTAATCAACTGTTTTGATCCTAGATTGATACTATAATATCTAAATGATAGAAATCAAGAGGCGTTTGTTCTTTTTAGGGTTACGATAAGGCTAGGAATTGAGTTAAATCATCCTAGACTTGTTCTTTTCTATGTAGTTGTCTAAAATCTACCATGTGATCATAAGGATCACTAATTCCATCATAGATATTTTTCAGACATCTTGTAACTTTTGAAGGTTGTGAAGTTCTCAATGAAGGCTTGTATCTATTCGAAAAGGGTAGTTTTACATCTAGTATATCTTTTATGCTTTTAATTTCTATCAAAATCAAAACATCTAGGTGAATTCTCATACAAGTTTTCATATTTCATTGAATTGGTCTTTACAGCTCAAAGATGGGCTTTCTTCCATTTTTGTGTCATCTCTTGTAGGGATTTGTCTTGAGATCCTCTTTGAAAGTTCATTCTTTCTCTTTTATTGGTTGATGGGTACCTATGAACTAAAATATTGTCATATCGATGATATCTAGGGAGTTTGTTTTTAGGTTTGGAAACTTATGGACTCTTTATAGATGTCTAAATTATTCTCTACTAGTCACATATATTCCAAAGGGAACTCGTGATCATGTGTTCATTTGCTCGCCATATGTTTCAATTGACAACTTCAATGGAAATCAATCAACTAAGGGTGATGGATGATCACATGATGCATGATGGAAAATGGACACCCAAAGTTGATGGAGCCAAGAAAGAACTCGTTAGGATATAGTTGAATACTAACATCACCACATGTCACTTCTTACTCAAAAAATTCCCACATATGATAGCTCATAGCTTGCAAAATTTTGGTTGATATGCAATAATAAGCATATCTTACAAGCTGAAGCTAAAAAATACCGTAAATTCGTGACAAAACCATAACTTGAATGATAGATAGCAAAATGGGTTCATGAAGAAAAATATCACTCTATTCACTAGAAAAAGGGATACAAAGAGTGCGGGGATGGACATTTTATGGTGCCCCCCTCATGTACCACTTAACATTTCATTTTGAATTTCAAAGGAGGCTAAAAGAAAAAAGAAAAATCTTGAAGAATGTAGAAATTCTATAAAATTTTGGTGATTTCCACTTTGTTGCATGAGATTTCTAAAAGTGATACTCAACATGGTGGGCTAAGGGAAAAGTCTTGGTAATTTGCTCTAAAATCTCTTCTATAAGAAGATTTTTGGTAGATTTGAATGCCCATTAGAAGTTATAGTGACAAGGCTACCCATTTTATGAACTAGCTCCTAAATTATATGTTTGAGAGATAGAAAACCTTGCACAAATGGTCTTATGCATATTATCCTAAGGAAAATAGCTCCAATAAAATCCTTATTTCTATCATCAAGAAAAAGGCATGTTACCAGTTTCCCATTACATGGCCGCAAGCTATGATTAGTGCCTTGTGGGATTATCATAATATTTGAAGGGGTGCTACTAGTAGTTCCTTTTGAGTTATATTAAGGAATTGAGGTCTTGGATCCTCTTAATTTCATTATTTAGTTTGACAAAGTGGGCATAACTGTAACATAATCCTGGTAGGAGATGGTTGAACCACACCCTAAGAGAGAGGATTAGGAAGTAATCCTCAACCATGGCTTTTGGGGCAAGTGGTTAGCCCATCACATTCCTAACCAAGAGGTTGTGAGTTCAATCCCTTACATTGGTATCAGAGCCTAGGAAGTAGGCTTGGGCAAAATGGAATGACCCAATGGCCTCTAAAAAGGCGCTTGGGCATCCTCCATGTGAAAGGGTAGGATTTGTGGAAGGCGCGCGTCGATTTCAATGATGGACCTTACAATGATTGGGGTGTATCTCCCAATCCGTAGGTCGGATTGAGGCGTGTAATATACCGTTGGAAAGCTCTCGGAACGAACTTTCCAATGAGCTAGCTTGCAATGTGTGAATTCCTTGGGAATCCTTGGATGGAACTTGATTGAGTACATCCTGCCAGTCCCATAGCTGGTCAGGGTACATCCTCTGCCAGGGTACATCCAAGGTACATCCTACCAGTCCCATAGCTGGTCAGGGTACATTCCCGAGGGAGTTCAAGGGGGGAAGAATGTAACATAATCCTGGTAGGAGATGGTTGAACCACACCCTAAGAGAGAGGATTAGGAAGTAATCCTCAACCATGGCTTTTGGGGCAAGTGGTTAGCCCATCACATTCCTAACCAAGAGGTTGTGAGTTCAATCCCTTACATTGGTATCAGAGCCTAGGAAGTAGGCTTGGGCAAAATGGAATGACCCAATGGCCTCTAAAAAAAATGCAACAATCTAAGAATTACGACCACCACAAGCTTGAGAGATGACTCTCCTCCCAACCAAATGCCTCTATATATAGCTCTCTCCAGGGGACTGCCTTCTTGGGCAGGTGGATACTAACCATCCAAGTGTCAGCCATGTAACTACATGTGCGCCAAGTGTCCCAGTTAACTCGAGTTAACTCAAGTGGATGCTTCTAGAAGGCTCTAGATCTCTTTGGGCAAAATACTCTCCCCATGTACCCCATGGGGGGTTGAACCCAAGACCTCCTCCTTCACATCCTTGAGACTTAACCACTAAGCTAAGTGGATCACTTGTTCACAAGAGCACAAGACCTCCTAGTAAGTCTAAACTCGAGATCTTTGGTCATACACACGGATGACCAAACGGTGTCCGATTTCAGATCTGTCTGAACCGGCCAGACCCTTGGATCATAGACTTACTTTATTACATTCTTCACCACCACAAGCTTGAGAGATGACTCTCCTCCCAACCAAATGCCTCTATATATAGCTCTCTCCAGGGGACTGCCTTCTTGGGCAGGTGGATACTAACCATCCAAGTGTCAGCCATGTAACTACATGTGCGCCAAGTGTCCCAGTTAACTCGAGTTAACTCAAGTGGATGCTTCTAGAAGGCTCTAGATCTCTTTGGGCAAAATACTCTCCCCATGTACCCCATGGGGGGTTGAACCCAAGACCTCCTCCTTCACATCCTTGAGACTTAACCACTAAGCTAAGTGGATCACTTGTTCACAAGAGCACAAGACCTCCTAGTAAGTCTAAACTCGAGATCTTTGGTCATACACACGGATGACCAAACGGTGTCCGATTTCAGATCTGTCTGAACCGGCCAGACCCTTGGATCATAGACTTACTTTATTACATTCTTCCCCCCTTGGAAAAGATTTTCGTCCTCGAAAATAGAGCTATATACATACTGTAGGCAACCCCCGAGCCTCATGTTCTAAAACTGGAAGAACATGGTCATGTTCTAGAACTAGAAGAACATGTCTCATCTCTGTGGTGGCATCCTTGCCCAAATGATTCTAAACACTATCTCGCTTTGCACTTTGATAAACTAGTCAAAGTACAAAATAGTGAATGAATAATAAAGGTGGATCTAAACAGATATCCCTGGCTAATTCACAGTTTCTGGATGTGCGATCTAGGCACAAACATGTGAATTAGGTGGATTCAAATTACTAGTCCATTTGTGGGCATGTCTGGTGCATGGACTTAGTAATGAAGGTGAGATTCTTATCCCTTGCAAGACTTTAAGAATTCTTGATTCACTTGAATTTGTTTTGGAGAACTTAAAGTTTGATTGTCCCATACATCTAACTTTAGATGTTTATTCAATGGTTTACTTTGATCCAACAGTTACTTGATTTTTCACCCGACTAGAGGACTACTCTGTCCCAATGAGTTGAAAAAATCCTATGTAAACTGTAGGAGAAAGTTTACCATTCCGGTGGAATCAACCATACTAACTTCACCAATTCAAATTCAAAATGAAAATTGTCCAACTTAGGACACTTTTCTCAAAGACTTTTAACTGAAAGTTCTTGGGAATTGTCAATCTAATGAGCAATTCCTAACTTCTTTATTCTAGAGTATACTGGACTCTAGGAAATTATTTATGCTATAACTTGAAGCAAAATCAAATGAATAAGTCTACTTAGACTTATCATCTTTTGAAGATTGAAAAGGTTCTTGTACATAACATCTATCTAGGATGTTCAAGTTAGTTATCTAATTCTAACCGGCTATCCCTGGTCTTTTGCAAAAGGAATCAGATACCATATCTGAGTCAATTCCAAAAGATTTGGAAAGCGGAAAGAGATAACTAAGACTTTGTACAACCAATTCAAACTTCGCACATACATAAACTTGCTATGAGTCAAAGTCTAGTTAACTCAGGACTTTAACTTCTCAACGATCTATTTCAATAAGATATTGAAGCATTGACTTTATCTTTAAGAGAAATAAGCTAGCTTCTCAAAAAGATTCAAAGCAAATAAAAAACATCATCCAACCACAAGATACTAGTGTGGTAACCAACATCAGTGTGTCGACCCACTGAGGTTACGCTGATGAGTTTTGTATTCAAATAATGCTTCACTTGAGACTAAGTTCAGGTCACATTCAATCTTTTTGACTCCGTGAATGCAATTCTTGTGCATTTCTTTGAGTCTAAAAGAGTGAATTTTATCAAGTTACACTAGGAACTTGATGCTTGACTTAGTCAATTAAATCTTTAGTTGAAAAGATCAACTCAAAATCAAAGTCCAACTTCTTTCAGAAATTTATCAAATATTTCTGATCAATAACACTTAAACTTGAAGTGTTCTATGAAGATCTTGGAAGTTACTTACTTCATATCTTCAGTTTCCTTAATCTTGAAGTTACCTTGAAGTATCGTAAGATACTACTTTCATCCTTTACGAATTAAACTTTTCCTTGAAGTCTTAATTCCCTTGAGGATGAAACCTAACTTCAAAATCCAAACTAGGACTAAAAGATAATCATCATCCCACGGTCCGATGTCCCATTCCATCTTTCCTACATCAATCTGAGTATAAAATCTGGTGTCCCATACCACCCTATTTTATATTCACATTAATGTGTGGGTGATTCTTATCCTAAAGTCTAAACATCTCTTGATAGAGTACCTTATTTCTTCAATTCTTTTACAAGAATTGGAAGTTTCAGGCATTACCTCTAACTAGATTTTCCTAGGTTTTGATTCCATCACATTCCTAACCAAGAGGTTGTGAGTTCAATCCCTTACATTGGTATCAGAGCCTAGGAAGTAGGCTTGGGCAAAATGGAATGACCCAATGGCCTCTAAAAAAGGCGCTTGGGCATCCTCCATGTGAAAGGGTAGGATTTGTGGAAGGCGCGCGTCGATTTCAATGATGGACCTTACAATGATTGGGGTGTATCTCCCAATCCGTAGGTCGGATTGAGGCGTGTAATATACCGTTGGAAAGCTCTCGGAACGAACTTTCCAATGAGCTAGCTTGCAATGTGTGAATTCCTTGGGAATCCTTGGATGGAACTTGATTGAGTACATCCTGCCAGTCCCATAGCTGGTCAGGGTACATCCTCTGCCAGGGTACATCCAAGGTACATCCTACCAGTCCCATAGCTGGTCAGGGTACATTCCCGAGGGAGTTCAAGGGGGGAAGAATGTAACATAATCCTGGTAGGAGATGGTTGAACCACACCCTAAGAGAGAGGATTAGGAAGTAATCCTCAACCATGGCTTTTGGGGCAAGTGGTTAGCCCATCACATTCCTAACCAAGAGGTTGTGAGTTCAATCCCTTACAATAACTATAGAGAAAATTGATGACATTGAATCTCACAAGTAATGGACAACTACTCTAGAGGGGAAATGAGAACAAGTGATGTAGAAAATTGAATCTTTGGGTGGATCAAAATCTTTCAAAGCTAATGCACAAGTGAATTGGGCCTTTTAGAGTGGTGGAGCTTCTATCAGGGGCAGCAATACAATTGTTGATAAGTGTGCATGGTCATGATGTAAGGGAATGCAATGGCAAAAGCTTTAACTCCTTGTACCTATCCTTGATCTTTGCAATAAAATGTGATGCAAGGCCATCAAGGAAGGGTGCATGATACAGTTTTACCTTGTCTTGGTGCATTTTTGTATGAGAATACTAGATTTTTGCCATTTTTTTCACACCATTAACTCACTTTTATCTGATTTCACCTTTTCCCACCCATAGCCCAATGATTATTCTACTTTAATACTTATTTTGAGGCCCTTTTCTAATAATTTTGGTCTATTATACCCCTTGGGAACTTGATCTCTTTTTCTAAGATTATGGCATGTGTTTGTAAGAATCATTTCTTGTAATGCCCTATATTTGGGGCGATTCTAGAATATAAGCCACTTGGGACCAAAAAAGAAAAAAGAAAAAAAAACTTTTTCTCTCCTAAGAATGCCTCTAGTGTACTCTCATCCTTCTCGCCCTTTTCTGTTGGGCTCTCTCATTCCATGATCACTTTCTTATTCCTTCTCCTCTTTCAACACTTCTCCTTCTCTCATCCTCTCTTCCTCTCATTTCTTCTTCCTCGATTCCTCTCTTCTTCCCTCTCTCTCTTCTCTTCATGTGTAAGTCTCTCATAAGATTCACACGCACACCCTCCCATGTCCCCTTTGTGTGCGTGCACTTATCTCTCACCTCACTTAACCTCATTCCCTTGCGCTTGTACATGGTCTCACCCAATTGCAAAAAAGAGAAAACTCTACCACTCTCACTTTGCCCTCTACATGCACTCTCCCAACTCTCTATAGACTCTCACCTACACTGCTTGTCTCATACATGAGTGTGAGAGAGGGAAAGAGAAAAAAATAAAATAAATAATTCCATGAAGGCCCCTACCTTGTTCAGTACCCAAATCTATGTGCATCCAGATTTGGAATAAAATCTCCCTCTTCCTGCTCTTAGCATTCAAATGCATCATTCGGATTCGGATTTTGATTCTCAAATGGAAAGTTATGGCCTTTAGAAGAGTCCTTGCACCTATAGCAGAGTCTCTCTCTCTCTCTCTCTCTCTCTCTCTCTCTCTCTCCTCTCTATCTCTCTTTTCATGGTTTATATTTCTTCTCCCTTACCCCTCTTCTTGGGAAAATCTTAAGTTAGGAATCTGAGATTTCAATGATCAAGGAGTGGGTTTTTGGGTTTTTGGGCATTCATCACATATCTTTCATGATTGAATTTCCCAATTTTTGTACAATCTGTGAGATTTGGTCATTTGATAGTCTTCCAAGCCTACACATCAAAGATGATAAGTGGAGTGGGAGACTCTCAAAAACACCTTAGAACATCATCCGATCATCTTCCATTGACTTGGCCTTCTTCCTCTTATAGCACATACTCTTTTTATGCAAACTAGACTTCATGGTGTACAAATTTCTAAGAATTAGCCCCATTGTATCCGAGTAGCCTTTTTGCAATAGTACACCCAGTTTTTCGTTTTCTTGTCTTCTCGTTGTAGCTTAGTTGTGTTTTCTTCTTTGTTTACCCATTGTAAGAGTCTTTTATGTGATAATTTTGTGTCTTAAATGAAGCTCAATTTTGTTTGGAATAACTCTTCTTATGTCTCTGTGATTGAAAGAGGATGCATCATCTTTTCTATGAGTGTTGAGGGTTTGAGTTTTGTGTGATTCACCATTGTGTATTGTGCATATTACATATTAGAAGAAACCCTTCACGAATACCGACTAAATATCCTAATCCCTCCATCTCCCACAAAGAACATTTGGAAATTTGGAAGGAAAGTTTCATTCTAAACTAGGTGGCATCCCCAATTAATTCATTATAGAGAATTCATAGAAATCCTACAAAGAAGAATAAAGAACCACAAAAGTGTTCCTCATTTAAATATATGATTATTTCTATACTGCAAGGGGGTTAGTTGAAGAGTATAAATGGAAAAATTCTTCCAAATCATGACAAGGATGATGGGCTCCACCACCAAAAGCATGTTGCAAAGAGCACCACCACCACCACGAAAAGGACAACCAAAGGATCCTAGGTCTCTCATACCATGTAGAAAGTAAAAAAGTAGAAGCTTAATGAAATTGAAAATGTACTCACAAAATGGAAATGATCGTGAGACTAAAAAATGAGTAGATCATGACATGGGAAAACTCACATACGGATTAGAGTGAGCTTGGCAAAAGCATGAAGTTAGCCCTCAAGCTTCTAACCAATTACAAAGTGGGAAAGATTTGGAGGAGGCTCTCATAATACCTCATACATGGGATAATTCTCCTTGAGGGAGAATGAATACAAGGTAGAAGCAAGTGGAAAGTCATCCCGAATACAACTAAATGAGATACAAAATGGAGTGACTATTAGATACAAAGTGGAGATGCACTCATAGAAATAATATATGAATATAACTAGCAAATGGAAATAGAAATGGAAATAGAATCGTTCCTTCAACAATCATGCTATCATGAGATTTTAAAACTATCACCCTTAGAGGAATTGTTGTTTTTGGAGCACTCTAGTTGGATTATGTGAGTACTCATAAGGTCCATGCCATCCCTAGCATGTTCTACCCTTAGCAAGCCTTCAAGCTCTATTCATTCCTAGTAGATGCTAGCCATTCTTCCCGTAACTGTGTGGAACTCAAAGAGTCCGATGGATACTATGTTTTTCACATTCTACTTTCCATTAGGTCAAGCTATCAAGGAAGAATAGATAGAAAGATCAAAAGTCCTTTATAAAGTATTATATGTATTCGAAATGATGAAAGATGGTCAATCTCCTTAGTATCTCTCTCTAGCCCTTTTGCATTTTTCTTCTCTTGAATTTAAAGTTGTTTTGATAAAAAAGGTACTATAATAATTCTCCTCGATGCTCTAGATACATATGTGCATATCGACAATTTTTTCGGACATCTGATAGTAAACGGAACAAAGCTTCATGTTCTCATTAACATATGTGTTAATGTGGCTTGAAGGCCCACTAGAGCTCAATGTAATTCCCCATCCACAACTTCATATATGGATATCATTTGGAGACAAGCACTTGACCTCAAACTCGGAGCCCGCTTAGGACCACGCATATTACCTCTTGTTACAACCACCATTTTGGTTTTAGGATGCTCACACGTCTATCAAGTTTCCACAAGCATAGACGTCCATGAAACAAGTGTCCAAAGATATCATTTCATTGCATGTAGGGAGCTTTTTACATCTAGGCATGACCATGATTCGAATTCGAGCTCATTGATTCCGATGTGGAGTGGTCTATCCACAATTGTATTCCCTAGAAGACACACTAAGCTATGTAGCCATCCGTAGAAAAATATTAAATCTTCTTTGCTAGAAAGATCACAAAAACAAGTGACCACCCATTGTTGATTTTAATGAATGGACATTTATTTTTATGCCTTCAATGGACTATTATTACAAGGTGTCATGGTAACACGTTCGACCCTGGATTGTGAAGTGGAAGGATGTAAATCTAGGCACGAAACCCCTGGAAAGTGAGGGATGTAGTTTATAAAAGGAGATGACGTTGCGTTGACGGAGCATGATGCAGAAAAAGCCCACTAAAGCAAACATAATTTTTCTGATTAAGATTAAGATTAAGATTCAATCAGTCCTATTAAGATTAACATTAAATCAGTCCAGATTAAGATTAATTTTTTGGTTAATTTTCCAGATTAATTTTTCTGATTAATTTTTCAGATTGAGATTCAATCAGTCCTTCTATTAAGGACAGTTCTGATACTGTTTTAGAGGTGATCAATACTTGATTAGTTATGTGTACACAGATATGAAGCTGCTGAGCATGACACAGAGCAATCTCGTTAAAATCTGAGAAATCTCCGCTTTTTTTCTTTATCTTTATCTTTCTCCAGTCCCATTTTCGCATTCCCATGTGTGTTACGTAGCTGTTGCGAGCTGTTTTCGGTTGCTTTGACGTTACCATCTGCAGATGCACACGAATGTGTTCGAAGCTGCACTGTTGGTTCGACAAAGCTAAGCATTGCGATGGGGCTTTTGTGTACACAGACGAAGTTGCTTTCGGGGAGCATGACATAGGAATCTCACTGAAAACCCGGATTTCTCTTTTTCATTTGCGTCTTCCTTTCTTTCTTTTCAGTCTCCTTCTCGCAGTTCCCTGCGTGCTGATTAGCTGTTGCATAGCTGGTCTGGGTCTCTTTGGCATGACCATTTGCATATGCACACCAACGTGTTTGAAGCTGTGCCATTACTTGACATAAGCCAAGCATTTCCATTAAGAACAGTTCTATTACCGCTTCGTTCATGATCAACACTCCTTGAGGGCATTGCAATTAAGAGTATAGCTTTTCTACGTCTTCGGAGATGATCACTCCTTGAGGCTTACGTGTATACACAGGTGAATTCTAATTTCTGTGTCGAGGACCGAGGTCCGAGGAGCATCGTGCATGACGCAAAGCAAGCTCCATGTTCGGTGGTTAGTTTTTTCTTTTTCTTTACTTCTGTCCAGCACCGTTTCCGCGTTCCATGTACACGGTGATTAGCTGTTCTGCCGCTTGCTTGGGTGTTTCTTTAACGTGATCATCTTCATCTGCGTACGTGCCTCTATGTGATTGAAGTCAGCCCGTACTTCGAACTGATAATTGATTGTCGTATCCAAAGTACAGGCTACTGCAACATCGGAGTCTAAAGAGCCTTTGAAGACTAAAGAGTATGTGGTAATTTATGATGATGATGATACTTTACACCTGATCAGCAATGTTGAAAATGTACCACTAATACAAAAGAATGGTGTCCGAAGCACATTGAGTGATGTTTTACATGTGGTTAACATTACAAAAAACTTAGTTTCGATTGGTTAGCTTGCAGATTAAGATATGGAAGTGATCTTTAATAAGCATGGTTATTTCATACATGATTTCAAGTATGGTAAAAGAGAAAAATTGCTTGGTCATGGAAAGAAAATGTGTAGATTATTCACGTTTGTTCACGTGAATATGTATGGTAAGAACAATGGGACCCTAATATAGCTGAATTTTGGCATAAAAGAATTGATCATATCAATTTTAGAAAATTGAAGTCTATGGAGAAGCAAACATTAGTGTGTGGTCCACCACAATTTGGTCATTTAAATTTTGAGAGAATATGTGAAGCATGTGCATTTGGCAAATCAATGTATGAAGTTTGCAAGAAGAGAAATGTATATAGAGACCTCTAGAGTTGATTTATAGTGATATGGTTGGACCTGCTAGAACAAAATTAGTTTGTGGCTCACTTTACTTTTTGATATTCATTGATGACTATAGCCGAAACACAATGATATATATTTTTGAAGCATAAAAGTGAAGTTTTCAAATGCTTCATAAAATTCAAGAACATAGTTGAGAAGCAATTGAAAATGTACATAAAATGCTTATGATCAGATTCAAGGGGAGAATATATCCCAAAGGAATTTGATCAATATCTTAGTGATCATGGAATCAAAAGGTAATTTTTCTTGTAGATACACACCACAACAAAATGGTGTTGCAGAACACAAGAATCGTGTGATTGAAGAAGTTACTAGAGCCATGTTAAATGAAGAGACCATGCTAGATATATTTTTGGTAGAAGCTTTTCATACAATCGTACATGTCATAAATAGGGCTCCAATAGGAATGGTTCATGATTTCACTCCTTATGAGAGACTATGGAAGCATAAGCCAAATATGATCAATCTACGAGTTTTTGGGAGTATTTGTTATGCACACGTGCCTAGTCAGTTGAGACACAAATTGGAGCCTAAATAAAAAAGTGCATATTTGTTGGATACTCAGAGGAGAACAAAGGATGTAGATGTTATAATCGTGTAACAAGAGAATGTATAGTGAGAAAAGATGTTATATATGATGAGAATGCATCATGGTATGCATCCAAAGACATGGCTATGATAGAGAATGATATGGATGATTCTATGCATAATGTTCGTGATGAGCCAAAAACAAGTCGTAGACATTTTGATCATGAAGAAAGTCAAGATGAACCAAATCATTTTCATGATGCCTCACAAAATGAAGATTGGTGCAAAGCAATGGACAATGAGATGAATGCATTGAAGAAGAATGATATTTGGGAATTAGTGAAATTACCACCAAATAAGAAAGTTATTGGATGCAAATGGGTGTACCAAGTGAAGTGAAAAAGTGATGGTTCAGTGGAGAGATATAAAGCACGTGTAGTTGCAAAAAGATATGCATAAGTATATGGATTGGATTATGATGAAAAATTAGTCCAATGGTAAAAATGACAATGGTGAGAAGCATGATTGCATGGGCTGCTATGAACAATTAGAAATTGTATCAAATGGATGTTAAGAATGCATTATTGAATGCAAAATTTGCATGAGGAAGTTTATATCCAACAACCAGAAGGTTATGTGCATTCAAAGTATTAAAGGATGATTATTCACTATTTGTATGGAATCAAGGAAACGAAACGATTCTATTAGTGATCTATATGGATGATTTGATCATTGTTGACAATGATGAAAAGAGGATTGCTGATTTGAAAAAGTAATTAAAATCTGAATTTTTGATGTCGGATTTGGGAGAGTTGAAATAATTTTTGGGAATTTAAGTAATTTTAATTCAAGAGGGAATTTGGATGATACAACACAACTATATGCTAGAAATGCTTGAGAAATTCGGTATGAGTGCTTGCAAACCTGTTGATATGCCACTTGATGCTAATGCTAAGCTTATGGATGATGGGAAATACTTGCATGATGCAAATTTGTACAAGAAGATGGCTGAAATTTGATTTATGTAATAAAGACGAGCGAGATTTAAGTTTTGTAGTTGGTTTGATGAGTCAGTTTATGCATAAACCATGTAGAGTGCACTTGGATGCAGTGATATGTATATTCCGATATGTGAAACGAACATGCAATTTTGGATTTTTTAATGAGAGAAAAGCTTAACCATGTATATATGCATACACAGATGCAGATTGGGAAGGAGATGTCATGGATAGAAGGTCAACTAGTGGATTTTCATTTTCACTTGGAAGTGCAATCATATCATGGAGTAGCAAGAAGCAACCAATTGTTGCTTTGTCAAGTACCAAAGCTGAATATAGAGGCATTACTCAAGCCATTTGTGAAGCAACATGGATTAAGTACCTACTTGAAGACATGGGAATCTACATTGACGGAAAAGTGATCATCTACTGTGACAATGTGGGCAACATTATGCTATCAAAGAATCCAGTTTATCATGGGAGATCGACGTACATCGAATTAGTTCACTATCACTTTGTTCATGAGAAGATCATTGAAGGAAGTGGAGCTGATTCACATCAACACTAGAGAACAAGTGGTGGATATCTTCTCGAAGATAAGTTCATCTACTTTAGAGAAGATTTAGGAATTAGAAAGCTTTACTTTGTATCTAGATTTCATTTCATGTTTGATTGCATCTTGTATAGATATATGTATTTCTTTAATTTTGTATTCAAGCTCATTCTGAGATTGAGGGGGAGATTTCATGATGTGGCATTAGTAATATGTAAAAACAAAAACAAATGAAGATAGTCACGTGTCCACCTGACCACGTGGGCTATATCCGAAAAAATGGGATCCCTCTCATCATTCTCCCTCTCAATCTCTAAGTGTTTATCAGTTGCACCATAGCTGTGCACATTAAGACACATGGTGCATGAGCTGTTGCTTCAATCTTTCAACCATAATTGTAGGAGTAGGTTGATGATCGAACTTTCAAAATAGGAGAAAAAAAAAGAGAGATTTCTTGTGGTTTCAGGATACCTGTCATGTGAGCCTTTAAATATTCTACTTGAGATGACATTCAGTTAACAATGATGTTTACTTATAAAGGTGTGATGTACTTTATAAAAGGAGATGAAGTTGCGTTGACGGAGCATGATGCAGAAAAAAGCCCACTAAAGCAAACATAATTTTTCTGATCATGATTTTCCAGATTAAGATTCAATCAGTCCTTCTATTAAGAACAGTTCTGATACTGTTTTAGAGGTGATCAATACTTGATTACTTATGCGTACACAGAGACGAAGCTGCTGAGCATGACACACAGCAATCTCACTAAAATCTTCGAAATCTCCAATTTTTTCTTTATCTTTATCTTTCTCCAGTCCCATTTTCGCATTTCCATGCGTGTTCAGTAGCTGTTGCGAGCTGATTTCGGTTGCTTTGACATTGTCATCTGCATATGCACACGAATGTGTTCGAAGCTGCTAAGCATTGCGATTGGGCTTTTGTGTACACAGACGAAGTTGCTTTCGAGGAGCATGACATAGGAATCTGACTGAAAACCCGGATTCAACTTTTTCATCCGCTTCTTCCTTTCTTTCTTTTCAGTCTCGTTCTCGCAGTTCCCTGCGTGCTGATTAGCTGTTGCGTAGCTGGCCTAGGTCTCTTTGGCCGACCACTTGCATATGCACGCCAACGTGTTTGAAGCTGTGCCATTACTTGACATAAGCCAATCATTTCCATTAAGAACAGTTCGATTACCGCTTCGTTCATGATCAGCACTGCTTGAGAGCATTGCAATTCAGAATATAGCTTCTCTACGTCTTCGGAGATGATCACTCCTTCAGGCTTACGTGTATACACACAGGTGAATTCTAATTTCTGCGTCGAGGACCGAGGTCCGAGGAGCCTCATGCCTGACACAAAGAAATCTTCATGTTCAGTGATTAGCTTTTCCTTTTTCTTTACTTCTGTCCAGCACCCGTTTCCGCCGTTCCATGTACGGTGACTAGCTGTTCTGCCGCTGGCTTGGGTGTTTCTTTAACGTACTGATCATCTTCATCTGCGTAGGTGCTTCTGTGTGATCGAAGCCAGCCCGTACCTCGAACTGGTAATTGAATATCGCATCGTACACGCTACTCCAACATCGGAGTCCTAAGAGAGAACCACGGGAAAAAATTTTTAGAGACATAACTCCATTAATGATGCACCATATATTCTATGAGTCTTTGAATTTAGGAATCGTATCAATTTCCTCAATTCCCAATCTTATTTTAACCCTAAAAAGAACAAGCATCTCTTGATTTCTACCATTGAGATGCTCGCTTATATTATCAAGCGAGGATCAGACACTTGGTTTGAGAGTTCTTAACCGTAGTTTATAAGAGAGGCATCCAATGTGACACATCATCATTAATCCGTAGCTTTAAAGAATAGACACATTAATCTGTAAGGATCGCAACTAGAAGATAAAAACAATATATAGATTGTTGCCTAGAATGAAAATTACCATCTAAGGAAAAATTGATATTAAAATTCTTGATGAATTTATAAGTGAAGAATTCAGGTTGTTGGTCTACATTACAAATTGAATAGGATGAAGCGTGCACATAGAACTAGAAGATAACCTAGTATAGGATTTAAGATTGACCATGCCTACCCCAAATCTACCACAAGAAACACCACAGTGCTAGCACAAATGATACAAACTCCATAAAAGATATAGTGGAAAAGGTAGCAAAGAGATTATGCCTAGATCATGCTAGGAAGAATCTGGTTGGACAAGCTATACCTCATGCCTTTAGAAGGTGCGCTCACTACTAGGTCAATCACCCAACACGTATATGCAACAAATTTGGCGTCCCTCAACAATATGACTGAAGGCCATTGCAATTTTGTGTTATAGAGCAAGAGTGTACGAATAAATCATCTTTATATTGTTATTACAATAGCCCTAGAAATAGACCTTCACCACCAGCATAGTAAAATAGAGATCCACACATGCCCAAGGATTAGTATTATGTGAAGTGGAAGAGATGGATAATTGAAGCCCCTTGGCATGATTAACAAAGGCAAGGACATCCCAAACTTGTATAAGTCATTTCCTTCTCCTCCTCCTCTAGAAAGTGTTGGTCCCTTAAAATATGTAAAGGAGAACTTAAAATGAGCATTAGTGCAAGATGAAAACAATTGATACCAATTTTAGTTATCAATAGAAGTACCTCTAGAAGAATACAAACTATCCTTGAGATATGTATACTAGAGGAAGGTGGTATGAAAGATAATTTTATTAGCCCAGAAATGATAGTGAAAGCCAAGGTTAGAAAAATGGGACAAATGAGAGAGTCTATTACATGGATAAAAGTCTCATGCCTCAATGTCAATGCATTAAAAATTCTCTTGCACCATGAGGTCGATGTTATAACTCCATGGACGATCTCATTTTTGGGAGAATATCCATAACCATCAAAGCCTTTCACTTCAGAAGTTGAGGATCATTGTGAAGAGTGTAGCACTACAACATATGAGGGGCATACCGATGCTGCATATACCGACGGTCATAGTCAGCATCGGTATAGCCCTCGGAAAATCTGACTAAGAGATACCGACGGTCAAGTGACCATCGGTATGACCATTTTAAACGGATCGTCGGTGTGGCCCGCAGCCGCCAGTATAAGCATCAGTATATGCGTCGGTATGAGCATCGGTATAAGCGTCAATAATTTACTGGCATCTATCGGCACGTATACCGACGTCCATACCGGCGCCTATACCGGCGGTGAATTTTTAAACATACCGCGAACCCGAGAGCAAACTTCACATTTCTGCACGTGTTTGAGTACTATCGGTCTACTGTCGAACTTGTGCCGCGAACCTGCATTGTCTTGTGCACACACACACACACACGGATCTCTCTCTCTACACACACACACTTTCTCTCGGCTTAGCTCTCACATCTTGGTAAGTGCTGCACGTACTGTTAGCATTTGTGTTTCTCTATGCTTTAGGGTTTCTAATTTCTCTTTTCGTTGATTTTGCAGAAGTTCGTTGGCGTCGATTGTTTGGAATTGGACGAGAGACGACCTACATTACGCTTTGACGACAATGATTCAAAGAGAGACATACTTGTAAGTGATTCTTTTATTCGCTATTGATAGAGAGAGAAGGAGGGAGAGAGAGAGAGAGAGAGAGAGAGAAAGAGAGAGAGAGAGAGAGAGAGAGAGAGAGAGAGAGAGAAAGAAAGAGAGAGAGAAGAGAAAGGAAGATACACATTAATTTACACATGCATACATACACACATACATGTACACACATGCATGCTTACATACACACACCTATACACACATGCATGCTTACATACACACACACATATACACATATGCATGCATACACACACACATAAATTTACACACATGCATACATACACACACATGCATACACACATACATACACACACATATATACACATATGCATACATACACATACACACACACACACATATACACACATACATACACACACGCATATATACACACATGCATGCATACATACACACACATATACCGGCATGCATGCATACACACATATATACACACATGCATACATACACACATATACACACATGCATGTATACATACACACACATGTATACACATGCATACACATACACACACATACACATACACACACATACACATACATGCATGCATACATACACACACGTACACACACATGCACACACATGCACACACATGCATGCCTACATACACACATACACATACACACACATGTATACACATGTATACATACACACACACATGTACACATGCATAAATACACACACATATATACACACATGCATACATACACACATATAATCCTATTTTTATTTTGAAGTTTTTGTTTTACATCAAATATATAAAATTAGGATTAGGGTTTTAGGGTTAAATATTTAAGATTAGGGTTTTAGGGTTTTAAATAGGATTAGGGTTTTAGGGTTAAATATTTAAGATTAGGGTTTAAGGGTTTTAGGTCTAGATATTTAAGATTAGGGTTTTAGGGTTTAGTATTTTAGATTTAAGTCTAAGTCTTTCTGATTAGGGTTTTAGGATTTTAATACGTAGATAACATATATACACAAACACACATATACATATAATACAAACATACATGTAGATACACATGCATACAAAAATATACATATTTTAGATTTAAATCTTTAAGATTATGGTTTTAGGGTTATAACACCTACATAACATATATGCACACATACACATACACATCTAATACATATATACATGTATATACACATGTATACAGAAATATACATATTTTAAGTCTAGATATTTAAGATTAGGGTTTTAGGGTTTAGTATTTCAGATTTAAATCTAAGTCTTTCTGATTAGGGTTTTAGGATTTTAATATGTAGATAACATATATACACAAACACACATATACATATAATACATACATACATGTAGATACACATGCATACAAAAATATACATATTTTAGATTTAAATCTTTAAGATTAGGGTTTTAGGGTTATACCACCTACATAACATATATGCACACATACACATACACATGTAATACATATATACATGTATATACACATGTATACAGAAATATACATATTTTAGGTCTAGATATTTAAGATTAGGGTTTTAGGGTTTAGTATTTCATATTTAAGTCTAAGTCTTTTTTATTAGGGTTTTAGGATTTTAATACGTAGATAACATATATACACAAGCACACATATACATATAATACATACATACATGTAGATACACATGCATACAAAAATATACATATTTTAGATTTAAATCTTTAAGATTAGGGTTTTAGGGTTATAACACCTACATAAGATATATGCACACATACACATGCACATGTAATACATATATACATGTATATACACATGTATACAGAAATATACATATTTTAGGTCTACATATTTAAGATTAGGGTGCACACATACACATGCACATGTAATACATATATACATGTATATACACATGTATACAGAAATATACATATTTTAGGTCTACATATTTAAGATTAGGGTTTTAGGGTTTAGTATTTCAGATTTAAGTCTAAGTCTTTCTGATTAGGGTTTTGGGATTTTAATACGTAGATTACATATATACACAAACACACATATACATATAATACATACATACATGTAGATATACATGCATACAAAAATATACATATTTTAGATTTAAATCTTTAAGATTAGGGTTTTAGGTTTATAACACCTACATAAGATATATGCACACATACACATGCACATGTAATACATATATACATGTATATACATATGTATACAGAAATATACATATTTTAGGTCTACATATTTAAGATTAGGGTTTTAGGGTTTAGTATTTCAAATCTAGAATTTTAAGATTAGGGTTTTAATTAAATATAAATAATTAAATATATAAAATTAAATATATAAAAATAGGATTACGTAAGGAAAAAAAATCTGAATATATAAATAAACTTATATATAAAATAAGGTAATTATATACATAAATAAGTATAAAAAAATAATTTAATTAAATATTTATAATTAAATATATAAAATTAAATATATAAAAATAGGATTATGTAAGGAAAAAAAATCTGAATATATAAATAAATATATATATAAAATAAGATAATTATATACAATAAATAAATATAAAAAGAACTAGTGTTTTAAATAATTTAATTAAATATATATAATTAAATATATAAAATTAAATATTTAAAAATAGGATTACGTAAGGAAAAAAAATCTGAATATATGAATAAATATATATATATAATAAGATAATTATATACATAAATAAATATAAAAAGAACTAGTGATTTAAATAATTTAATTAAATATATATAATTAAATATATAAAAATAAATATATAAAAATAGGATTACGTAAGGAAAAAAATCTGAATATATGAATACATATATATATATAATAAGATAATTATATACATAAATAAATATAAAAAGAATTAGTGTTTTAAATAATTTAATTAAATATTTATAATTAAATATATAAAATTAAATATATAAAAATAGGATTACGTAAGGAAAAAAATCTGAATATATGAATAAATATATATATAAAATAAGATAATTATATACATAAATAAATATAAAAAGAGCTAGTGTTTTTAAATTATTTAATTAAATATATATAATGAAATATAATTAAGTAAAGAAAAAATCTGAATATATAAATAAATATATAAATACACAAACACACATACTTATATACCTATCTATATTCACATATATATACATATACACATATATATACACATGCATACATATATATACATGTTTTAGTTCTAGGTCATTTGGATTAGGGTTTTAGGGTTTTAACACGTACATAACATATATACACATTAAAATTAGGGTTTTAGGGTTTAGGCATACATATAACTTAATTAAGAGGAAAAAAATCTGAATAAATAAATAAATATATATATAAAATAGGATCAATCAAGAAAAAATCCGAATATATAGATAAAATAGGATAGCTATATAGATTAGGGTTTTAAAACTAGGATTTTAAGTTTTTTTAGGTATTTAAGTATTTAGGTCTTTAAGAGTTAGATTTTTAGGTTTAATAAAAAAACAAATGTTCTAAAATGTCCATATTGTAGCAGATGGCTTCTTTGGATCCTGAAGAGAGAATGGCATGTCCTTGCACACAGTGCAAGTATCAAATTTATCGAAACGATGGATTTGTACTGCACATGTTAGAGAGTATGGATCCTTTGATAGGAGTCGACTGGAAAACCTACGCTATCATTCGCATGGTCCCCCAGGTGAGCAGATGGACCCAAACGACATTGCACCGGTAACATCTCGTGGATAAAAGAGAGCAAAAAAGGACTTAGACGTAGAAGCAAGCACTAATAATATTACACAGAATGAACATATGGAAGAGATGCTTGAAGCATTTTATGAGATGGACGAAGATCATGATGGTGAAGAAGGTGTCGACGAGACTTTCATGGACACAACAGAAATTCCACGATCAGAAGTTGATGAAGGATATGAAAACATGCGAAGATTAGCTCGTTTACCACTTTACAATGGAGCAAAGATATATGTACTGTGTGCTTCACATGCGATGCTCAATCTGCAATCCATTTATGGATGGTCAGATAGTAGTGTCACTAAATTGTTCAGGTAAGTGGAGAACAAATTGGCTTTCATTGTTGTATCACAATAACTTCATTTACTAATATCATTTTAATTGCTTATTGTAGGCTTCTTAAAGATCAAATTTTGCCAGAGGGCAGTTACATGCCTCCAACACGTGGAGATGCGAAAAACTTTTACAGTCCATTGGAATGGATTATACGAAAATTCATGCTTGTCCGAATGATTGCATTCTCTTTCGGAATGAGTATGAGCATCTCCACGTATGTCCAAAGTGTGGAGCAAATAGATTTAGAGAAGACGTTATAGGCGAAGTAATCCCCGCAAAGGTTCTTCGCCACTTTCCTATCATTCCACGAATTAAGAACATGTTTAGATGCAAATCTATAGCTGAGTTAATGTCATGGCATACAAAGAGCAGGTCTACAGATAATGTAATGCGAGTGCCAGCTGACTCTGATGCTTGGAAGCACATAGATAGTAAGTGGTCAGAGTTTGCTAGTGAGCCTCGGTCCATACGTCTAGGCCTAGCTATGGATGGAGTGAATCCATTTGGATTACGTAGTTCTTCATGGAGCACATGGCCTGTATGTTTGGTCAATTATAATATCCCACCATGGTTGGCCACAAAGAAAGGTCATTTATTATTAGCTCTTATTGTACCAGGTAAGTATAAGGTAAAAAACATGGATGTATATCTTGCACCACTTGTGGAAGAACTGCGCATTTTATGGGATGGGATCACTGTGCGTGACATGTCTCAACCTATAAGAAGACGAGACGTGCGAGTGCAAGGCATACTTATGTGGACAATGCATGATTGGCCTGGTTATGGTGAATGTTCAGGTTTATCCATTTCGGGTTACCATGCTTGTCCTTTATGCGGACCACGACTTGAAGCACGCTATTCCAAAGCACTACGTAAAATTGTCTATGAAGGACATCATAGATATTTGCTTGATGGGCATGTTTTATGTGAAGGACAAATTGGTCGACAAGCGCAACACCAAATGAAAGCTAGCGATTGGAAACAACTGTGGGATTCAGAAAATCCAGTTGCTGGCATGAAACGGTTGTCCATTTTTCATGAACTCCCTTATTGGAGTGAATTGGTGATCAATCATTTGGTAGACCCGATGCATATTTTCAAGAATGTGGGAGAGATGCTTTGGAAAACTTTGATCGGAAAGAAAGAAAGCAAAGCACAAAGGGACGACCTAGAAGAGCGAGGTCGTATGCGAGAGTTGTGGGCAATTACTAAGCCCAACGGAACAGTATCGTTACCAAGAGCTCCTTGGGTGCTTCGCAGGATGGAAGAGCAACAAGTGAAGAAAACAATTTCAGAGTTTCGTACACCTACTAGATGCATGAGATGTCTAAATACTGCTTTCACACGAAACGACGATCTTGCAGGACTCAAGTCTCATGATTGGCACAAGTTTTTACAGTTTGTGCTCCCTGTAGCCGTAAAAGATTGTCTTTCAGAGGATGTACGAAAAACCATTTATAAAATTAGTTCTTTAGTACGGTGGATATCTTCTAAAGAGATAAATAGAGATAGCATAGAGAGTGCGAAACTCAATGCTATCGAGGTTGTTTGTATGGTAGAGAAATACTTTCCCACAAGTATTCTCACTATTCAACTTCATTTACTGGTTCATGTAGTAGATGAAGCTGCAATAGCAGGAACTGTCCATAGTCGATGGATGTTCTTCTTAGAGCACTTTATGAAGACATTAAAAGGGTTTGTTCTACAGAGAGCACGTCGAGAGGGTAGCATGGCAGAGGGATGGCTTGTACAAGAATCTCTTGTATTCATTACTGAGTTTCTACGTATATCGGATCCCGAAATGCCTCGCTTATGGAGCGATGATGAAGATGTTCGTCTCGTAGGCAATGAACCACAAGGTAAAGGATTGCAAAGAAAAATGGATGCAGCTTTCAGAGAGAAGGCAATGAAGTTTTGCATAGTTAACTCTGAGCCTATGCAAAAGTGGTTAGAAAGGTATGAACTTGCCAAGGAAACTAACGCAAAGGAAAGAGCTCAGTTTCGAAGAAATCGTTCCACTCGATTTTTGCCTCTTCTAGAAAATCTTCGACCTCTCCCACCTTTTCCAACGAGCAGATGGCTAGATGCAGCGGTTTCACAAGCAAAGGCAGCGGGTGAAGATATCTCTGAAGAAGAAGAAGAACTCGCAAAAGGATGTGATTGGGAGTATATCAAATACGGTGCACTATGGTCTCATGGACGACACTTTCGAATCGCATGAATCGATCAAAACCGGTCTACTTTTGATAGTGGAGTGATGGTGAATTTTTTGCAAAAAAGTAGAGTGAGTGCAAGAGATGATAATGCTCTAGAAGGCGAGTTAGATTATTGTGGTGTGATCCAAGACATCTTGAAACTATCTTTCAGAAAGTTTGATTACTTTGTTTTTGACGTGAAATGGTTCAAAGTAGTCACCTCTGGAAGAAACGCAACAGTGAGACAAGATAAGAGCGGTTTGCTTCAAGTTGACTCCACAAGATTATGGGCAGATGAAAGGGATACATTTGTACTTCTCAAACACTGTGAGCAAGTTGTTTTTATACCAGATTCAAAAGACCCAGAGTGGCTATTTGTTTTACAAGTCGCTCCACGTAGTAGACAAATTTTTGAAAATGCAGATGTAGAAGAAAGTCCATCTCTAGTGGACTCAGAGATTCATTCCATAGTTGAGGAGGAAGAGATCATTGTTCGAGAAGAAGAGGTCATTGAAGAAGAGGTCATTGTTCGAGAAGATGAAGAAATAGACGATGATCAGGAGGAAACCAGCATAGCAAGCGATTTAGAAGCCATCAATTTAGAGATAGATATTCTCGGTGCATCAGATCTTCAAGAGGATGCTAGAATAGAGGACTTTTGAATAAAAGACTTGTACGTACTAATTTTTGGTTTTTTTTTTGTTTATTCCCTATATTATTTTTCTTATCGCATGCTAATTATTTGAGTTCTTTTATTACAGAGCACGATGGGAGACAGTCCTCCAGTCACTCCACAGTCCATGACAGAGGAGCAGTTTTTGGAGTTCATCTCTCAGGTTCCTCCTGCGTATATGGCCGCTGCATCACAGTATTGGATCGCTCATGGTAGCACTCCTCCCGGCCTCACTCCTAGCGGCCTTACTCCTGCCGGCCTCACTCCCGTTGGCCTCACTCCCGCCGGTGTCACTCCCGCTGGTGTCACTCCTGCCGGTGTCACTCTTGAGGGTGGTGCTACTCCCGTAGGAGGTATATCTCCTAGCTTTGTGACTCCACCACGACCCTCTTTGCAGCCATCTCCTACTGGATCTACTAGTAGACATGTGCGTTCGACACCTCAGCGCGATATAGGGTCTGGCCCGTCTCGTAGATCGAGGTCACGCTCTAGAGCAGGAGGTTCTAGGAGTGGATCTACAGGTAGGTCTGGAGGCGGAGGAGGCGGTTGTTGTGGAGGCAGTGCGACGGACGTTGTGTCGCCCACTTCTACTCCTAGGATGAGTACCTCAGATGTAGGTACGCCACGCAGTACACCACGCAGTACACCACGTACACCTTGGGGTGATCATGACCATGATGACTCCAAGGTGTATAGTATCCAAGATGGAGCTCCGGTGATGGATGCGGCTGGCAAAGCAATGCGTGCACGCATATGACAGCTTTGCTCCATCCAGTTTGGACACTCCATCGTGCTGAAATGGAGTGAACAGGATAAAGATCGGAAGAATTATATCACACAGATGATTTACTAGGAGTTCCGACCAGTCGATGGACAGTCGATTGTCAGTTCAGAGTGGATTCTGCATACCGCACGTGAGGTCATGTCGCATCGACGATCCGAGGCTCGTGATGCATTCAGAGAAGGCTTACCAAAGCCTGTGTGGTTAGATGCTGAGGAGTGGGACATGATTCGTGATGAGCAGCAGCAGACTCCTGATCGATATCGCCAGCACCGAAATGTTGTAGCCACACCTCTAGACATGATTGGACCGTCACATTTGGGCAGCGGCGGATATGACACGATGCGTCATGAGTTTGTAAGTACCATTTCATTTATTGAATTTATTTGTGTTAAATTTCTCATATATATTTCTCTAATCTTTTTATATTTGTTTCAGGAGCTGGCAATGGGTCGTCCTCCAACACGAACGGAGGAGTCTTATGGATATAGTCATGGGTTGACTGCACTATTGCAGGACTTGGAGGGACGCAATGCGGTAGTTTCATGGGAGCGTTTGCGATGAGGTAATTAATTTATAAACTTGGTTTTTACTTGTTTGTAATTTTCATGTGAATTTATCTCATTCCATTAATGTTCTTTGTTGCAGGACTGTTGATATGGAACGTTCTTTGCATGTGTATGGCAGTGGAAGACCAATATTTTGTATTTGATTTTCATATGGCAATACATTGCTTTGCCACATTTTGTAAAAGCGTCATATATGACAGTGGTTTGCCACACTCTTGTACATGCTTCATTATTGAAATATATAACTTCTTTTGTACATGGTTCATTGTTCATTCTGATTATCGATCTCTTTTGTGTACAATAATACTCTGTTTCATGAAATCATATTTCGGTTGTCATTAGAGTACACATCACATGTACTCGGTTTTTTTTGGGCAGAGTGTATTGTCTTTTGTTCAGCAACATCATGGTAATGTTGCTGTAGCAAAAGACAAAACATTCTGCCCAAAAAAAATTTTGCAGGTATGGTCGTCGGTATAAGCGACGGTACTCCCAGTAGTGTCATCGGAATAACCATCGGTACACCCAGGAGGTGATGCAGCAGAAGCCGATTACCGATGCATATACCGACGTTTATACCGACGCATATACCGATGTCTACACCGACGCCTATACCGACTCTTTGGTACCGATGCGGAAATCGACCTTTACACCAGCGTCGCGGCAAATAAAGCCGCGTTCATTTTCCTCGGTAAAAACCTCGGTATACCATCGATCTGTTGTAGTGTAGTAAAGTAAATTTGCTAAAAGATTGTCCATCAAAACCTCAAAATTCCACACATGCTTCTCTAGAAGTGGTTGAATTGATTATGAGTGGTAGTGATTCAAAAGAGATAGTCCTTTCTCAAGCATTAAAAGAGACAAATCCAAAAAATCAGAGACCACAATAGAGGAGGAAAAGATAGGAAAGTACACTAGAAACCTATATAGATTGAAACGTCCAATGGAAAGAAGAAGAAGAAAGATCCATCTTGGTGAGAAACAAAGATATAATGAAAAAAATGAAAAAGAAGGTGATAGAGTTGCAAGAAGCCAAAATTGCTTAGGTCCAAGATGAAAAAAACAAAGAATATAAAAGAAATTTCAAACCTTGGCGATGGTTCATTCCTCTAAAAAGAGAAAATGTCCACATGAGGGACACTTGGACAAACCCAAGGAAATACAACATCTTGGCCTAGTTCTATATATATGGGCAGAGTTTGATGGGGGGAAATACATGTTCGCTCCTTCCTTTTGAGGTCCAGGCTAGTTAGTTTATTCGTAGGACATGTCGATTTATACATTGCTAGCTAGCTTGAAACCTCTCCTTGTTGAACCTAGAGAGGAAAAGAAAAAGTGTTGAAACCTCTCATTGTTTAGGATAGAGATGGAAAAAGAGTGTTGAAACCTCTCTTTGTTCAACTTAAAGAGGACAAAAGAATGTCATCGGTGCCCTCTTTAATGAGCGGGTAGGAATCAACTCTAAGGGAGCACAATGCCCCCTTAAAGGGAGCTGAAAAATGGCCAAATATGTTCTCAACCTACCTAGCAGGGGGTCCTTAATGTGTAATGGATCCGAGTAGGACCAAGCTCTCCCTCCTTCTCCCACGTACAAAAACAAAATCTTACTTCTCTTCTTTGTATAAAGTCTTAAACGGTAGTTTGCACCCAAATATGGGATTATTTTGACATCTCTCAACTCTCCACAAATGGCACACAGAGTAGCTAATAGTAGCCCACACATTTTATAGCTTTTGAGAAGCCTTTCTTTACAAAGACTTTGGAGAAACTCAACAATTTCAGCTCTATTTTGAGAGCTTTTGGGCCACTTTTTCAAGACACTTAGAGTAAAATAGGATGAAGTGAGCACAGAACTAGAAGATAACTCAGTACAGGATTTAAGATTGACCATGCCTAGCCCAAATCCACCACAAGAAACACCACAATGCTACCACAAATAATACAAAGTCCATAAAATATATAGTGGAAAAGGTAGCAAAGAGATTATTTCTAGATCATGCTAGGAAGAATCTGGTTGCAGAAGCTATACCTCATGCCTTTAGAAAGTGTGCTCACTACTAGGGCAATCACCCAACGCATATATGCAACAAATTTGGCACCCCTCAACAATATGATTAAAGGCCATTGCAATTTTGTGTTCTAGAGCGAGATTCTACAAATCAATCCTCTTCCATTGTTATTACAGTAGCCCTGGATATAGACCATCACCACCACCATAGAAAAATAGAAATCCACATATGCCCAAGGATAAGTATTTCGTGAAATGGAAGAGATGGATAATTGAAGCCCCTAGGCATGATTAACAAAGGCAAGAACAACCAAAATTTGTATCAATCATTTCCTCCTCCTCCTCCACAAAGTGTTGATCCCTTAAAATATGTAGAGGAGAACTTAAAATGAGCATTAGTGCAAGCTGAAAACAATTGATACCAATTTGAATTATCAATAGAATTACCCCTAGGAGAATGCAAACTACCTTGGGGATATGTATAGTAGAGGAAGGTGGTATCAGATAATTTTATTAGCCTAGAAATGATAGTGGAAGCCAAGGTTAGAAAACTGGGACAAATGCGAGAGTCTATAACATGGATAAAAGTCCCATGCCTCAATGTCAATGCATTAAGAATTTTCTTGCACCATGAGGTCCATGTTATAAACTCATGGATGAACGCATTTTTGGGAGACTATCCATAATGATCAAAGCCTTTCACTTCAAAAGTTGAGGGTCGTTGTGAAGAGTGTAGTAAATTAGAGTAGCTAAAAGATTGCCCATCAAAACCTTAAAATCCCACAAATGCTTCTCAAAGAGACAAATCCAAAAACTTAGAGACCACAAGAGAGGAGGAAAATATAGAAAAGTCCACTAGAACCCTTTATAAATTGAAACATCCAATGGAAAAAAGAAGAAGAAAAATCCATCTTGGTGAGAACCAAAGATATGATGAAAAAAGAAAAAGAAGGTGATAGAGTTGCAAGAAGCCAAAATTGCTTAGGTCCAAGATGAAGCAAACAAAGAATACAAAAGAAGTTCAAAACCCATGCGATGATCAAAGGAGCTAGATTGGCATAATCATTTATCGAATCAAGTGCAAGAAGGAAGGTGGAAGAAAGAATAAGGAAATCTTAAGATAAAACCTAAGAATGCAGTAAATGAAGTGGGAGCTACCAAATGAAGTTATCCAAATGAAGCTTTAATTATAATTTTTTTAAGGGATGTAGATTGTGTCATGAAAGAATTACCATAATGCATAAGAGAATACAAGAACCAATCCGTAATTAGAAAATCAATAAGTTTCGTTAGATTCCCTCTTAGTAAGAGCAACAAACAAACATTAAGTGCAAAAATGCTCAAATGTGCACATGGGTATGGAAGTCTAAATATATAGATATTAAAGGTTGGAATATGATGTATATTAGTCTTGGTGTAGCCCTTGATTTACCCTTGGCACATGATCCTTTGGGTTGAACCCTTGGATTTTAATCCTCGAGATATTTATTTATATGAGCTCCCACTTGAATGGTCGTGAACTTTAGGCTTGATTTATCCTAATGTGTGGGAGCCTTAGTCTTGGGAGAAGCTTCTCTAAGTGCCACCTTGGGGTGTACATAAGAAACGAATCCCATTTGAATTAGAGGACATATAATGGTCTTTCGGAAATTAAAAGGCATGCGATGACACTTGGGAAAATGTCCACATTAGGGGCACTTGGCTGGACACTTGGACAAACCCAAGGACATGCAAGCTCTTGGCCTAGTGGTATATATATGGGTGGAGTTGGATGGTGGAATACATGCTCTCTCTTCCTTTTTGAGGTCTAGGCTAGTTAATTCATTCGTAGGACATGTCAATTTATACTCTTTCAAGCTAGTTTGAAACCTCTCCTTATTGAACTTAGAGAAGACAAAAGGGTTTCCAAACCTCTCATTGTTTAGGTTAGAAAGGGAAAAAGAGTGTTGAAACTCCTTCTTCAACTTAAAGAGGGCAAACGAGTGCCATTGGTGGCCCCTTTAATAGGGGGTAGGAACTCTCTCTAAGGGAGCACAATGCCCTCCTATGGAAGCTCACAAATGGCCAAATGGCCACTCAATTACCTACCCAAACAGGGGGTCCTTAGTGTGTAATGGATGAGAGGAAGGCCAAGATCTTCATCTTTCTCCCATGTACAAAAACAAAAGCTTACTTCTCTTCTTTATATAAAGCCTTAGATGGTAATTTGCACCTGAATACATGATTATTTCGACTTCTCTCGCCTCACCACAAATGGCGCATAGAGTAGGTAATAGTAGGCCACACATTTTATAGCTTTTCAGAAGCCTTTATTTAAAAACAATTTGGATAAACTCAATAATGTCAACTCTGTTTTGGGAGCTTTTGGGCCCCTTTTTCAAGACAATTAGAGTAACCTTCCTCAACCATGTTAGGCTATCGCCGGTGCGATTATCCAATTCTGTAATGTAATTTTGTATATAAGAACTTAACCGAATGGTGATCCATATAATGGATGCATGGAAGTTAATGCGTGTGCCATTATAGAGGAGTAGGAAGATGAATGGGAATTTTTTCACAGTTCGACCCTCTATTCTCTTTATTCTGTATATTCATTCTCGAGTTGAAATGAACATTATCTTCTGTATTGATATTATGTTTTTTTTTGTAAGTTCAACTCTGTATATATACAAGATTGAACCAAGGAATAGAAATGCATTGAGTAATCAACAAACCCAATTTCCTGAATCCTTGCTTACTATACCACGAATTGCAGTAAACATTTTGCAACCACGATGGGATTGGGTGTCACTAAATGTTAATAGATTTCCAAAGAGATCAATGTATGGTGTGAGAGGAATGGAGACGGAGCATGCCAACTCTAGGGACAAAGTTTTCATGAGCTTATGACAAATCAAAACCGATAACTATTGCAAAAGATGTTATCTGGCTATTAACGGATGATAACACTGTATGTGTGGCAGGAAACCTCCACATACGAGAACGAATCCTTTCATTTGTAGAGTGACGTGTATTTTTGTATCCATTGATCATCTAATTGTTGGACGTCAAGGCTACCTTGAAGGTGGAGAGGTTGTAGGCAGAAGGGATTAGAAGTATGCACTCAATTGAAGAATCAACACAGAAACCTAGAAGACTTGTGGGAGATTTTGGTGAGACGGTCAAACTTTAAGATTTCGAATGAGAAGAACAACTACATGGCCATTGAATTCATGAAAAGTTGAAAGAGGAAATGGAAGCCACCCCGGTAGCCATGGAGGATCAAACACAGTTAGCACAACAAATAGGGGGACCAACCCAACGTATCAGTGGTATGCACTTTAATCGGTTTAATGGTGAACTGGATGAAGATCCAGATGTACATGTTCCACTTTTCGAGACACAATATAATCTTCTTGAAGGTGATCAAGATGATGCAAGGAAATGCTAGGTATTTTAGGCACCCAATGTGCTAGGTATTTGAGGCAACATTAGGTGGAGAAGTGGTGAGATGGTTAATGAAGTTGTTGCAAACCATTTTGCAACCTATGATGCTTTACGTACGACATTCTTGCAGAGGTTCCACAAAGCCAAGACTACCGCACAATTATTTGTAACATTACAGTACATGATTCAACAACTTGCTCAAACTCTTGTGGATTATGCCTCTCTTTTTTGGGGTACTTTACGACAGATTCCTCAACAGGATCGACCACCGAGGGATCTTATCTGTGGCTAGTTTATGGATGGGCTTTATCCAATTTTGAAGGAAAAAAATTTGTTTATTTCCTTAGATGGCACTCAAACATTGAATGAGATAATTGATGCAATTGAGCAACTAGAGAGGAGCTCAAAAGTGGCCAATTTTGCTTTAGAACATCATATGGAAGTGGATCCTTCATAATATACCCCTCTAATCGGATCTCCAGAAGCAGTCTAGCAAATGTATTGTACAAAATGTAGAAATGTAGGACATATAGCGAAACATTGTGCCCTGAATCAAATTTATTGTGCTATATGTAATATGATGACTCATAATACTCACACTTGTGTATATAATACCCACACAGAGGTAATTTCCACGAATCGGGAACAACCAAAGTATATGCACTCGGGACAATGGTACCCTGCTACCTATCTACAAAATATCCCCCAAAATCGGCATCAAAGAATCGTACGCAGTCTCTAATTTCCAGAAACTCCACCTATTTTAGATGCATTTTCTCCACATTGAATTTGGATGCGAAATTCGCGGTTGAAGTTATGGCATAGCCATGAGGAGAAGCTGAAGAAGGAGAAACATCTTAGTGTGGTTGTTTTGTCATCGAGAAAGACTAAAAGATGCTTGGTTGCCCGTCTGCACTCAGAGAACGACATTGCAAATATCAACGAGGAGAAGAAGGATAGGAAAGGAAAAGTTGCACCATATCTCGTGCACCTCCATGTGCAGTGTGTAACGAGCAACAAAGAGCGGCAACATATGCCTTTTGAGGAGGCAATGATACACCTTCTATACTACTCTAGATATAGATAGATTTGAGATGGTGTTGTGTAGGATTCAGGCTGCTGATGTGCCTTTGCTGCTAAGGCTTCGTGGTGCAGCAATTCGACTCCTCGATGTGTGTGTGTGTGTGTGAGTCAAGACACCATCACAAAGGTGATAGCACAGTTTGAAGATTATCAAAGAAAGCACTTTTTGCACGAAAGATCTCAAGTAGTGAAGACATAGCCATAAGACTACTTAACAAGCTTCCTAGGCCCTATGAAAATTTTGTGATAACTCTTTACAGCAAATGTCAAGAAATCACTTGGGAAGAAGTAAGAAGACTTTTGCTTCTTCATGGCTCTAGGCAAAATAGTCAAGCTACACAAGAAACATCTGTGAAGGCCAAAGCTACTTTCAACAACACTAAAGATAAAAAAGGCACTCAAGATTCTAAGGAGGGCAAGAAAGAAATTACGTGCAAGTTTAGTGATAAGCATGGAGATGTAGAAAAGTATTGATTCAGGAAGAAAAACAAGGAGAGGTCCAAGTCTACTCCAAAGACAGAGACCTCATTGAACAAGTGAAAACCTTTTTTTTGCAACTAAACACAAGGCACATATTGTTGCGTCGACTCCTTGAAAAGAATGTGGGGCTTCATCATACATGTGCAATGACAAATAAGACTTCAAAGGCCAAGTTTATCTTGGAGATAACAAGTGTATTGAGATCCAAGGAACAGGCAAAGTTCATGGCACAAACTAAGAAGATGAGATGAAGTCAAAAATATTCTTTATGTACCAAGCCCTTCTAAGAACCTTCTCATATTGAAGACCATTACTAAGTGCAACATGATGGTGCAATTTGATCGTGACAAAGTTCAAGTCATCGATCAAGCATCCAAAGAAGTCATAGTTCAAGGATTTGAAGACAAAGGTCTCTATAAGCTTTCAAGTTTCATGGCCAAGGATTCAAGTTGTAGCTTGTCGAATCTCAAACTTGGACACACCTCTTACTTAGCAAATATCTCTTCAAGTCATCTTGTCAAAGGTTTATCTAGGATCATACAAGTGGAATTGAACCACTGAGCATGTGCTAAGCATACATTTACCCATTTATCTATGGAAGCATCCGTTTCCTCCTCGAAACCCTCAATATTAGTCCATGCCAATCTTTGTGGACCTATGTATTTGCAAGAGAACAAGGATTACGACCACCACATGCTTGAGAGATGACTCTCCTCCCAACCAAATGCCTCTATATATAGCTCTCTCCAGGGGACTGCCTTCTTGGGCAGGTGGATACTAGCCAGCCATGTGTCGGCCATGTACTGCATGTGCACCAAGTGTCCCAGTTAACTCGAGTTAACTCAAGTGGATGCTTCTAGAAGGCTCTAGATCTCTTTGGGCAAAATACTCTCCCCATGTCCCCCATGGGGATTGAACCCAAGACCTCCTCCTTCACATCCTTGAGACTTAACCACTAAGCTAAGTGGATCACTGGTTCACAAGAGCACAAGACCTCCTAGTAAGTTAACTCGAGTTAACTCAAGTGGATGCTTCTAGAAGGCTCTAGATCTCTTTGGGCAAAATACTCTCCCATGTCCCCCATGGGGATTGAACCCAAGACCTCCTCCTTCACATCCTTGAGACTTAACCACTAAGCTAAGTGGATCACTGGTTCACAAGAGCACAAGACCTCCTAGTAAGTCGAAACCCGAGATATCATACACATGGATGACCAAACCGTGTCCGATTTTAGATCTGTCTGAACCGGTCTGACCCCTAGATCATAAACTTACTTTATTAGATTCTTCCCCCCTTGGAAAATATTTTCATCCTCGAAAATAGAGCTATATACATACTGTAGGCAACCCCCGAGCCTCATGTTCTAAAACTAGAAGAACATGGTCATGTTCCAAAACTGGAAGAACATGTCTCATCTCTGTGGTGGCGTCCCTTCCCAAATGATTCAAAACACTGTCTCTTTTTTGCACTTTGATGAACTAGACAAAGTACAAACTAGTGAAGAATAATAAGGGTGTATCTAAACACATCTCTAGCCAATTCACAGTTTCTAGATGTGCAATCTAGGCACAAACATGTGAATTGGGTGGATTTAACTTTCTAGTCCATTTTTGGGCATGACTGGTGCATGGACTTAGTAACAAAGGCGAGATTCTTATCCCTTGTAAGACTTTGAGAACTCTTGATTCACATGAATTTGTTTTGGAGAACTTGAAGTTTGGTTGTCTCAAACATCTAACTTAGATGTTTGTACAATGGTTAACTTTGATCCAACAGTTACTTGATTTTTTCACCTGACTAGAGGACTACTTTATCCAACTGAATTAAAAAATTGTATGTAAACTGTAAGAGAAAGTTTACCATTTCTGTTGAGTCAACCATACTAACTTGACCAATTTAAATTCAAAATGAAAACTGTCCAACTTAGGACACTTTTCTCAAAGACTTTAACTGTAAGTTCTTGGGATTTGTCAGTCTGAAGAGCAATTCCTAACTTCTCTATTCTAGAGTATACTGGACTCTACTAGAAAATCATTTATGCTATAACTTGAAGCAAACTCAAATAAATAAGTCCACTTAGACTTATTATCTTTTGAAGATTGAAAAGGTTCTTGTATATAACATATATCTAGGATGTTTAATTTAGTTATCTAGTTCTAACTGGCTAACCCTAGTCTTTTGCAAAAGGAATCAGATACCATATCTAAGCCAATTCCAAAAGATTTGGAAAGCGGAAAGAAACAACTAAAACTCAGTACAACCAATTCAAACTTCAAAGATACGTAAACTTGTATGAGTCAAAGGCTAGATGACTCAAGACTTTAACTTTTCAATGATTTGTTTCAATAGGGTATTGAAGCATTTTTTCTATCTTTAAGAGAAATAAGCTAGATTCTCAAAAAGATTCAAAGAAAATCAAAAACATCATCCAACCACAAGGTACTAGTGTGGTCTTTAACATCAGTGTGTCGACCCACTGAAGTTCTATTGATGTGTCTTGTATTCAAATAATGCTTCACTTGAGACTAAGTTCATGTCAGATTCAGACTTTTTGACTCCTTATCATGAATGCAATTCTTGTGCATTTCTTTGAGTCAAAAGAGTGAATTTACCAAGTTACACTAGGAACTTGATGCTTGACTTAGTCAATCAAATCCTTTGTTGAAAAGATCAACTGAAAATCAAAGTCCAACTCCTTACAAAAATTTATGAAATATTTCCGAATTAACAACACTTTGTCTTGAAGTGCTTCAAGAAGATCTTTGGAAGTTACTTACTTCATATCTTCTGTTTCTTTTATCTTGAAGTTACCTTGAAATATGTTGAGATACTGCTTTTATCCTCCTTGAATTTAAACTCCTTCTTTGAAGTTTTAATTCCTATGAGGATCAAACTTCAAGATCCAATCTAGGACTAAAAGATAATTATCATCCCACGGTCCATTGTCCCAAACCACCTTTCCTACATCAATCTGAGTATAAAATCTGGTGTCCCATACCACCCTATTTTATACTCACATTAATGTGTGGGTGATACTTATCCTAAAGCCTAAAAATCTCTTGATAGAGTACCTTATCTCTTCAATTCTTTTATGAGAATTTGGAAGTTTCAGGCATTACCTCTAACTAGATTTTCTAGGTTTTGATTCCTTCACATGATCGTCTCACAATCATGTGCTTTACCTTGGAAACTTGAAAACCTCTTAATAGAATATCAATTCTTCTTTGCTAGGGTTTTCAAATGAAAACCAATCAGAATTCCAAGTACTTGAATTTTCATAGATTCAAGTTCAATTGGTTTATTCTTGACGGATTTTGTAGTGACAAGAGCTTTTGACTTCTCGTCTTTAGATTCCTTTCTTTAATGATGCTTTCGGTACCTACCCCGGGGACTTGATATAGGAATCTCTCTATTGCCTAATTCTTAAGCATCCGCTCATGCTTTGTGGATTTGTACCAAAATCCCTTTAAAGATAGGCAAACACTTATGTTTTACCTTCCACAGACTTAATTACCGTCTTCAGGGTTGCAGACTACATTCTTGGAATTTCTTTACTCTGTTCATACTTGGAACAACTTACTCTTTTCACTTTTTCCCTTGGATAAATGGAACTTGAGTGAATATATCCAAAAGGAATTTTATTGCCAATACTTGGGCAATCTACAGAGTAGTTCCAATCACATATTCTTGGACAATCATGGCCAAGTTTGATCAAGTCTGGCTGATCTTGCGACTAGAATAAAGACTTAGTCTTTATCTTTAAGATCTCCTGAACTATCTAAAGCTTCTTTGCTTACCTGCAGGATTTTTAGAGATCTTTTCCTTACTCAAGTCCAAGCATACACTAATGCCTCTCAGATTCCAAAACTAAGAATCTTTGATATACCTTTAAGTTATATCACAATTTGGACTTTACGTACCACTTTTGGTGGTTTGGGACATCCAGGGAACTACTTATTGTTGAAAGAGTATGAAAAACTTCATTCTCAATACTTGGAAATATGCCATTCTTCAAAGACTTGAGATTCCTTCTAGGGAATCAAATATGTTGAGCAAATGATTCATCTTGGAATCTTTTGCAATGTATGAAGGATATTTGAAAGAAATTCTTTCAAATAATATCCAAAAAAAATTTACTGGTTCAATTGTATTCATTTCTTGAGTATCAAACTAGATACTAAATATCACCTTTTGGATATGGTTTTCCATGCCACTATGAAAGTTTAAGTTGAACTTTCATTTATGTGATATCGACTCCTATTCTTAAGTTTGATACAAAATTTATTATTATTGGTCAATCTTTAGATGTTACTAGAGTTCTTTAAACATATTTCATCAATCAAAATTATGTTTAAAGTCCAAGCATCTACAGATGATTGATCCAATAGTAATGCTACTATGAACACAACTTTGAACTTTATAGCTTGTTTAGGAAAGTTCATGGCTTGGAGATCCACTTCTTGGAACTTCCTATTCCTAATTAAAAGTTCACACTTGCTTCAAGTCCTTAGGAACTTATCTTATTTCCTAAAGATTGCTTAGCTAGTTGCATCATTTACCAGAGATGCAACTATAGAACCTAACATCCTCTTATTGACGTCAAAAATCAATTGATGTTGAGGTTCAACCTTTGATTTCCATCACTCCTTGGGATGAAACCAAAGGAAAACTTATAAAAGTTTCATAGGTTTTTGTTGGCACTTTTTTATCTTGGCAAAACATCTATATCCTAAAGAGGTTTTGCCTTCATCATTCCTTGGTCCTATCATATAGTATGAATTTATGTGTATTTTGAGAAGAGTTCATGAATCAATTAAGATCGTCTACTTGGAACATCTGCCTTCCCAAAAATAAATTCATCTCGAACATGGTAGGAGAATGATCTCACATGGAATAGAAGGCTTGACTATTTCATATCTCAATTCCTAAAAGTCACTTACTGAGGTTTCATCATGAGATACAAATCTTGAGACCACAAAGAAACTTCTTAACATTGAGAAAACATGGATAATTACATGCATGAATCCTGATTACTTTTGTGCAAACAATAATTTTGCAGAGGCTGCTGCTCTCCCTCTAGAGCTCGAAATTGAGTGCAAGATGGCTCATTGGAAAGGTATAAGTGTCTAGTTTCTGATTAAAAATTTTCAAAGCATTTGGTTCAGCATATTGGGATAAATCTGAGTTTTTCTATCTCGTGGTCAATCTCTACGTATTCCTGAAAAATAGGAAGTACCACCAGTGAATGTCTCATTCATTCCAATAGCATATTTTGCTTATTCCTTATAATTTTGTGCATTCTATACACTCAACCCTATGTGTATCACTCCCATAAAAGGAATTTTTCTAATTGTAATCACGCTGATCGCTATGGGCATTTGAAGTTCATTGTCTCTTCCATAGATAGTAAGTTTTTTGAGCTAGTCGACCTGCGAACCTATCTGTTTTGTATCGACTCATTCTCCTTGATGCTCCAAAGTACATAGTGTGTTTCTTTGCACTTATCGCATGACTATAAGGTCTATTTGAGTCTCCATAAACTCAAGGGCTGGTCTTGTGTCGGTTGGCTAGACCAAACTTCGTCGCTTCGAAACACATTTTTCTACCTTCTACAAGCTTCTCCAAGTTCTTTCAGTGGTATTTGAGCTAGATCAAGATGGGTGACGACTTTCCCTCAATGATATAGAAGCTTGATCGACACAACTATGCGGCTTGGTAAATCAGGATGGAGGCCTATTTGGAAGGTAGAAAGCTTTATGGAATTATAGAAGGTGATGAAGGTATGCCTATTCCAAGATCCAAAGGAGGACCTACACAAGAGGAGATAGATAAGCTCACACTTTGGTGCGCAAGGGATGCTCAACCAAGGTTGTACATACTAAACTCTATCTCTGACTTTCTATTACCATATATTAGAGGATGCAAGACATCCCAAGAGACTTGGGATGCCCTCGAGACTTTCTTTTCTGCTAGTACCAAAACAAGAAAGAATCATCTTTGGAACGAGTTCAACCAAATGAAGAAGACACCTAAACAAACCATCACAGAGTTTGTTACCAAGGTCAAGGAGGTTGTAGATCAGTTAGCATCCATTGGAGAGCTGATTGAAGAAGAGGTCATCATGAGGCAAATTCTCAACGTCATTCGAAGTAATAAGCAATGGCAATCCTTCATGACGGCTTATGATCTCATCATGGATGTGCAAACTCCAGACTTCAACATCTTTCTTGGACAACTCTTCAATCAAGAAGCCAACAATAGCATAAAGGAAGGTAACTCTTATCATGGTAATTCAACTAGTGCTCTATATGCAGATAAGAAGGATAAGAAGTAGAAAGGCAAGAAGAAGGAAGAAGATGAAGAAGAGACTTCTCAAGCCAACTTTACAAGCAAGAGCAAGTGGAAAGGGAAGAAGAAAGGACCAAAGCAAGAAAAAACCAAAGGTGAGAATATTCAACCTTGTGCCATATGCAATACGACCAACCACACCACTCAGAATTGCTGGTTCAATGGGAAGACCCAAAAAGGAAGTGGAAGAGGTGGATACGGTAGCAATAGAGGCAGAGGTGGACACAACTTCAACTATAACAATAGAAGCTATAATAGAAGGCTACAACAATTATTAAGATCAACCACATGAAGACTCATTGCTTCTTATGAATGTAAGCCACAAAGAAGGTAAAGAAGATGATCATTTGTTCTACATAGATTCAGGATGTTCGAATCATGTTGCAGGCAACATTGCTCTTCTATCTGATTTGGAAAGTCCAAAGCATAGACATGAAGTGCAAACAGGGGATGACACGAAGCACAATGTGGAGAAGATTGGTAATGTCAAAGCTTCCAATGGCAGGACAAACATTCTGAGTAAGGTTCTCTATGTACCCACTATCACTAAAAACCTAATAAGTGTAGAATAAATAGTTGAAAAAGGCTTGCAAGTTAGGTTCACCCAACATGAAGCTTTTGTGGAAGATCCATGTCAAGGCTTCAAAAAGATAGCCCGAGGTGAGAAGCATGATAGGCTCTTTACTTTTGAAGTAGGAGAAACTAGAAACATAGCTCTATTCAACTTTGGGTCTCAAACCCTAAGTGAGCTTGAAGTGTGGCATAAGAGACTGGCTCATGTGAATGAAAGAACCTTGAAGGATATATGTAGGGATCAAAGTGTTCTAGGACTGCCGAACATATCAAAGCAACACATGATCAACAGGTGTGATGCATGCCAGATTGGGAAGGCACAAAGACAACCATTCAAGCACAAAGGCTACATCGACAACAACTTATTGGACTTAGTACATACAGATGTATGGGGACCAAGTCAAGAACCTTCATTGGCGGGATCAAGGTATTATGTCTCATTTATTGACGACCATAGTAGATGGACTGTTCTATACTTTATCAAGAGTAAGAATGAAGTGTTTGATTGCTTCAAGAAGTATCTTGCACATGTGGAGAATCATACAGGTAGATCACTAAAGAAGCTCAGATATGATGGAGAAGGAGAATACCTCTCCAAAGAGTTTGATGAGTTCTTGCAAGAAAAAGGTATCAAAAGGGAAGTGTCTACTAGGTACTCTCCTCAACTAAATGGAATTGCAGAGAGGAGAAACAAGACATTGGTTGGATCAGCCCGAACAATGCTTGAAGAGAAGAAGTTGCAACATTATCTATAGGCAGAAGCTATTTCAACTATTGCGTACCTTGTCAATAGACTACCATCCAAATCACTTCAAGGTATGACTCCTTATGAAGCATGGCATGGAAGAAAACCTAGTCTTGGACATTGCAAGGTTTTTGGTTGTTTAACCTATGTTCATGTACCATCACAAATAAGAGGTAAGCTAGATGAAAGGGCAACAAAGGCAGTGTTTATTGGATATGATTCAAGTCAGATGGGTTATAGGTTCTTCAATCCTTCAACCAAGCAATTCACTACAAGTAGAGATGTTGTGTTGAAGAACACAGGTCTTGGTATGATGAAGACAAACAAAAGGTAACACTACCATATGATCTTGATTCTGACTCTCATCAATTAGGAAGCAAGCATGATACACAGGTCCAAGATCCAAGAAGTGATACAGACGATGACCAAGATGAAAGAGAAAAGGATTACAAGCTATGGAAGTCAAGAGGCAAAGCAAAGATGCAAGAGATTGGAGAATGCTCCAAACAAGCACCTGGAAGATTAGCAAGAGAGAAGAAACAACCAGAAAGGTATGGATATGATTCCACATTTGTTACGAAGCATTCAATATACTTGGCAAAAGAATCTATTTCAGAAGAAGCCTTAACCTATGAAGAGGCAAAGGGAAACCCCAATTGGGAAAAGGCCATGAAAGAAGAGATAGATGCATTGAAGGAAATGGACACTTGGGATTTGGTTCCAATGTCACCGTATCAAAAGGTCATTGGTTGCAGAAGGGTATATAAAGTTAAAAGAAACTCAGATGGATCAGTTTGCAGGTACATGGCAAGATTAGTTGCCAAACGATGCTCACAAACTCATGGTATAGACTATGAGGAAACATTCTCACCAGTTGCAAAGATGACTACAATTAGGACATTGATAAGTGTAGCTGCTGCAAGGAATTGGAGACTCCTCCAACTTGATGTGAAAAATGCATTCTTAAATGGTTGGATAAGAGAAGAGGTATACATGTCACAACCACCAGGTTTTGAAAACCCTAATCATCCATCTTATGTTTGCAGACTTAAAAAAGCATTGTATGGATTGAAACAAGCTCCTAGAGCTTGGAATTACAGGTTGGTTACATATCTTCAAGATCAAGGGTTCAAAGCTAACAACGCAGATCCTTCTCTATTCATCAAAAGGGATCACAATGAGGTTATCTATCTATGTGTATATGTAGATGATATTATTGTGACAGGTGATGATCTAAATGGCATTCAAAGGATCAAGAGACACATGCAAGAGGAGTTCAAAATCAGTGACCTAGGTGAGCTCACATATTTCCTAGGTATGCAGGTGATATACACAGATGAAGGAATGTATTTGACTCAAAGAAGATACATTCAGGATCTTCTTCTCAAGTTCAAAATGGAGAACACTAAACCTGCAGGTACACCTTTGGAGATGAATCATAAACTAAGTGTTTATGAAGGTGAGAAAATTGAAGACCTAAAAGAATATCAAAGCTTGGTAGGTAGCTTGATATATGCTACACATACAAGGGCAGACATCTCATATAGTGAGGGAGTGCTTAGTCAGTTCATGCACTCACCGAGAAGACCACACATGGATGCGGCTAAGAGAGTACTTAAGTATATCAAAGGTACAATCAACCAAGGTATATTCTATCCTTACTCTTCAGATTTGGATATCAAAATCTACTCAGATGCAGATTGGGAAGGAGCTAAGGATGATAGAAAAAGTACGTTTGGTTACTTAGCATTTGTAGGTTCGAAGCTAGTATCATGGAGTTCCAAGAAGCAACCAACAGTTGCTTTATCCTCAATTGAAGCAGAGTACAAAGGCTTGACCATAGAAACTCAAGAGGCAATATGGTTAAAAGCATTGTATACAGATTTGGGACTTGTGAGTTCCAAACCTCACATATTTGGAGATAATGTAAGTTCCATGCATCTAGCAGAAAATTCTATTTTCCATGTGAGAACCAAGCACATAGAAGTCCATTACCACTTCATCAGGGAGAAGCTCATGGCAAAGGAGATTGACATTTCTTTTGTTCCTACTGAAAAGCAAGTAGCAGATATGATGACGAAGGCACTTGATGGAATAAAGCTTTGTAGATTCAAAGCTATGGCAGGTATTCAACCTATCAGAGAATCAAGACCCAAGCATACTTTAGCTTGAGGGGGAGCTGTTGGAACATAAAGCTTACACTATGCTAGAGGTGGATTTGATCTACATCAAAAGCTATCACATCAAAAGAATATCCATTGGAGAGTTCTTTTTCTTATGTTCATGATTTATTGTATTTTTTTAGAGATTTTTGATGGTTCATTTACCATTGTAAAAGAATTGAGCTTTGCATATGTAAAGGTAGAAAGATAGAACCCAAAGCCCACGAATTTGGGGCGGTTGAAGCTGCATTAAATCAAGCAATCAAATCACCCAAAAGTAGATCAAACTAGATCTTCACTTTTCCTAAATTGTAGGGAAGTGAATTGATTCCCTCCAACAACCATTCCCACCTTCATTTGAATTCAAATTTCACTTGTAGAAGTCGTGGAACACTCCTAGAGTCTATATAAAGACTTGAAATCACTTGTACATTACATGGAAGCAATATACATACACTTGTGACCATCATTGTCTTGCTCCTTCAATTCTCTACATCATCTTCTTCGCCAAAAGTAATCTTGCAGAGGCTGTTTCTCTCTCTCCAGAGCTCCAAATTGCATGCACGATGACTCATTGGAAAGATATAAGTGGCTAGTTTATGCCTATAAAGTTTCAAAGCATTTGGTTCAGCATATTGGGAGAAATCTGAATTTTTCTATCTCAGGTTCAATCTCTGCATATTCCTAAAAAATAGGAAGTACCATCGGTGAATGTCTCATTCATTCCTATAGCATATTTTGCTTATTTGTTATAATTTTATGCATTCTATACACTCAACCCTATTTGTATCACTCCCATAAAAGGATTTTTTCTAATTGTAATCACGCTGGTCACTATGGGCATTTGAAGTTCATTGTATCTTCCATAGATAGTAAGTTTTTTGAGCTAGTCGACCCACGAACCTATTTGTTTTGTATCTACTCATTCTCCTTGATGCTCCAAAGTACATAGTGTGTTTCTTTGCACTTATCACATGCCTATAAGGTCTATTTGAGTCTCCATAAGCTCAAGGTCTGTTCTTTTGCTGGTTGGCTAGACCAAACTTTGTTGCTTCGAAACGCATTTTTCTACCTTCTACAAGCTTCTCCAAGTTCTTTCAATAATGGACTCTAGATCTTCGTCACTCATCTCAAATTCCTCGTTGGAAAATACTATTGGTGCATAGGCAAGGTCTTGGAGGATATCTGGGTGTCATTCGGAGCCTAAGGTTCCGGCTTTTAATCGTTCTTCTTCTTGTTTAGCTACCTTTCACATGCATAAATGAGTGTCCTCATGCAACCATGAAGGGTCTGACTCTAAACATTGAACTGACTGAGTTTCTTCAGGTGCTTTATGGGTGGTAATCCATTGAAGTGGGAGTACATCATGATGGGAATAGTCTTTGAGGTTGAATTTGGTAGTCACTCCCAAATGTTTTAGGTACAAAGATTTGGTTCCCCAATCTTTGTACCAAATTGCAATTGTCGCAAGATTTGTATGATTTGCAATTGTCGCATGAAAGGATGTCCCAAATTCATCTCCTGCACATGATTCTTTCCAAACTCACAAATGGAAAAGATATGCTCAAACTCTACACCACCAGTAGTGAGAGATATTCCTTCTACTATACTTAAAGGCTTCTCAATATGAAGGTCAGCCATTTGTAGCTTCATTCTTGTGGGCCTTAGGGCTGGCTTGCCCCATCATTTCCATAGGGAAGTGGTGGAAATGGCTACTCCAACACCTGAGTCTAGGATTGCTTTGGTGGTATAACCTTGATAGGGGATAGGCAAATAAGTATTTCCTGTTCTCCTTTGCTCATGTCTCCGATTGTTTCAACGGGTATTTCTAACACTCTCTTGTACGAATTTGCTTAAGAGTGGGTAGCAGCTATCTCTCATAATTGGTTTGCTAATTTATGATTTTGGCTCTAATCTCCTTTAAGCTTCCTTCCAGTTTATCTATTTTCTTGCTCCATTTTCTTTTGAGTCTCTCTTGTGAATCCTTTTGAGATCTAGTTTTTCTTCCACTTAACTCTCCAACTTTGCTATTCTTAGCTATCTTTTCATGATTTGGCTATTGATTTTGCAACAATGTCTATTATAGGTTGGTGTGGATCCATTTGAAGTGTGCACAATGCCTATTACATTAATGGGGGTTACCTTAGTGGCATTGACAAGGTTTTTAGGACATTCTCATATGACATGTCCTTTACCACAATTGGTACAAAAACCTTGAAAGTTATAATATTGTGGTTGTCTAGCTAGTAGAGGATGTGGACATTCCCTTATATAGTGATCTCCTTGGCACCTGAAATATGGTGTTTTAGGACCTTGTGGACTTTTTTGTCTCAATTGGGGCCATGGGTTGGGATTGGTAGAATCAAAACTGTTGGAGTAAGGATCATTCTCTATGATCAATGGGGATGAGGGTACTAATGCTCTACTGATATTCTCTTCTGGAACAACATATTTAACTAAGATTATATTGGCTGGGGGTGGTGGTTGTTGACCTAGGACTGGTGGGGGTCTAGGTTGTGTCTAATATGGTACCTGGTAGTTCTAGTGGGGCCTATAGTAATGAGGTTGAGTGTTGTATTGGCCTTGGTATCTGGCAGGTTGTTGATATGCCTATGGATATTTTTGTCTAACCACCTTCCAAATGCATTGTACTAGGTGAACATGTCCTCCACTTGTTTAGCTCGTAATACTTGCTTCAACTAGATGACATGTTCATAGGTATCTCCTATCCCATCAAAATAGTTTTTCATGGATCAGTAATTGGATGGGTCTCAATATCCTTGGGTGCTCTCTTGGTCTAGGTAGAGGAAAGTCATCTCTACCTTGTTCGAGTCTTGGTTCTCTTGGTCTCTCCATCCTATCTGTTTCTACTGCTGATCAATCTCTTCCTATAGTGTTAGCAAAGCTCACTTCAGGTCTCTCCTTGCCTTTTTCTCTTTGGAAATCATGAGCCATGGATGTTCCTAATCCTTGGTGCCCAAGGGAAACATCGGCTCATGGTGGGGAAAAAACCAATTCACCCCTCCATGTATAGGCATGCCTCCCATGCTCTAACACAACAAACACTGGTTTTGAAGTGTTGTCTAACTACACCACTTTTCCAGGTGCCTCTTGATCCTTGAAATCATAGATAGAAACCATTCCTATTTCACTCGATTGCTCAGATCTATACCTCTAGAATGCCTCATCTGTATCCCTATTTGCAAATAAATCAATACTTTTGTTATCTAGAGGGATCCATTCTAGGTTGAGCATCTATGTCAACATAGACTTTCCCCTCGATGTTCTAGGTTCACCATCTAATTGTTCCTGTTCTAAGTCACCCTTTTCCACTTTGAGAATAACTATTCCGAATTCATTGGTCCCATTGGTTTGATTGGTAATTATGTATATTGTTCCCTCCTTATCGATATATGGATCTCACTCAAATTTTAACCACTGGATGTTCCAATCCAATGAGTTGATCTTGAATGACAAACCTCCTTAAATCGTCCTCATAGATGTGAGTACCTAATTGGTTGGTTTGAATGTACTTGAACTGAGTTTTTTGTATGGTCCTTCAGGTCTTTCTAAGTAGGCTAGCCCTTGAACACCCTTTGATCTCTCCATGTTGTAAGACATTTTTGACTCGCTTGTTTCTTATCTTATTTCATAAGGGTAACCACTCAGTTGTTGAGCCCAAGATCATGTTGTGGTTCTAACAGTAGCTTCGAATAACCTAACACTATGTCGATCGGCCTTTCCTATGTGCATCCTTAATCTAAGGTTCATGAATTCATTTCCCTCATGCACTCGATGTGAATTGTCGTCACATAGATTCTTTCGTTCTCAGTTACTTGATTTGTTTTTATTTTCTTTATCTCTTATCTTGTCCAATTATGTATGTCAGGTATCATTTTGTTGGGTATTTAAGTTATCGCACCTTTGAATTTAAGTTCCTTTTCCTTTGGGGTTTGTCACCACAATATCTTAATTTGCATTTGAACTTGAGTAATAAGGTTTCTTGCACTTACGTCATTCCTAACGTGACCCTAATCAATCAATGACACTAATCATGCTTAGCAAATACTAGTAATAGATTGAGGGGGCTGAGGGTTCTTCCAACCTCAATTTCGCCGCTTCATTGAATGCTCGTTTGGGAAGATGCACTTCCCAAACCTTTCTTTGGTCTGCACTTCTCCTTGCTTTGGATGCCCTTACTAGACCTGAAAAATCTTAAGTTTAGCTCAAATATCTATTGACAAGCAATCATGAACTTTTCAAACATTTGTTGGGGGCCCTTAAGATGCATCAGTTTGCATGAAGCACTTTAATCGGTTTAATGGTGAACTGGATGAAGATCCAGATGTACATGTTCCACTTTTCGAGACACAATATAATCTTCTTGAAGGTGATCAAGATGATGCAAGGAAATGCTAGGTATTTTAGGCACCCAATGTGCTAGGTATTTTAGGCAACATTAGGTGGAGAAGTGGTGAGATGGTTAATGAAGTTGTTGCAAACCATTTTGCAACCTATGATGCTTTACGTACGACATTCTTGCAGAGGTTCCACAAAGCCAAGACTACCGCACAATTATTTGTAACATTACAGTACATGATTCAACAACTTGCTCAAACTCTTGTGGATTATGCCTCTCTTTTTTGGGGTACTTTACGACAGATTCCTCAACAGGATCGACCACCGAGGGATCTTATCTGTGGCTAGTTTATGGATGGGCTTTATCCAATTTTGAAGGAAAAAAATTTGTTTATTTCCTTAGATGGCACTCAAACATTGAATGAGATAATTGATGCAATTGAGCAACTAGAGAGGAGCTCAAAAGTGGCCAATTTTGCTTTAGAACATCATATGGAAGTGGATCCTTCATAATATACCCCTCTAATCGGATCTCCAGAAGCAGTCTAGCAAATGTATTGTACAAAATGTAGAAATGTACTAGCAAATGTATTGTACAAAATGTAGAAATGTAGGACATATAGCGAAACATTGTGCCCTGAATCAAATTTATTGTGCTATATGTAATATGATGACTCATAATACTCACACTTGTGTATATAATACCCACACAGAGGTAATTTCCACGAATCGGGAACAACCAAAGTATATGCACTCGGGACAATGGTACCCTGCTACCTATCTACAAAATATCCCCCAAAATCGGCATCAAAGAATCGTACGCAGTCTGTAATTTCCAGAAACTCCACCTATTTTAGATGCATTTTCTCCACATTGAATTTGGATGCGAAATTTGCGGTTGAAGTTATGGCATAGCCATGAGGAGAAGCTGAAGAAGGAGAAACATCTTAGTGTGGTTGTTTTGTCATCGAGAAAGACTAAAAGATGCTTGGTTGCCCGTCTGCACTCAGAGAACGACATTGCAAATATCAACGAGGAGAAGAAGGATAGGAAAGGAAAAGTTGCACCATATCTCGTGCACCTCCATGTGCAGTGTGTAACGAGCAACAAAGAGCGGCAACATATGCCTTTTGAGGAGGCAATGATACACCTTCTATACTACTCTAGATATAGATAGATTTGAGATGGTGTTGTGTAGGATTCAGGCTGCTGATGTGCCTTTGCTGCTAAGGCTTCGTGGTGCAGCAATTCGACTCCTCGATGTGTGTGTGTGTGTGTGAGTCAAGACACCATCACAAAGGTGATAGCACAGTTTGAAGATTATCAAAGAAAGCACTTTTTGCACGAAAGATCTCAAGTAGTGAAGACATAGCCATAAGACTACTTAACAAGCTTCCTAGGCCCTATGAAAATTTTGTGATAACTCTTTACAGCAAATGTCAAGAAATCACTTGGGAAGAAGTAAGAAGACTTTTGCTTCTTCATGGCTCTAGGCAAAATAGTCAAGCTACACAAGAAACATCTGTGAAGGCCAAAGCTACTTTCAACAACACTAAAGATAAAAAAGGCACTCAAGATTCTAAGGAGGGCAAGAAAGAAATTACGTGCAAGTTTAGTGATAAGCATGGAGATGTAGAAAAGTATTGATTCAGGAAGAAAAACAAGGAGAGGTCCAAGTCTACTCCAAAGACAGAGACCTCATTGAACAAGTGAAAACCTTTTTTTTGCAACTAAACACAAGGCACATATTGTTGCGTCGACTCCTTGAAAAGAATGTGGGGCTTCATCATACATGTGCAATGACAAATAAGACTTCAAAGGCCAAGTTTATCTTGGAGATAACAAGTGTATTGAGATCCAAGGAACAGGCAAAGTTCATGGCACAAACTAAGAAGATGAGATGAAGTCAAAAATATTCTTTATGTACCAAGCCCTTCTAAGAACCTTCTCATATTGAAGACCATTACTAAGTGCAACATGATGGTGCAATTTGATCGTGACAAAGTTCAAGTCATCGATCAAGCATCCAAAGAAGTCATAGTTCAAGGATTTGAAGACAAAGGTCTCTATAAGCTTTCAAGTTTCATGGCCAAGGATTCAAGTTGTAGCTTGTCGAATCTCAAACTTGGACACACCTCTTACTTAGCAAATATCTCTTCAAGTCATCTTGTCAAAGGTTTATCTAGGATCATACAAGTGGAATTGAACCACTGAGCATGTGCTAAGCATACATTTACCCATTTATCTATGGAAGCATCCGTTTCCTCCTCGAAACCCTCAATATTAGTCCATGCCAATCTTTGTGGACCTATGTATTTGCAAGAGAACAAGGATTACGACCACCACATGCTTGAGAGATGACTCTCCTCCCAACCAAATGCCTCTATATATAGCTCTCTCCAGGGGACTGCCTTCTTGGGCAGGTGGATACTAGCCAGCCATGTGTCGGCCATGTACTGCATGTGCACCAAGTGTCCCAGTTAACTCGAGTTAACTCAAGTGGATGCTTCTAGAAGGCTCTAGATCTCTTTGGGCAAAATACTCTCCCCATGTCCCCCATGGGGATTGAACCCAAGACCTCCTCCTTCACATCCTTGAGACTTAACCACTAAGCTAAGTGGATCACTGGTTCACAAGAGCACAAGACCTCCTAGTAAGTTAACTCGAGTTAACTCAAGTGGATGCTTCTAGAAGGCTCTAGATCTCTTTGGGCAAAATACTCTCCCATGTCCCCCATGGGGATTGAACCCAAGACCTCCTCCTTCACATCCTTGAGACTTAACCACTAAGCTAAGTGGATCACTGGTTCACAAGAGCACAAGACCTCCTAGTAAGTCGAAACCCGAGATATCATACACATGGATGACCAAACCGTGTCCGATTTTAGATCTGTCTGAACCGGTCTGACCCCTAGATCATAAACTTACTTTATTAGATTCTTCCCCCCTTGGAAAATATTTTCATCCTCGAAAATAGAGCTATATACATACTGTAGGCAACCCCCGAGCCTCATGTTCTAAAACTAGAAGAACATGGTCATGTTCCAAAACTGGAAGAACATGTCTCATCTCTGTGGTGGCGTCCCTTCCCAAATGATTCAAAACACTGTCTCTTTTTTGCACTTTGATGAACTAGACAAAGTACAAACTAGTGAAGAATAATAAGGGTGTATCTAAACACATCTCTAGCCAATTCACAGTTTCTAGATGTGCAATCTAGGCACAAACATGTGAATTGGGTGGATTTAACTTTCTAGTCCATTTTTGGGCATGACTGGTGCATGGACTTAGTAACAAAGGCGAGATTCTTATCCCTTGTAAGACTTTGAGAACTCTTGATTCACATGAATTTGTTTTGGAGAACTTGAAGTTTGGTTGTCTCAAACATCTAACTTAGATGTTTGTACAATGGTTAACTTTGATCCAACAGTTACTTGATTTTTTCACCTGACTAGAGGACTACTTTATCCAACTGAATTAAAAAATTGTATGTAAACTGTAAGAGAAAGTTTACCATTTCTGTTGAGTCAACCATACTAACTTGACCAATTTAAATTCAAAATGAAAACTGTCCAACTTAGGACACTTTTCTCAAAGACTTTAACTGTAAGTTCTTGGGATTTGTCAGTCTGAAGAGCAATTCCTAACTTCTCTATTCTAGAGTATACTGGACTCTACTAGAAAATCATTTATGCTATAACTTGAAGCAAACTCAAATAAATAAGTCCACTTAGACTTATTATCTTTTGAAGATTGAAAAGGTTCTTGTATATAACATATATCTAGGATGTTTAATTTAGTTATCTAGTTCTAACTGGCTAACCCTAGTCTTTTGCAAAAGGAATCAGATACCATATCTAAGCCAATTCCAAAAGATTTGGAAAGCGGAAAGAAACAACTAAAACTCAGTACAACCAATTCAAACTTCAAAGATACGTAAACTTGTATGAGTCAAAGGCTAGATGACTCAAGACTTTAACTTTTCAATGATTTGTTTCAATAGGGTATTGAAGCATTTTTTCTATCTTTAAGAGAAATAAGCTAGATTCTCAAAAAGATTCAAAGAAAATCAAAAACATCATCCAACCACAAGGTACTAGTGTGGTCTTTAACATCAGTGTGTCGACCCACTGAAGTTCTATTGATGTGTCTTGTATTCAAATAATGCTTCACTTGAGACTAAGTTCATGTCAGATTCAGACTTTTTGACTCCTTATCATGAATGCAATTCTTGTGCATTTCTTTGAGTCAAAAGAGTGAATTTACCAAGTTACACTAGGAACTTGATGCTTGACTTAGTCAATCAAATCCTTTGTTGAAAAGATCAACTGAAAATCAAAGTCCAACTCCTTACAAAAATTTATGAAATATTTCCGAATTAACAACACTTTGTCTTGAAGTGCTTCAAGAAGATCTTTGGAAGTTACTTACTTCATATCTTCTGTTTCTTTTATCTTGAAGTTACCTTGAAATATGTTGAGATACTGCTTTTATCCTCCTTGAATTTAAACTCCTTCTTTGAAGTTTTAATTCCTATGAGGATCAAACTTCAAGATCCAATCTAGGACTAAAAGATAATTATCATCCCACGGTCCATTGTCCCAAACCACCTTTCCTACATCAATCTGAGTATAAAATCTGGTGTCCCATACCACCCTATTTTATACTCACATTAATGTGTGGGTGATACTTATCCTAAAGCCTAAAAATCTCTTGATAGAGTACCTTATCTCTTCAATTCTTTTATGAGAATTTGGAAGTTTCAGGCATTACCTCTAACTAGATTTTCTAGGTTTTGATTCCTTCACATGATCGTCTCACAATCATGTGCTTTACCTTGGAAACTTGAAAACCTCTTAATAGAATATCAATTCTTCTTTGCTAGGGTTTTCAAATGAAAACCAATCAGAATTCCAAGTACTTGAATTTTCATAGATTCAAGTTCAATTGGTTTATTCTTGACGGATTTTGTAGTGACAAGAGCTTTTGACTTCTCGTCTTTAGATTCCTTTCTTTAATGATGCTTTCGGTACCTACCCCGGGGACTTGATATAGGAATCTCTCTATTGCCTAATTCTTAAGCATCCGCTCATGCTTTGTGGATTTGTACCAAAATCCCTTTAAAGATAGGCAAACACTTATGTTTTACCTTCCACAGACTTAATTACCGTCTTCAGGGTTGCAGACTACATTCTTGGAATTTCTTTACTCTGTTCATACTTGGAACAACTTACTCTTTTCACTTTTTCCCTTGGATAAATGGAACTTGAGTGAATATATCCAAAAGGAATTTTATTGCCAATACTTGGGCAATCTACAGAGTAGTTCCAATCACATATTCTTGGACAATCATGGCCAAGTTTGATCAAGTCTGGCTGATCTTGCGACTAGAATAAAGACTTAGTCTTTATCTTTAAGATCTCCTGAACTATCTAAAGCTTCTTTGCTTACCTGCAGGATTTTTAGAGATCTTTTCCTTACTCAAGTCCAAGCATACACTAATGCCTCTCAGATTCCAAAACTAAGAATCTTTGATATACCTTTAAGTTATATCACAATTTGGACTTTACGTACCACTTTTGGTGGTTTGGGACATCCAGGGAACTACTTATTGTTGAAAGAGTATGAAAAACTTCATTCTCAATACTTGGAAATATGCCATTCTTCAAAGACTTGAGATTCCTTCTAGGGAATCAAATATGTTGAGCAAATGATTCATCTTGGAATCTTTTGCAATGTATGAAGGATATTTGAAAGAAATTCTTTCAAATAATATCCAAAAAAAATTTACTGGTTCAATTGTATTCATTTCTTGAGTATCAAACTAGATACTAAATATCACCTTTTGGATATGGTTTTCCATGCCACTATGAAAGTTTAAGTTGAACTTTCATTTATGTGATATCGACTCCTATTCTTAAGTTTGATACAAAATTTATTATTATTGGTCAATCTTTAGATGTTACTAGAGTTCTTTAAACATATTTCATCAATCAAAATTATGTTTAAAGTCCAAGCATCTACAGATGATTGATCCAATAGTAATGCTACTATGAACACAACTTTGAACTTTATAGCTTGTTTAGGAAAGTTCATGGCTTGGAGATCCACTTCTTGGAACTTCCTATTCCTAATTAAAAGTTCACACTTGCTTCAAGTCCTTAGGAACTTATCTTATTTCCTAAAGATTGCTTAGCTAGTTGCATCATTTACCAGAGATGCAACTATAGAACCTAACATCCTCTTATTGACGTCAAAAATCAATTGATGTTGAGGTTCAACCTTTGATTTCCATCACTCCTTGGGATGAAACCAAAGGAAAACTTATAAAAGTTTCATAGGTTTTTGTTGGCACTTTTTTATCTTGGCAAAACATCTATATCCTAAAGAGGTTTTGCCTTCATCATTCCTTGGTCCTATCATATAGTATGAATTTATGTGTATTTTGAGAAGAGTTCATGAATCAATTAAGATCGTCTACTTGGAACATCTGCCTTCCCAAAAATAAATTCATCTCGAACATGGTAGGAGAATGATCTCACATGGAATAGAAGGCTTGACTATTTCATATCTCAATTCCTAAAAGTCACTTACTGAGGTTTCATCATGAGATACAAATCTTGAGACCACAAAGAAACTTCTTAACATTGAGAAAACATGGATAATTACATGCATGAATCCTGATTACTTTTGTGCAAACAATAATTTTGCAGAGGCTGCTGCTCTCCCTCTAGAGCTCGAAATTGAGTGCAAGATGGCTCATTGGAAAGGTATAAGTGTCTAGTTTCTGATTAAAAATTTTCAAAGCATTTGGTTCAGCATATTGGGATAAATCTGAGTTTTTCTATCTCGTGGTCAATCTCTACGTATTCCTGAAAAATAGGAAGTACCACCAGTGAATGTCTCATTCATTCCAATAGCATATTTTGCTTATTCCTTATAATTTTGTGCATTCTATACACTCAACCCTATGTGTATCACTCCCATAAAAGGAATTTTTCTAATTGTAATCACGCTGATCGCTATGGGCATTTGAAGTTCATTGTCTCTTCCATAGATAGTAAGTTTTTTGAGCTAGTCGACCTGCGAACCTATCTGTTTTGTATCGACTCATTCTCCTTGATGCTCCAAAGTACATAGTGTGTTTCTTTGCACTTATCGCATGACTATAAGGTCTATTTGAGTCTCCATAAACTCAAGGGCTGGTCTTGTGTCGGTTGGCTAGACCAAACTTCGTCGCTTCGAAACACATTTTTCTACCTTCTACAAGCTTCTCCAAGTTCTTTCAGTGGTATTTGAGCTAGATCAAGATGGGTGACGACTTTCCCTCAATGATATAGAAGCTTGATCGACACAACTATGCGGCTTGGTAAATCAGGATGGAGGCCTATTTGGAAGGTAGAAAGCTTTATGGAATTATAGAAGGTGATGAAGGTATGCCTATTCCAAGATCCAAAGGAGGACCTACACAAGAGGAGATAGATAAGCTCACACTTTGGTGCGCAAGGGATGCTCAACCAAGGTTGTACATACTAAACTCTATCTCTGACTTTCTATTACCATATATTAGAGGATGCAAGACATCCCAAGAGACTTGGGATGCCCTCGAGACTTTCTTTTCTGCTAGTACCAAAACAAGAAAGAATCATCTTTGGAACGAGTTCAACCAAATGAAGAAGACACCTAAACAAACCATCACAGAGTTTGTTACCAAGGTCAAGGAGGTTGCAGATCAGTTAGCATCCATTGGAGAGCTGATTGAAGAAGAGGTCATCATGAGGCAAATTCTCAACGTCATTCGAAGTAATAAGCAATGGCAATCCTTCATGACGGCTTATGATCTCATCATGGATGTGCAAACTCCAGACTTCAACATCTTTCTTGGACAACTCTTCAATCAAGAAGCCAACAATAGCATAAAGGAAGGTAACTCTTATCATGGTAATTCAACTAGTGCTCTATATGCAGATAAGAAGGATAAGAAGTAGAAAGGCAAGAAGAAGGAAGAAGATGAAGAAGAGACTTCTCAAGCCAACTTTACAAGCAAGAGCAAGTGGAAAGGGAAGAAGAAAGGACCAAAGCAAGAAAAAACCAAAGGTGAGAATATTCAACCTTGTGCCATATGCAATACGACCAACCACACCACTCAGAATTGCTGGTTCAATGGGAAGACCCAAAAAGGAAGTGGAAGAGGTGGATACGGTAGCAATAGAGGCAGAGGTGGACACAACTTCAACTATAACAATAGAAGCTATAATAGAAGGCTACAACAATTATTAAGATCAACCACATGAAGACTCATTGCTTCTTATGAATGTAAGCCACAAAGAAGGTAAAGAAGATGATCATTTGTTCTACATAGATTCAGGATGTTCGAATCATGTTGCAGGCAACATTGCTCTTCTATCTGATTTGGAAAGTCCAAAGCATAGACATGAAGTGCAAACAGGGGATGACACGAAGCACAATGTGGAGAAGATTGGTAATGTCAAAGCTTCCAATGGCAGGACAAACATTCTGAGTAAGGTTCTCTATGTACCCACTATCACTAAAAACCTAATAAGTGTAGAATAAATAGTTGAAAAAGGCTTGCAAGTTAGGTTCACCCAACATGAAGCTTTTGTGGAAGATCCATGTCAAGGCTTCAAAAAGATAGCCCGAGGTGAGAAGCATGATAGGCTCTTTACTTTTGAAGTAGGAGAAACTAGGAACATAGCTCTATTCAACTTTGGGTCTCAAACCCTAAGTGAGCTTGAAGTGTGGCATAAGAGACTGGCTCATGTGAATGAAAGAACCTTGAAGGATATATGTAGGGATCAAAGTGTTCTAGGACTGTCGAACATATCAAAGCAACACATGATCAACAGGTGTGATGCATGCCAGATTGGGAAGGCACAAAGACAACCATTCAAGCACAAAGGCTACATCGACAACAACTTATTGGACTTAGTACATACAGATGTATGGGGACCAAGTCAAGAACCTTCATTGGCGGGATCAAGGTATTATGTCTCATTTATTGACGACCATAGTAGATGGACTGTTCTATACTTTATCAAGAGTAAGAATGAAGTGTTTGATTGCTTCAAGAAGTATCTTGCACATGTGGAGAATCATACAGGTAGATCACTAAAGAAGCTCAGATATGATGGAGAAGGAGAATACCTCTCCAAAGAGTTTGATGAGTTCTTGCAAGAAAAAGGTATCAAAAGGGAAGTGTCTACTAGGTACTCTCCTCAACTAAATGGAATTGCAGAGAGGAGAAACAAGACATTGGTTGGATCAGCCCGAACAATGCTTGAAGAGAAGAAGTTGCAACATTATCTATAGGCAGAAGCTATTTCAACTATTGCGTACCTTGTCAATAGACTACCATCCAAATCACTTCAAGGTATGACTCCTTATGAAGCATGGCATGGAAGAAAACCTAGTCTTGGACATTGCAAGGTTTTTGGTTGTTTAACCTATGTTCATGTACCATCACAAATAAGAGGTAAGCTAGATGAAAGGGCAACAAAGGCAGTGTTTATTGGATATGATTCAAGTCAGATGGGTTATAGGTTCTTCAATCCTTCAACCAAGCAATTCACTACAAGTAGAGATGTTGTGTTGAAGAACACAGGTCTTGGTATGATGAAGACAAACAAAAGGTAACACTACCATATGATCTTGATTCTGACTCTCATCAATTAGGAAGCAAGCATGATACACAGGTCCAAGATCCAAGAAGTGATACAGACGATGACCAAGATGAAAGAGAAAAGGATTACAAGCTATGGAAGTCAAGAGGCAAAGCAAAGATGCAAGAGATTGGAGAATGCTCCAAACAAGCACCTGGAAGATTAGCAAGAGAGAAGAAACAACCAGAAAGGTATGGATATGATTCCACATTTGTTACGAAGCATTCAATATACTTGGCAAAAGAATCTATTTCAGAAGAAGCCTTAACCTATGAAGAGGCAAAGGGAAACCCCAATTGGGAAAAGGCCATGAAAGAAGAGATAGATGCATTGAAGGAAATGGACACTTGGGATTTGGTTCCAATGTCACCGTATCAAAAGGTCATTGGTTGCAGAAGGGTATATAAAGTTAAAAGAAACTCAGATGGATCAGTTTGCAGGTACATGGCAAGATTAGTTGCCAAACGATGCTCACAAACTCATGGTATAGACTATGAGGAAACATTCTCACCAGTTGCAAAGATGACTACAATTAGGACATTGATAAGTGTAGCTGCTGCAAGGAATTGGAGACTCCTCCAACTTGATGTGAAAAATGCATTCTTAAATGGTTGGATAAGAGAAGAGGTATACATGTCACAACCACCAGGTTTTGAAAACCCTAATCATCCATCTTATGTTTGCAGACTTAAAAAAGCATTGTATGGATTGAAACAAGCTCCTAGAGCTTGGAATTACAGGTTGGTTACATATCTTCAAGATCAAGGGTTCAAAGCTAACAACGCAGATCCTTCTTTATTCATCAAAAGGGATCACAATGAGGTTATCTATCTATGTGTATATGTAGATGATATTATTGTGACAGGTGATGATCTAAATGGCATTCAAAGGATCAAGAGACACATGCAAGAGGAGTTCAAAATCAGTGACCTAGGTGAGCTCACATATTTCCTAGGTATGCAGGTGATATACACAGATGAAGGAATGTATTTGACTCAAAGAAGATACATTCAGGATCTTCTTCTCAAGTTCAAAATGGAGAACACTAAACCTGCAGGTACACCTTTGGAGATGAATCATAAACTAAGTGTTTATGAAGGTGAGAAAATTGAAGACCTAAAAGAATATCAAAGCTTGGTAGGTAGCTTGATATATGCTACACATACAAGGGCAGACATCTCATATAGTGAGGGAGTGCTTAGTCAGTTCATGCACTCACCGAGAAGACCACACATGGATGCGGCTAAGAGAGTACTTAAGTATATCAAAGGTACAATCAACCAAGGTATATTCTATCCTTACTCTTCAGATTTGGATATCAAAATCTACTCAGATGCAGATTGGGAAGGAGCTAAGGATGATAGAAAAAGTACGTTTGGTTACTTAGCATTTGTAGGTTCGAAGCTAGTATCATGGAGTTCCAAGAAGCAACCAACAGTTGCTTTATCCTCAATTGAAGCAGAGTACAAAGGCTTGACCATAGAAACTCAAGAGGCAATATGGTTAAAAGCATTGTATACAGATTTGGGACTTGTGAGTTCCAAACCTCACATATTTGGAGATAATGTAAGTTCCATGCATCTAGCAGAAAATTCTATTTTCCATGTGAGAACCAAGCACATAGAAGTCCATTACCACTTCATCAGGGAGAAGCTCATGGCAAAGGAGATTGACATTTCTTTTGTTCCTACTGAAAAGCAAGTAGCAGATATGATGACGAAGGCACTTGATGGAATAAAGCTTTGTAGATTCAAAGCTATGGCAGGTATTCAACCTATCAGAGAATCAAGACCCAAGCATACTTTAGCTTGAGGGGGAGCTGTTGGAACATCAAGCTTACACTATGCTAGAGGTGGATTTGATCTACATCAAAAGCTATCACATCGAAAGAATATCCATTGGAGAGTTCTTTTTCTTATGTTCATGATTTATTGTATTTTTTTAGAGATTTTTGATGGTTCATTTACCATTGTAAAAGAATTGAGCTTTGCATATGTAAAGGTAGAAAGATAGAACCCAAAGCCCACGAATTTGGGGCGGTTGAAGCTGCATTAAATCAAGCAATCAAATCACCCAAAAGTAGATCAAACTAGATCTTCACTTTTCCTAAATTGTAGGGAAGTGAATTGATTCCCTCCAACAACCATTCCCACCTTCATTTGAATTCAAACTTCACTTGTAGAAGTCGTGAAACACTCCTAGAGTCTATATAAAGACTTGAAATCACTTGTACATTACATGGAAGCAATATACATACACTTGTGACCATCATTGTCTTGCTCCTTCAATTCTCTACATCATCTTCTTCGCCAAAAGTAATCTTGCAGAGGCTGTTTCTCTCTCTCCAGAGCTCCAAATTGCATGCACGATGACTCATTGGAAAGATATAAGTGGCTAGTTTATGCCTATAAAGTTTCAAAGCATTTGGTTCAGCATATTGGGAGAAATCTGAATTTTTCTATCTCAGGTTCAATCTTTGCATATTCCTAAAAAATAGGAAGTACCATCGGTGAATGTCTCATTCATTCCTATAGCATATTTTGCTTATTTGTTATAATTTTATGCATTCTATACACTCAACCCTATTTGTATCACTCCCATAAAAGGATTTTTTCTAATTGTAGTCACGCTGGTCACTATGGGCATTTGAAGTTCATTGTATCTTCCATAGATAGTAAGTTTTTTGAGCTAGTCGACCCACGAACCTATTTGTTTTGTATCTACTCATTCTCCTTGATGCTCCAAAGTACATAGTGTGTTTCTTTGCACTTATCACATGCCTATAAGGTCTATTTGAGTCTCCATAAGCTCAAGGTCTGTTCTTTTGCTGGTTGGCTAGACCAAACTTTGTTGCTTCGAAACGCATTTTTCTACCTTCTACAAGCTTCTCCAAGTTCTTTCAATAATGGACTCTAGATCTTCGTCACTCATCTCAAATTCCTCGTTGGAAAATACTATTGGTGCATAGGCAAGGTCTTGGAGGATATGTGGGTGTCATTCGGAGCCTAAGGTTCCGGCTTTTAATCGTTCTTCTTCTTGTTTAGCTACCTTTCACATGCATAAATGAGTGTCCTCATGCAACCATGAAGGGTCTGACTCTAAACATTGAACTGACTGAGTTTCTTCAGGTGCTTTGGGTGGTAATCCATTGAAGTGGGAGTACATCATGATGGGAATAGTCTTTGAGGTTGAATTTGGTAGTCACTCCCAAATGTTTTAGGTACAAAGATTTGGTTCCCCAATCTTTGTACCAAATTGCAATTGTCGCAAGATTTGTATGATTTGCAATTGTCGCATGAAAGGATGTCCCAAATTCATCTCCTGCACATGATTCTTTCCAAACTCACAAATGGAAAAGATATGCTCAAACTCTACACCACCAGTAGTGAGAGATATTCCTTCTACTATACTTAAAGGCTTCTCAATATGAAGGTCAGCCATTTGTAGCTTCATTCTTGTGGGCCTTAGGGCTGGCTTGCCCCATCATTTCCATAGGGAAGTGGTGGAAATGGCTACTCCAACACCTGAGTCTAGGATTGCTTTGGTGGTATAACCTTGATAGGGGATAGGCAAATAAGTATTTCCTGTTCTCCTTTGCTCATGTCTCCGATTGTTTCAACGGGTATTTCTAACACTCTCTTGTACGAATTTGCTTAAGAGTGGGTAGCAGCTATCTCTCATAATTGGTTTGCTAATTTATGATTTTGGCTCTAATCTCCTTTAAGCTTCCTTCCAGTTTATCTATTTTCTTGCTCCATTTTCTTTTGAGTCTCTCTTGTGAATCCTTTTGAGATCTAGTTTTTCTTCCACTTAACTCTCCAACTTTGCTATTCTTAGCTATCTTTTCATGATTTGGCTATTGATTTTGCAACAATGTCTATTATAGGTTGGTGTGGATCCATTTGAAGTGTGCACAATGCCTATTACATTAATGGGGGTTACCTTAGTGGCATTGACAAGGTTTTTAGGACATTCTCATATGACATGTCCTTTACCACAATTGGTACAAAAACCTTGAAAGTTATAATATTGTGGTTGTCTAGCTAGTAGAGGATGGGGACATTCCCTTATATAGTGATCTCCTTGGCACCTGAAATATGGTGTTTTAGGACCTTGTGGACTTTTTTGTCTCAATTGGGGCCATGGGTTGGGATTGGCATACATGACATTAGTATAGTTTGGCCCCCATCTAGGTTCCATTAGTGGGCTCTCATAGTGGTATGTTTCCAAGTTTTTGGATGATTCGGTGTAGTATGCACGTGGGCTATCTACATGGGTAGAATCAAAACTGTTGGAGTTAGGATCATTCTCTATGATCAATGGGGATGAGGGTACTAATGCTCTACTGATATTCTCTTCTGGAACAACATATTTAACTAAGATTATATTGGCTGGGGGTGGTGGTTGTTGACCTAGGACTGGTGGGGGTCTAGGTTGTGTCTAATATGGTACCTGGTAGTTCTAGTGGGGCCTATAGTAATGAGGTTGAGTGTTGTATTGGCCTTGGTATCTGGCATGTTGTTGATATGCCTATGGATATTTTTGTCTAACCACCTTCCAAATGCATTGTACTAGGTGAACATGTCCTCCACTTGTTTAGCTCGTAATACTTGCTTCAACTAGACGACATGTTCATAGGTATCTCCTATCCCATCAAAATAGTTTTTCATGGATCAGTAATTGGATGGGTCTCAATATCCTTGGGTGCTCTCTCGGTCTAGGTAGAGGAAAGTCATCTCTACCTTGTTCGAGTCTTGGTTCTCTTGGTCTCTCCATCCTATCTGTTTCTACTGCTGATCAATCTCTTCCTATAGTGTTAGCAAAGCTCACTTCAGGTCTCTCCTTGCCTTTTTCTCTTTGGAAATCATGAGCCATGGATGTTCCTAATCCTTGGTGCCCAAGGGCAACATCGGCTCATGGTGGGGAAAAAACCAATTCACCCCTCCATGTATAGGCATGCCTCCCATGCTCTAACACAACAAACACTGGCTTTGAAGTGTTGTCTAACTACACCACTTTTCCAGGTGCCTCTTGATCCTTGAAATCATAGATAGAAACCATTCCTATTTCACTCGATTGCTCAGATCTATACCTCTAGAATGCCTCATCTGTATCCCTATTTGCAAATAAATCAATACTTTTGTTATCTAGAGGGATCCATTCTAGGTTGAGCATCTATGTCAACATAGACTTTCCCCTCGATGTTCTAGGTTCACCATCTAATTGTTCCTGTTCTAAGTCACCCTTTTCCACTTTGAGAATAACTATTCCAAATTCATTGGTCCCATTGGTTTGATTGGTAATTATGTATATTGTTCCCTCCTTATCGATATATGGATCTCACTCAAATTTTAACCACTGGATGTTCCAATCCAATGAGTTGATCTTGAATGACAAACCTCCTTAAATCGTCCTCATAGATGTGAGTACCTAATTGGTTGGTTTGAATGTACTTGAACTGAGTTTTTTGTATGGTCCTTCAGGTCTTTCTAAGTAGGCTAGCCCTTGAACACCCTTTGATCTCTCCATGTTGTAAGACATTTTTGACTCGCTTGTTTCTTATCTTATTTCATAAGGGTAACCACTCAGTTGTTGAGCCCAAGATCATGTTGTGGTTCTAACAGTAGCTTCGAATAACCTAACACTATGTCGATCGGCCTTTCCTATGTGCATCCTTAATCTAAGGTTCATGAATTCATTTCCCTCATGCACTCGATGTGAATTGTCGTCACATAGATTCTTTCGTTCTCAGTTACTTGATTTGTTTTTATTTTCTTTATCTCTTATCTTGTCCAATTATGTATGTCAGGTATCATTTTGTTGGGTATTTAAGTTATCGCACCTTTGAATTTAAGTTCCTTTTCCTTTGGGGTTTGTCACCACAATATCTTAATTTGCATTTGAACTTGAGTAATAAGGTTTCTTGCACTTACGTCATTCCTAACGTGACCCTAAACAATCAATGACACTAATCATGCTTAGCATATACTAGTAATAGATTGAGGGGGCTGAGGGTTCTTCCAACCTCAATTTCGCCGCTTCATTGAATGCTCGTTTGGGAAGATGCACTTCCCAAACCTTTCTTTGGTCTGCACTTCTCCTTGCTTTGGATGCCCTTACTAGACCTGAAAAATCTTAAGTTTAGCTCAAATATCTATTGACAAGCAATCATGAACTTTTCAAACATTTGTTGGGGGCCCTTAAGATGCATCAGTTTGCATGAAAAAATCACCCAAACTTGGCTCAAATTTGTCAAAAAATCAAAACCCTAATACTTCTGTTTTAATTGAATCATTGTGGTAGTCTGGTAGGATCACGATGGTCATGAAGTGTCGTGATGGCATGAGCCCATCAGGATGGTGTGGCACAACCTTGATGGCATGGAGGATCATCGTGATGGTGTGCAATGGCACGATGGTCTATGGTCGTCATGATGGCTTGGGTCAATCACAATGGTCAATGATCGAGTGAGTTGTTGCGATGGCATGATCCCGTCATGATGGTGTGGTCAAAAGACACGATGATCTGAGAGCATCACGATGGTATGGACCAATCACGATTGCATGGTTGGGGTGTTCATTGTGATGGTAAGGTCGAGTCATCGCGATGGCCAAGGCCCGTCACGATGGTCAGATATCATCATGATGGCATGAGCTGATCACAATGGTATGGTATCGTCACGATGGCTTGAGCCAATCATGATGGTGATGCCTCATCGCGATAGTGATGAACCATCAGGATGGTTCAAAAAAATGCAAATTTTATAGATGCAACTATGGATTCCTTTAAGTGCTAAGATGCTCTACACTGTGCATATAATGCATTCTCAAAAACATAAACTTCTCAGACCATCACATTCGGCAGGAATGATAGAAAATTAAAAATGTCACCTGTTTAGTGCTATAATCTCGTATTGAAGCAATCAATTTCCTGCAAAGAAAACTCAAAAACACATGTGCACGCACTCTCTCACTTGCACTCTCTCTGTCACCCTCTTACAAATGAGGGAAATGAAGAGAGAAGGGTGGATATGGTGAATTTTTGTAAATTTTTGCGATGAAAGAAGATGATGTGGGGATGAAAGAAGAGTGTAGGGGAGGTGAAAGAAGATGAAAATAACATAAACTCAAAAAAATGCAAATTAATTACCTTCCAATGCTAATCTCCAAACACTCTTACCATCCCACATTCCTCTTAGAGCTTGTCCCTAGCAACGATGCCAAATTTGGTGTTGTTCTAGACAAGGGCAAGTACCACTTCAAGAAGCTCCACCTCCTTAATTGTCAATCCATGAAAGAGGTAGGGTGGTATGAAGATCATGAACGAGTGATGTGTGTGAAGGTGAAGGTGACAATCACACAAGTGCACACACACATACACACACACACACAAGGTAGAGACAAGAGGAGACACAATGGAATGTGAGAGTCACACTTGTATTACTCAAAATAGCTCACACTCTTACAATGTAACTTTGTCTAATCCTTCTAACCTCTCAAATTGAGCTCTCTTTATAGTTTTTTGACTAGTTTTGACCGGTTTCAAACCTAGCGTCTGACCTAGTTAAAAAATAGGTTCTAAGGGTCATTTGGAGGTCCAAATGAAATCCAAAAGCTAAAAAATTTGTTATGAGCATTCTATCTAAGATCCTCAATCTTGAGGACTCCTTGGCTTGCACAAATTGGAGTGGCTTGTTACAAGATTGGATTTTCTATATTGCATATGTTGCATGCATGAGTGATTAAAATCATTGTTAATTATTTGACCAAATTATAATGAAAACATTTTCCTTTGAAAAATAATGGGTTTGGTCCCCCGAACTTCATGCATTTCCCTTTTACATGCTTCCTCTGTGCTAATATATGTGGCTATTACTAGATGCACTGCTAACATGCACTCTCTCAACCCTCTATATACTGTCACCCACACTCCTTGTCTCACACATGAGCGCGAGAGAGGAAAATAAGAGACATGGAGATTTACTTTGTTGAATAGGAATGGTTGTCTTAGGTAGACTAGTGGTTGTAATACTTTATACATTGAATTTAAAGTGAAATTCATTTGAACTTATGTGACATTATGAACTATAATATAAAATACTTTCAATGATATCATGTGTGTTGATGTATCCACTACATAATGATTATAAATTTCTAACTCTGAAGATTTGGAATTATATGTTTTCATTCTTGTTTTTGGTTAAAACAATATCTTAGTGTAGATGGTATTCGATTGTGGAAATGACAAAACAATAACAATATAATTTGCATTATTTAATTTTAATCAATGGGGATATTATCTACAAAAGTTTATCCATGCTGATAGTATCACCATTATAATAGGATCTAGGTGTCTTCAATGGTGTCAATGCATATTGCTATATAAGCATAAGCATTATAATCATAGGTCATCTTTTGAGAGGGTGTGGATTTTAAACCTATTTGTTGCATTGGAAGGTTACTCCTTATCATTTTAGAGAGTACACATGGAGAAGCTAAATGAAATAGAAAATGCACTAACAAAATGGAATTGAGTGTGAATCTCAAAAGTGAGTAGACCATGAAATGAAAAAAATCATATATGGATAAGATTGAGCTTCCCAAAAGCATGAAGTGAGCTCTCAAGAACCAAATACAAACTGGGGGGAAGGCCCTCCTTATATAGATTTGGAGGCTCTCAAAATACATCATATGTGGGATGATTCCCCTTGAAGGAGTATGAATACAAGATAAAAAATAATGGAAAGGGATCCCAAATATAACTAAATGAGATACAAAATGGAGTAACTCCTAGATGAAAAATGGAGACGAGCTCATAGAAATGAAACATGGATATAACTGGAAAATGAAAATAGAGATGGAAATACAATCATTTCTTCAACACCCCTTGTGTAGCTCCATTTTGGAAAGGTTGAATGTTGTAAAGGTCCACCAAATGCTTGAGAAAGACTAGAGGGTGAACCTTCATGAACATGTCCACTAGGTTCTTGTGAGAGATACGATCCTCCAAAGTAATCTCTTGCGATATGATCTTCTCATGGATGGAATGGTACTGGATCTTGATGTGCTTCATCTCAATATGGAAGAATAGATTCTTAGTAATGACCACGGTGTAAGACAATAGTTACACAATATATAACACAAGAGTAATAGTAGAGAAGATAACAGATATAGGAGAACCTCAACAATTTTCTACTAACATCAAGTACAAAGATGATGGGATTGTCGACCTGTGTGCTCTCAAGGTAGAGGCTAAATGGTGATCTAGATAACTCTAGATAGGGAGTTACACGGTAGAGGTATGCTGGCTCGATTCAATGTCTAAGGTAGTGTAGAAGTCATGTATATATAGGATAATGGGTGGCCTTCCACAGATGGCTATACATGGGCGATAGAGCATGGGCAGCCACTGCCTTCATAGTTTCCATACACGGCTTAGGTCGATTAAACTGACCTAATAAATATATGATTTTTGACTTCAACACAAAATATTCCATGGAATTTATGAGCCCCCAGCTAGGGGGCCTGTTGGCCCCCTTGGACCCCCAGCTGGGGCTGCTCCTTACTCCCTCGGACCCCACAATCGGGGATCCTGGTAACTCCCTTTCCTTACAATACCTTTCATGGTCCAATATGATCTTCATCCAACATACAAGTTGGGATTCCCATCAATTGAGTAATGCACGCTTGGCGTCTCCTCATAATGGGGGCCTTACAAAATGTGCATTAGTACATGCAATCATGAGGGGTAGACATTGAACATATACTAACACCCCCCTCAATGATTGCCAAATGATAAATCGAGTAGGTCTCTATCCTATGCCCATTTGCTGAACATGCCTATTGAGCTGCTCTCTTCCAAGTGCTTTAGTGAATATGTAAGAACAATTTGCCTCTATTGGGCAATATTCTAGCTCCACAATTTCATATTCAACTAGCTCATAAACATAATGGTACATTACTTCTATATGCTTGGTGCAAGCATGAAATACTAGGTGCTTTGCAATGGCCATGCAACTTTGATTATCACACTTAAGCACAATCGCCATATTTGATGGAAAGCCTAGATCTGCAAGAATTCTCCTTAGCCAAACTGCCTAACAAGAAGCAAACCAAGCTGCTTTGTACTCTGCTTTAGTGGAGGAGAGTGCGAGAGTTGGTTGCTTCCTAATATTCCTCAACCAAGTGAGAAACAATACCCAAAAATTGATTTTCTAAAATCACAATCTCCAGCCCAATCTGAATCACAATATCCTTAAAGTGTATCACTTGTGGTATAAAGAATACTGAAATCCAAGGTTCCTGCAATGCACCTTAGTTGCATTCCAACATTCCAATGAATCTCTTTAGGTTTGTTGGAAAACCTGCTCAACACTCCAACAACATGGAAAATGTCTGGTGTAGTGTTGCACAGAAAAATAAGACTTCCAATGAGCTTCCTATACTTCTTATCATCTACATCAGGCATATTATCATTCATAGATAGCTTATGATTTACCTCCATAGGTGTGCTAGTTGGTTTAATCCATCATTCCAAATGCCTTAAGAATTTCTTTGGCATACTTTTGTTGTGAGATGAAAATGCCATCCTTTCTTTGCCATACTTCAATTCCTGGATAAAAATGAAGTAGACCTAAGTCTGTCATTTCAAACTCAATTCCCAAGCTGATCCAAGTTTGATTGATGAGTTCTTGATGATCTCTTGTAATAGTCAGATCATCTACATATACAATGACAAAAACTAGCTTTCTATCCCTTTTCATTACATACAAGTGCATTAAAAGTACTTCTTTCAAAACCCATATTTTTTAAAAAATTGATATATCTATCCGTTGGTACCAAGCCCGTGGTGCTTGTTTAAGTCCATACAAAGCTTTCTTCAACTTGCAAACTTTATTTTCTGAATTGGGCACCTCAAAACTTGGTGATTGAGATACATATACCTCCTCCTTGAGGTGACCATTCAAAAATGTAGATCCAACATCCATCTAAAAAATAGACCGGGCTTTTTACGGAGCTACTGCAAGTACCGTCCGAATAGTTTTCATGCATTCTGTTGGTGCAAAGTTTCTTGAACATCAAAACCTTCAATTTGTGAAAAGCCATTTGCAACTAATCTTGCTTTATATTTTTCTAATGTGCCATCTCCTTTATACTTAGCTTTCCAATCCTACTGATAGAGAACAACATCAAATGTATCTCAAAAATCATAAAGACTCAACCATAAACCTCTTTCCATAGGAGTGGCAATAGGTTTGCCACCTTCAAGGCCAAAACACTACAATAATGTGTCAATATATATTTTTTACACAAATTTGTTCCCCCATCAACTTGCATAAGGAGAATTGTTTGTGCATGAAGCAAGCCTAGGAGCTTGACCAACACATAGGATTTCTCTTGACATTTGAGGCTTAATATTGTACACATTTCATCATGTAATGGATGAAGTTCTAAGGTTAATATCAGATTTTATCTTAGTCAAATGTAGATGAGATAATTGGAGAGAATCTCATGGACTTATTGGGAGCCAAAAACCATGACTTCTCGATTACCCTCCGACTTCTTATGCACATTGCTTTGAGTATAGTCCTCCTAATTGGTATAACTCACACAAAACTTCATTTGAAAGTGTGCAAAAGGTCTTGGGTAAATTACTGGTAGGATGTGAGATTTGTGTAAAATGTAGAGTGCTTTCTTCCATAAATAGAAGGTTTTCTCAAAGTACTTTGTACACATAAGTTATTCGTGTGTTTTGGAAATGATATTCTAGAGTATTATTGTGGAAGCTTAGGAGTCTATTAAGCTCCTCTAAAGCTATTTAGGGTGGCCTAGAGCAAGATTTTTCTAAGACCCTATCATGTTTCCACACTATCCATCACTCCACATAGTGGTATAAGAGCGTAGTCAAAGATTAGAAATTATGGGTGTTGGATTCCCCTCATCTATTGACAAATTGGATCAAAACAAATACTCAGCATGGTCTCTAAGGATGGAGGCTTAATTGCAATGGAGAAAAATGTATGTATATATCTCAAGGTATGTGATGATGCCTACTAACAAATGCCAACCAACTCAAGAGGAACATGAAATGTTGAATACATCATGTGCAAATGATGCTTTGGAAATATCATACATTATAAACTCTATCTCTCATTTCTTTATCCATTGTAAAATTCTCTTTTGATAATATAAGCTCATTATTGGAGTTAGTATAAGGAGAGCCAAAATTCAAGAATCACATTTGAATTCAAAATTCAAATGTACACCTAAAAGTGAGAGGAATATTTAGCTAAAATCAATCAATAGTCATCAAGGGAAAAAGTGTACATATACTTCATTAGTTTAGTCATAGGATATGGTAGAGGCTCCACTCACTTCTTGAGTGCTGATTGTACTCATGTCATAGTCCTTGGAGTCCTCCAACACCTCCACGTGTTGTACTTTACATCTCAATACATATATATGAAGTTTTTATATTAATATGCGTAGCTCAAATCAATCAACTTCTCAGAGCTATTGAAATGAGGATATGGTCTCATTAACTTATACATTGATTAGATCATGAAGATAACTTTATTATAAGTGTGTCTATGAAATATTTTAGTCATTGGAGCTTTGTGTGCAGAGATATGAGTATATATCTATGATTGTGTATATGCATCATCTCCATCTTATAAAGTGGAGATCACAACTCTGACTTCTTAGATATATAGCTCAGTTTTTAGTCACTCTAAATTCATGAAATATCTTGCATGAAATCATTTACCTTCCCATTTGAATGTGGGCAAAAGTCCTTTTCTCAATTCTTAGCATACTATGAGCATTGAGCATTTTTTTAGAGGCTTCTTCCATAATAGAAGATTTTCTCTACAAGAGAAAAGAATTTATCTATCTTGAATATAATATTTGACATCAATGCTCCAAGGTACTAGGGTCATATTTATGCATTAATTGATAGCTTATGAATTCTATTAGAGTGTCCAAGGAAGAAATAAGCTAGTCCCTCTCATCTTTGAAATTTGCCATTAGATCCTCATTAGGATAACCTCAAATGCTAGTGAGTCCAAAGCATGCCATGTAGCTAGCATTTTTGTGCATAGATTATGCATATACACTGATGCAATGGTGAGCTACAGAGGGCCCTTGAGACAAGCAACAAACCATTGATGGTTCCAATCCACCAAGCTCTCCACCAAGAAAGCATGCCAAACTGGCCGCAAGCCTATATCCACAGCCCCACTTCCCCACATGTGTGAGTGGTGAACCACACATGAGATGCCAAAATATTTTTAAGTCCCTTTTGAAGTTCAGCACAATACAGTTTTATCTTTTGAAAAGAGATGAAGTCTGGGTTGACACTTTTATCTTGAATCCATTGACCAAACACTACTGCCCTTGAGGGGCTCAATAGCCCTTGAATGTTGAATGAAGCAACAATATTTTATGAAGGTTGAGGTCTTTGTTTAGGGAATTGTCCCTCTTTTGAACTTTCAGTTTCACGGTTTTCTTCTTTGTTGTGCCATTCTTGATTGCCTTTTTTGCTTATGGAATGATTCTTTGGGGTTTTCTCATTAGATAACTATTGATTCATTTAATCTAGGTAATTTGAAATATTGAACTCCTTTTCTAGATTATGGAGGATATTTCTTTAAGGGATAGAGCAAGAGGGACTCATCCCTAAATGACCTTTGGATCTTCTTCTCCTTCTACACCTATTTTCGTGAAGGCCCCATGCTTATGTCCCTCGAGTTGCATTCTTTAACTTTATTTGAATCCAATGAATGTTCCTCAGAGGCACACACCTAACCCTTTGGGTCATAGTGACTTTGTTAACTTTTAACTTGCACATTTTCCAAATCTTGTTTTGTGCAGAGTGCTTCCTATCTTAACGAGTAGTCTTTGATTTTGTGGCATTGCTCCCGATGGTGAAAGTAAGCGTTAGGCAAGTTTTTGTATATTATTTCTTGTTTGAGAGGCTTTTTTTCATCGATGTCTATGTTGAATTTGGAGGGTAGAGCCAAGTTAAGATCCACTTCAACATAGATTTGAGGATGCCATCTCACGTTGAATAAGCACGTTGCACTTTCATATATGAAACCACTGGCATCTTCCCTAGCAGCTAATGATCGACTGATAACATAACGATCTCCTTGATACAACCATAACAATTTCCTATACCTTGTTGCAATCAACTTATTTAAAGTATTTATTATAATAAGAAAAACCTTGAAAGGGCACTTGAAAATATATATGTTCATGATAATAGCAAATATTGAAAATTATCAAGGTTTTTCTTTTCTTGAGGATGGTATATAGAAAAAAATATCAACTTTGAAACAATAACGGTTCTTGAGTGATCAATACAACCTACAAAGGAATTGCATATGCTACACACAATAAGAGAGAATGCATATTCATTATAATTGAGTTTTTCGTGTTGTTCTCTTTCCAAACATTAATATCTTTTGTGTGTCGACTTAAGAGTGAAATAGATATTTAGAAATCACAAATATGAATAAATGTTACACTTCAAAAACTTTGGTAGAATTCTTTTAGAGTGTAAGATCTCTTGATGCCCTTCCTCATAAGACTGAAATTTCTGATTCTGATTAGACTTTTCAATGTAGCTTTCATGTGGCTTGCACACCATTTACTTGCTTTGCAGTCAAAGAGGTTGTTGCGTATGGTGCAAGAGAGTATATTTTACTTACATAAAGCATTTATTGTACCTCCTACTGATTCCTTTCACATAATATGAAAAATACAAATTAATGAGAAAAGTGAAAAGATTTCATATGAAGGATAACAATAGAAGCCATATATATATATATATATATATATATATATATATATATATATATATATATATATATATATATATATATAGTCCCCAGGCAGGCTAATAAGCCTGTTAGTTCGTAGTGTCTCTCTCTCTCTCTCTCTCTCTATATATATATATATATATATATATATATATATATATATATATATATATATATATATATATATATATATATATATATATATATAGAGGCCCCTTTCACATCATATGCAAAATACTAATAGAAGAAAATCATAAGAAGTCATATAAGGAACAAGAGTAAATACTTATATAAAGATAGACAGATCAATGAAAATAGTAGTATTATTATTCTTACTATTATTATTAATATTACTAATAATAATAATACTATTATTAATATTATTATTACTATTACCACCACTCATATAAGCACTACTATTCTCACTGATAAAGAAATGAATGTAGCTCATCTTTCTATCAGTAGCATCGTCATAAGCATATTGGTACGAGCATGTCATGAGTTTAACATCTTCATGGGACCCAAATGGTACGAGTGTACGAGCAGAAGTAGGTAAATTTTCCAAACAGAAAGGCGGAGATACTTGAACAGAAAGGTACGCGGATTATTTATATCTGTCAAGAGTGCGAATGAATGCACATTATTCGTGCACTTTATACCACTCTTCAATATTATGATCATCTCTGTTTCTAACTCTTTTCAGTTCTAACCATTTTGTTTCCAACTATAGTGGTGATGGTGATGGCGATGGTGATACTTGTAACATGGTGATATTTGTAGCATAATAATGGTGATGATGATACCTGTAACATAATGATGGATGTGGAATACATCCACATATAATGCATATAATTTTATGATATGCATTTGTACATGAGACCTATATCAGACAATCCTAATGTCAAAGAAATTAAGCATAGAAGTGTACATATTATGCACAAAAGCACTACTATAACGAATAAACCTCCTATTTTGTTCGTGTCTAAGAAAATAAAGCTAGAACTCTTGAAAGGACATAAAATGCAAATGTCATAAGTTCTTCTTCTTGGAACTCTCCGTCTTCTTATTTTTTTCCTCCTCCTCTTCCTTCTTCTTTCTATTCCTCTTGCATTGGCACTACACTATTCCAAGCATTATCGAGGATGTAAGAAATGACATAATACACAATCAATCAGAAATATATCGTGGTAAATAAAGTATATGAATGTAACCGATTGGAAGTATGTCTAAAGCATATCCTGTAAAACAATGAACGACAACTCTAAAACAATGAAAAAATGCTGCTACTTACGAAAAAGAGAAGATATGAAATCTATGAGGATGAAGGAGGGGGAGAGAGAGAGAGAAGAATTTAATATCATTATAATAATAGTTGCAATAATAATCATAATAATAATTTCATTATCATTACTATGACAAGGAAAAATCAAAATTTGGTGGAGGAAAGATATGACATAGTAGTTGGAACAAAATGCACACCCATGATTTTTTGCCTCTTTTGCACTTCTCATTTCATGCTTTATTCTCTATCCTTTTATTCTATCAACATATGCTACCCTAGTCCTCTTCCTCTTTTTCTCTTTTCATGTCAAACTTTTCCCTCAAACATTTATAAACTTCTAGTTTCGTTTATGTATAAGAACAAAGAGATGGATATTCTAAAAGAAAACAAACATAGGCATAAGAAGGAAGAAACATATATAGAGATGGAAAAGAAATCATTCATTCATTCTTTCTTCTTCTTCTTTTCCTCCTTGTGCTACCAATAGCACTACCACTAGTTCAACACTATGGAGAATGTACAAAAAGACGTACTATAACATAACAAAAGGTTAAAATAAATAAACATAGGACACAAGGAAAACCTTGTGACAACTAATTAGTGGTTTGGAAAACTAGATATGCTTTAAAATTTGTAGACATCGTATACGAATGAAGCCCATTGGAAATATGTCTAAAACGTATCGTATAAAAGCTACTTCTAAATTAAAAAATACGACACCATCTTTTCCCTATTAAAAATTTAAAAATTCTCAAAACGCTCATTTCTCTTCAAGACGTCTTCCAAACACATAATATACATTTAAAAAAAAAATTCAAGTCATTTTCAAGCTTCCTCTACCCTCTTTCACGTCTATTCAACATCACAAAACTTCATTGAATGACACAAGGTAAAGTTTGATAAGAAAAATATGAGCAAGTATCCCTTTGCAATTAAAACACACTTGAGAGATAAATGAGAAATTTTGAACTATATGAACCCATGTGGATGTGTGCTTTCAAAAGGTTTGGAGACCCAAAGTTAAATATTAAAACATCGGACAATTTCCTTGTGGCCTTTGGATTCACAAGTGAGTTCAATGTATTCCTTTAGCAATATGAATGAGAACATAATGTGAATAAAGAACATCTCAAGTAGAACTTTGACATCATGGATGATGTCAAAGGGAAAACCCACGTAGCTTTGGAGGTAACACCAAAATAAGATATCAAGAGTTGTGCTCTCTCTCTTACGTGGGGGCACATGAGCCTCCGATCACCAGAAGTTTGATGACTACCGTGCTTTTCTACTAGTGTGGCAAAAGATTCTGCTGACATGTACAGTGCACCGTAGTGTTCTGGTATCGTATCACCAAAGTGTGGTATCATGATCATGATCACTAAGTCGTATCGTATCGCTAAATTCCAGGTATCATATCATTTTGGTTGTGGTATCGTATGGTTGACCAAAGTGGTATCGTAACGCCAGTTACTTAAGTATCGTATCGGGGGATACTTGACATCATATCGTCAAAGGAGTATCGCTCAGAAGTGGTATCGACCAGAGAGTATTCAAGCCATTCAAAGGGAAAAGTTGAAGCAAATTGGGTAGCAAGAAAGGGTGAAATAGAGGACGTATAAAGCCTTGAAGAGGTGAGTGAACTTGAGGTCAGGAAGAGTCCTAGGAAGGCACATAAGTGTAATCTCATCAGTAGGTAGTGTTGCACAACCCACCCTACATTCACAATACTCTGAAACCTTGAGTGAATCTGAGGAAGGGACTATTATGACCTTAGAAGACATGCATAGCTCTATACCCATAGCAAGTCTCTCTATCATTGAGGGAGAGTACAAAACCTCCTTGGAATACGTGAACAACATGATCTACCCATCTACATAGATGGATTAAATAGATCCATGGCAAGATTGAAGAAATCCAGGGATGCTCACATAGTGCCTAGACCAGCAGTCAAGTAGGTGGGAGTATTCTATATGGATAAAAGGGGGATTATGTATGTTATGTATGCAATCATAGAGCATCTAGAGAGCATCAATGAGAAAAGGGAAGAAGATAATGCCCAAAACCCTAATGAGGAGGGACAAGAAGAACATGTATCAACCCCTAGAGGGAAGTCCATTGTAATTAGGGTTTGGAGAGGAGATCTAATTCCCCAAGACGACTCCTTAATGGATGTCAACATGGTGAATGTAATGGATCATTTACTTAAAACCAACTCTTTGTTGTGGGAAGAGGTGACAAATCCAGCCACCATCTATGAGTTAAATGATCCAGAAAACCCCACTCACATTACTTATTTAGACAAGAATTAGAGAAGATACTAGCCCATGACTGAATTGGAGAGAGTTAGGCTGAGATATCAGAACACCTCTATATACCCGCCTAAGGATCAAGCCACTACTTACAAAATCCCCAAGGAACTCACCAAAATTCATCTTATCACCATTCAATTTGCTACTCCTAGTGTGAATCCCAATTACCGACCTCTTGCGAATGCAGAGCCAAGAAATAGAATTCCTGTTTCTGAGAGACCACCAGTAGGAAGAGATAGACCACCAGTAGGAAGAGATGTAGGTATACCAATAGGACGACCAGTCTTCCCTGCAATGCCAAGACCGCCTAAACCTGGAAGAAGATTAAGAACAATTCAAGTTGCCAAATGCATGAGAAGCCACTATGATGGTTCTAATGAGCCATACAATCACATTGCTAAATTCAAGCAAGATGTGAGAGCAGAACAAGTAGAAGAATTCTTGATCCAGTATGAATCATTTGGCCTAACACTCACATACACGGCCTTAGCATGGTTCCAGCCCTTAGATCCTAATAATTTTCAAAACATGGAACAACTATATCAGGAATTGATCAAGGAATTCACTAAGAATGGGATCAAAAACAACTCTTCATCATTAATCCATAGTTTCAAGCAGTCTCCTATGGAATCAATGAGGTTAGCAACAAGACGATTCGAGCAACATGTGGATAGATGTCCTGCAGAAGAGAGACCCACCCAAAATAAAATGGTCTCATTATTCTTAAAAGGATTGGTGAATGGGTCATTGAGATCCTTAGTATATGTGAAGAGATTCCAAAGTTTACAAGAATGCATGAAGGAGTGTATCGATCTAGAAGACAATCTAGCGGAAGACTTAAAAATACCTCAAGGAAGTGTTAAGAGTGAGGACAGTGCTAGCAGTACTTCCAATCCCAGGAACAATGTAGAAGAGATAGCCGATTTAGTGGCTAAGAAACTAAATGTTCAAGGACAGAGGAATTATCCCAACCCTCCCATGAGAGTACCTATGCTCAGGAGATGTGTTCACTGTGGAGGAGATTGTCCTTCTCACATGTGCAATAGGGGAGCAGTCCCATCACCTCCATATGCCTACAACAGACCACCTGCCCAGGGTCCAAGTCACTATTGTAACATAGACCAAAGGTACACAAATCAAAGTATGGAGAATTGTCCTTACAATCGACAGTCAAGACCTGCACAACCACCATTTAGGACCTACGGATACCCCCCGAGAGATCAAGGATGATAAGCCTATAGATACCCTCCTTTCTAGCAGCAAGCACCTACACCAAGGCCTTATGTGTATCAATGATACAATCAACCTCAACCAGTACTAGGACAACAACCACCTCACACACAAAATGTTGTCTTAGTGAAAATCGCTCAAATTGAAGAGAATCCTGAAAGAGCAATAGTACCAGCCACCCCATTGACTAGTACTGAGACTCATGATCAATCTTATGACCTTAGTTAGGGAAGTTATTCCACCTATGAAAATACTATGGCTGAGTATGGACAATCCTATGAGCCATATACATATGGACCTGATAGTTATGATAGTTCCTACAGATATGATCAGGACTATGTGTTACTAATGTACATTGCTCCAAGAGCACCGTTAACTCCAAGGCCAATGAGTAGACCACCTGCTCCTAGAGGACCATGTTATAGATGCGGAGGAGATCACTTTATCAGGGAGTGCACATTACCCAATCCACCTTCACATCAGAGAGTTTGGGAAGGCTACTGCAGTGATTGTGGTAAGGAACACCTTTTTAGGGATTGCCCTAAAAATCCCAATAAAATCAATCCCACAACACAAATAAATGTTATAGAAGTAGTAGAGTCATCAGGGAGTGACAAGGAATACATAGTGCCATTGAAAACGATAACTAGGGCAAAAGCAAGAGAGACCACGAATAAATCCAAAGAAAATGATAACCAAGACAAAGAGTTGAACACTCCAACAACACAAGTAGTGGCAGATTCTAAAGAGTTTGAGAAAAGTGCTAAGTCTAAACAAACCCAAAGATGGAAGAATCATAGAGAAAAGATAAGACACAAGAGATCGCAACAAAAGTTAGAGAATGAGAATAACAAGCAGAGCCAAGACGAGGAGCCAGAGCCTAAAGGAAAACCTAACAAGGAAACAGAGAAACATAAAACACAAGAGGCAAGATCAGTTTTAGCCGATCCAATGCCAAAAGATTTAGCCATGTGGATTAAAGCATATCAAGCACGAATAAAGGTAGGCCCATCCATCGAGCATCACGAAAGAGAATACCCAAGAGGTGACTTATAGAAAGAAAGATTGGAAATATGCAAGAAGTTAATTGAAGTGGCTCAACAAAATTTAGAAAAACCTATTCAGCCACTACCCAACACAAGGATTCCTAAACTATGAAGAAAATTGCCATGAAAGTAAAGAAGAAGGATTCGTAATCCCTGAAGTAGATGCGGAATGGCCTAGAGACTTATGGGCAAGAGTTCGAGAAGACAGATTGAAAAAAGTTGAAGGAATTGAACCACCTTTTGAGGAATTAGAAGCCGTAGGCGAGCTTGAAATGTCAATTCTTGAATTATACCCAGAAAGATTATCTCAACTGGATGACAACAAAGATGATGAAGACAATGTGCATGCTCTACCAAACTATATGGGGGGGTATGAACATAATTCTGAATTATATCGTGTTCTCTCAATGAGGAGAAAAGAGCAGAACTCATCAATCCAAACCTCTGAAATAATACAACACCTTAAAAAATTAAAAATACCATGCACCTTGACTTTGGAAGAAATCTTGAAGGTGAAGCCTCAATTAAGAGAGAAAATCACCAGCCAACAAGAAATTAAGTCAGATAAAAGCGAGATGTGAGGTGAAGTAGCCACGGTTAGAATCCCAGTTGACAAGGTTGGAGATATTAATGAGCGAGATGAAGGAAACACATGCCTCCCTATCACTTATAGAGGATACATCACTAAAGCCATATTAGATTCAGAAGTTGAAGTAGGAATTGCTACCAAAGAAATATGGGAGAAATGGGGAAAGCAAGCCCTATGACCCACTAGGATGAAGATTCAAATGGTAGATGAACATACGGAGCGACCCTTAGGATTATTGGAAAATGTAGTATTTACCACTTGCGGAGTCAAATTCGAGCACACCGTAGCAATATGTCAATTTGAAAAGGCTAGCAATTATGAGATGATACTTGGAAGGCCTTTCATGAGACAGGTCAAGGTAGTGCAAGACTGGGGAAAAGACGTAGAGTACTTGCAGCATGGAGGAATGACAACCAGGATAAACATCCATACTTATACTTATCAAGATGTCCCTCCTCTGCAGTGGAACCCGATACGCAAGGAAGATGATAATTTATCCATTCATAGCATAGGATCGAGTAGTCAAACATGGATGAATGAAGATACTCACCTATGGATGTGTAAGGCAGCTAAAAGGGAAGAAGAAAGGAGACAAAGATGGCAGCCAAGACAAGGAGTGTCTAGACCTGTAGAAGTTCTTTCTTACATGCCTCAAATATTCTTAGATGAAGAATTTGAACCCCATGGTTAGATGGAGATTTTAGCCACTCTTGACGTATGTCTAAATGAAGTAGTTATTACTATGAATGAATGCATATATGAGGAAGGATATGATGTAAATCTATACATGGTTGTTCTCCAAGAAGCAGATGAAGGAGAACTAATAGAAAAGGAGTGGAATGAAGAATATGAGAGCATAGAAATGGAAAGGGAAACATTTGAGGAAGAAAATGAGAAACAAGAAAAAAGCGCCATAATAGATGAATCAAACCATGGAATGGTGCAAAGGGAAGAAAATGAACCGGACATGGAAAAGGAAAAAGAAGAAAACACACCGCAAGACCAATTCGAGGTACCTACACTTCAAGAAGTATGAAGTAGAAGAAAGAAAGATTGCTATTCAAATGCCAAAACGAGAAGCACAACCAGGAATAGCATACGGGAATAAAGAGTAGACCAAGAAGATTGTAGTAGATATTGAAGAAGGAGAAGAGAGATGCACCTTCATAGGACAAGATGTCTCGCTGGAGAAAGAACAAGAATTAATACAACTAATAAGGGAGTATCGAGATGTCTTTGCATGGAATTATAAGGATTTAAAAGGTGTAGATCCTTCTATTTGTGCTCATAGAATCCCTATGATAACAAAAGCCAAACCCTCCAAACAAAGGCCATACACCTATAATGATGTTTATTCATCAAAGATTAAGGAAGAGATAGATAAATTGTTGGATGCGGGCTTCATTTATGAAATTGAACACACGGAATGGGTATCACCATTAGTGGTAGTGCCGAAAAAGAATGGCAAATTAAGGGTGTGCATTAATCTTAAAAAGGTGAACGCCACCACCATACGTGATAGTTACCCATTACCCATCACAGATCATCTGTTGGGAAGGGTTGCAGCTAAGGAAGTCTATAGCTTTCTTGACAGCTTCTCAGGATATAATCAGGTAGCCATTGCTCTTGAAGACCAACACAAGACAACCTTTGCAATTGAATGGGGAGTTTATGCTTTTAGGGTTATGCCATTTGGTCTAACCAATGCGCCATCAACTTTCCAAAGACTGATGTGCCATGTGTTCAAGGAATTTTTGAGAAAGAGTATGGAGGTATACGTGGATGATTTATGTACATATTCAGCTATAAGACCAGAGCACATCCCAGAACTAAGAAAAATATTTTCCAAATGTCGTCAATGTAGAGTATGCCTTAATCCAAAAAAATGTGTCTTCATGGTTTGACAAGGAAAGATCTTAGGATAGAGTCTCTAAGAATGAAATTTCCACTGATGAAGACAAAATCAAAGTAATTCTGGATTTGCCAAGACCAAAGACCGCTAAAGAAGTGCAAACATTTATGGGACATTGTGGATATTATCGTAGATTCATTCACATATATGCCATAATCATGAGGCCGCTTTATGGATTGTTGACTCAGTTTACCTAGACAGAAGAATGTGAAAAGGCATTCAACGAATTAAAGAATCGTTTGAGTTCAGCACCAATCTTAAAAGTACCAGATTGGAATAAAACATTTCATATTCATGTGGATGCCTCCAAGTTCACGATTGGTTGCATCTTAGCATGGCCAGCAGATACAGGAAAGGTAGACCACCTTATAACCTATGCTAGTAGACAATTAAACCAAGTGGAGCATAATTATACCACTACAGAACGAGAAGGCTTAGGAATGGTATACACGGTAAATAAATTTAGACACTACTTATTGGCAAACAAATTCAAATTCTTCATTGATCATCTAGCTCTATTATATCTAGTCAATAAGCATTGTAATACCGAACGGCTAGTATGATGGTTTCTATTGTTATTGGAATTTGATTTTGAATTAGTAATCAAAAAAGGAAATACACACATCCGTGCTGATCAGCTATCAAGAATGACACATGGAGAACCTCCTATAGAAATGCTAGATGATTTGCCGGATACTTATCTTTTCAACTTGGAAGTATGTCCACAATGGGCTGAAAAATTGATTCCCATACTCATGCATGGACCTCAACATAGGATCCATTTAAACAAGAGCCAGGAGTTATGGAAAACCAAAAATCTTCATATCATAGCGGGAAGCTTATATCACCAAGAGTCAAGTGGATTACTTTTGAGATGTGTGGAAGAAGATGAGCAAGAAATGTGGCTTCAGAGAACACACGTGAATCAATGGAAAACTCATCGAAGTCTTAATGGGACTTGGCAAGAGCTTAAGAGATTAGGAGTGTATTGGCCAGATACGCAGAAAGCTGCACATGTTTATGTCTCAGCATGTCCCATTTGTCAAGAAAGAACACCCGAAGAGAATTCTACTTTATGTTATTCTACAGTAGCACCTAGGTGGAGCATGCCCTTAGTGGAATACTTGAGAACCAAAGAATACCCCAAAAGAGCTAGTTTGGCAAGGAAGCAAGCCCTTGAGGAGCAAATCATTATGTACTCATAGGCAAACAAATTTTTAAAAGAGGGATGGACAACCAATTAAGAATGTGCATCCATGAAGATGAGTATGTTTCAGTTTTGGAAATGGCTCATACAGGAGCTGCAGGAGGACATTTTTCTGTAGATAAAACTGCAAAAATAATTGTCTTTGTTGGATTGTGGTGGCCAATGCTATATCAAGATGTAGCCACATATGTCCAAAGATGTGATACTTGTCAACGAACAAAGTATCCTATTAGAAGAGATGAAATGCCATTACGACCTATGATAAGTGCCAGAGCATTTACCAAATGGGGAATAGATTTTGTAGGACCTATTAGCCCACCAGCAAAAGGTTCCCATGCACAATACATAATTGTAGCAATGTACTATTTGACCAAATGGGTAGAAGCCAAGGCAACTAAGAAGAACGATGCAAGGACCACAACTAAGTTTCTCTTTGAGAACATATTCACTAGATCTGGATTTCCAATAGAAATAGTGAGTGATAGAGGCACACACTTCATCAATGAAGTAATAAAAGCCTTGATGAATGAATTCTTGGTAATTCACAAGAAATCAGCTCCCTATCCCACAAGCCAATAGACAGGCTGAAAGTTCAAACAAGATCTTGAGTACAGTGCTTACGAAGATTGTTAATGATGGAAGATCTGATTGGGACAAGCAATTACATCGTGCTTTATGGGCATTTAGAGTAGCATACAAGATAGCTATAGGAACTACTCCTTTTAATCTAGTGTATGGCCAGAATGCCATCTTACCGATTGATTTCCTAGTCCGTACTCTTAGAGTAGCTTCGACCTATGAATGGACTGGACATGAGTTATCCAATCAATTGGATCAAATCGAGAAGATACATGAAACTAGATTACAAGTGGTAGCAGGCATTCATGCTGCAAAAAGGCGACAAAAAGCATACTTTGATGCTCATATCAAGAGTAAAGGTTTGAACAAAGGATATTTAACCTGGCATATACTTTAAAGCAACATGCAAAGAAACTGCAAAAAAGAGGATATGGTCCCTTCGTTGGAAAGAGCAAGTAGCAACATATCATCAACAACAAGGCCATCACCTACAAAGAAACCAACAACAAGTCAAGACTACAAGCCAAGCTGGATCACTAGGTCTACAGAAGATTGTTCATTTATGGATCCCAAAGAAATTGATTGCTGCTCAACCCTCAAGAATGAAAATATGGATTCCTAAATCAACTATGCCAATGAAGAAAACTAAACTGAAGACACCAAAATGAAGTCAAAAGAGCAAGAAAGACACGATAACCCGAAATTGCAGAAACAGTACTCAAGGAAATCAACTCAAAGATATGTATGGCAAGCAAAGAAGATTCAAAATATGAGAGCTACTCAAAGCACAAGCATAGACAAAGTTGCAATCAAGAACAAAAAAATAAAGCTAATTTGGATACCCAAATCTTGATCGCCATCTACAAATCCCCCATCAACTTTTTCTTGCACACATATTGAGTTTCATATACCTCAAACGTGCATGATAGGGCCACATTACAAGGCCATGCATTCAACACTTAATTATTCTTCTACTGATTAGTGATGCACATTTCCCTCCCAAGGAATAGGTGAGCACTTGTACAATAACCTCAAGAAACATAATTAAAAATAAAATAAAGCTTCAGCTATTCACTAACATTTTTGTTTTCTTTCAGCAAAAATAAGAAAAATCCCAAGTATTGCCTTCCCTACACCCACGGGGAAGGACGACACAAGTCACTCGGAGAAGTGTTTGATTTAGGGCAACTAAATGGAAGATAAGTGATGCAATCACATTGACACTGATTGTGGTGTGTTTCAAGTGCAGATGGCTTCTGAAGATTCCGAAGCAACCATTCAAGATGAGGTGTTAGAATTTCCGTTGTAGAGTGTGACCAAGGTCAAAGGTCATTGGTTCCGTGAGGATCAACTTGTAGGTGATTATCTTTTCTTAGTAACCATCAAGATTATGGACAGAGACCATCACTTTCTAGTTATGTCTCAAGATTTCAAGGTTCTCCATGAGTTTACGAGAACTGTGAACACAATGACAAAAGTTGGAATCCAGAAATATTTTGAGTTACCGATTTACAAGCCTGACTTCCAAAGATGCACTCAAGTAATGAATACTTTACAACCAGCCCTGCATAACCCCTCAGTGCGAGAGGAAAAAGTACTGGATGCAACAAGAGATTGGGTGATTATACAATTCATGTACGACTTAATCAAACAAGCTTTTGGCTGGGAAAAACATGGAAACACTGATTTGAAGGATGAACCCCACGGATCCAAAACTCGGATTTGTACATCAATCGCTCGGACATAGAAGATGAGGTCCGCCTCATTCATCAACATTTTTGTTTTCCCAATATGAATCGCTACACTGCCCCACAGAAGATCATCGTACAACTTTTATCCCTTGCTATCAGGCAAATTGGGAACCAAGTGAACCTAACGCCGTATATCCTGGAGCATCTCTTTGAAGCTAAAAAGCAGTGGCAACAGAAGAAATTCTTAAATGGCAGTACTGCATTAACAATCCTCATTTACCATTCACTAGGAATCTGAGAGCACCTAACCAAGATGCCCACATCCTCTAAAATGGCCAAGTACGCAAAGATGGCCACTGTCCCACGGAAGAAGAAAGAACTAAAGTTGGTAGAGGAAGCAGAGACCAGTTCTCAACCATGCATGAGAGGAACAAAAAGATTCTAAGAAATGATTAAAGGAGAAGAATCACTTCCTACTCCCAAAAGAGTGCATGTCCCGCCAAAGACCAAGCTTTAATCATCAAAGCCTATTACAAAAGCAGAGTTGCAAGAAGCATTAGAAGCAACTCACCAATACATGGAAGGTCAAGTCAATCTGCCAATACAAGGGCATCATTACCATCAGTCCCATAAAGGACTATGACCAAAAGGGTGTCAACATTGCCTTAAAGAAATCAATGACTTGCTTTGATATCTATTGTTGGAGTTCGAGGACTACAAAACCACACAAACAACACAAAGAAGAAGAAGAAGAAGAAGAAGAAGCTTTGAGCACAACATAGAGAGTTTATTGCTAAAAAATGTACAAAAGATAACTAACCCATTATGGCTATAGGATTATACACAATCTAGGGGTAAAAACGTCCTAAAGAGGGAAAGAAGTGCTTCGAGAGAGTCCTAAAAGTGCTCACACACATCACTACCAAAATATATCAATAGAAAGTGTTAACTATGGTACATGTGATTGAATTATCATCCAGTATTGCTAAAGGGTTGAAAAAGGCACCACAGTATGGTCATCTCAAAGTATTTGG
>CM035442.1:100395008-100400008 GCA_020310875.1 Ceratopteris richardii | reverse complement strand
TATGTGTGTGTATATATTTGTATATGGGTGTATGCATATGTGTGTGTATGTGCATGTGTGTGTATGCATGTTTCTATGTATGTATGCATGCACATGTGTATGCATGCGTGTATATGTATGTGTATGTATATGTGCAGGTATCTATATGTGTATGTGTATGTGTATATGTCTATGTGTGTGTATGATTTTGTGTGTATATGTATGTGTGTGTGTATGTGTGCATGTGTGTATGTATGCATGTGTGTGTATGCATATGTGTGTATGTATATGTGTGTATGTATATGCATGTGTGTGTATGCATATGTGTGTATGTATGTGCATGTGCCTTTGCTTGTTTGGTTGCTCGTTCGCTCTTATTCGCTTGTTTGGTCACTCGTTCACTCTCGCTCTCACAGTTGATCCCGACACAAATGTACTGGGAGAAATCATTTTTTTCAAATTCTCGGAGCCTCGCTTATGCAATGCTATAACGTTGCATCCAGTGTGCAATCATCGCTAACATAGTCGCTAAAAGTCGACGTGGATAGCGAGGAATAATATATGCATCGCTTATGCGATGCTTATCATCGCTTATGCGATGCTTATCATGCTTATGCGATGCTTATCATTGCTTATGCGATGCTTATCATCGCTTATGCGATGCTTATCATCGCTTATACGATGCTTATCATCGCTTATTCACTACAAAAGATTTATTTTTTTTATTTCTCTCCTAGAGCGTCATGTATGCAATGCTATTTGATGCCATCATCGCATAGATGAATTTCCTCACTTTTTTTTTTCAATTTGGGGTGTTGCTACGTCCCCTTTATTTTTGTAGTGAGAGACACATCATAAGTTACCTTTATATTAAATTGTTCCTAAAAAATACTTGCGTATACATATATCCTATTAGCTATAGCATTTAACCTATAATTACTTCTATTCTAATTGCTGGAGTACTAAGTGAATCATGAATTTTTAGATACATCCACCAAATCATGGGCTTGAAGAAAATCGAGCCAACAATCTTTTCAAAACCTTTGGTACTTTGACCTTTTGATGCAATGCATCACTCAAAGATTCAATCATGTTAAAGTAACCCATTAGAATAAAGAGACCAAGATATTCAAGAGCTCAATACAACACCTCAAATGTAAGGAAGTATATTTAGAAACACAAAGCCTTACCAAACTGTATACTAAAGGAGATCAAAAGTTGGCAAAATCCATTGAGAAAAGTAAGAAACAATGATTTGGGTGATGTGATTTCAAGAGAATTAAGAGGCTTTGTCTATAATTACACCAACAGTTAAAATCTTATTGATAACCTAGCCTTTTTCCTTATCTATTCTGAAGTATACGACAATAGCATCAAATAATTCTTTTATCAAAAGGGTTGAATAATTCTTCCAATAGCACTTCAAAATTATTGTTTGATTTCTATGTGGAATCTTTTTTTTAATTCAGAGTTTTTTTCATTATTTTGAGAACTAGAATTTGACATATTGTTTCCTTGTGCTTGTTGAACTTTAGTACCTTGATCTTTGTTACATTGATATTTATTATCTTGTAGAAAAGAATAAGCTCCAATCAACTAGTTCTATTTGAAATAATAGTAGCAAGAATTTGGAGGGTTTAAATAAAGAATCATTTTTCATGTAGTAATATCCATATTTTTTTTAATGGATATGTTTTTACATCTCTTAATTTATCTCCATATTTACTAGAAACCAAGGGCCCCAATTGGGATTTATGTCCACTTGGAGTTTTGGGCAAGTACCCTTGCTATCTTCTCTCCTAGTTACTTTATCCAATTGTAGTAGTTGATTTGCATGTTTAGGAAATCGATGTAAATAAGAAATTTGGTCAATTCTTCCCGCTTGAGATTGAACCCAATTTTGCCATTTTAAAAATATTAAGGGGATATTCTTAGGTATCCAGTTCCATTTGATAAGAACATAGTCTTCAAAAATATGAAATAGAAATTGTTAAGAAAATACTGTATTTACCTAACATTGATGTTTGTTTTAGTCTAATTGATGCTAATCCAATGTCTAACCAAGCAGATAGATGGTCCAAGTTGATGGGAAAGATCTATGAACTTTCGCACATAATAATCTTACCAATAATCAAGAGTTAGTTGATCTATGACAATTGAGCTATTATCATGGCATCTTGAGTCAGAATGAGCTTTAGCCATGCTAGATGAATCATGTTTTTTTTTAATTTTATTGTATCAAATTAGCATGATCCCTTTCAAATGTGAGAGATTGGCACTAACCCGATAGATCACATTCATGGCCTTTGAGTAGAAGATTCTATATTAGACCTTACATTGTTTGTGTAGCATCAATGTGGGATCTTGCATCTTTAGTTCTCTATTGAGATGTGGTAGCCTCTGAGGTACCTTGAAGTCCATCCTTTAAAGCATCATGAATCAAAGCTGGCAAGAGAATTTGGTTGGAAGTTGTTTGAGAAAACCAATTGCACATGAACTTATGAAGAGTGATTTAGGTTTCCTTCAACTCGGGAGCAAAGTTTTCTCTCAAGGTACAATGGAGATGAAAATGCCCCCTCACGAGTGTGACCATAGGTTTTTACATAGAGAATGAGCTTGAATAGAGGAGACACAACACAAAGCTAGAGTTCCTGTGACATAATCTTAGTAGAGATGGTTGAACCATGCCTTAAGAGAGAGGATTAGGAAGTAATCCTTAACCATGGCTTTTGGGGCAAGTGGTTAGCCCATCGCACTCCTAACTGGGAGGTTATGAGTTCAATTCCCAACATTGACATCAGAGCCTAGTTGAGAAATTGGGTGAGACGAAGGTTCGCACCTCATTTGTGGGCACTTGGAAAAAACGCTTATCCATGGTGAGTGTGAAACTCGCCTTGGATGAAGGCGCATGGGCATTTGGGCACCCATGGAGGGTGAGGTAGATCCAGATTTGGTCTATCTTAAAATTCGTCCTATGTTCATGAATGAAAGCGGACATGCTACTCTCATCTCAAGAGGGGACAAAAGGATTAATTAATTTAGAGCGACAGGGAATAAGGAGTTTTAGATATATTTTCAATAAAGAACAAGAAGTTAGAGTTATTATGGGAGATCTTACATGCAAGAATATGGAACGATATGAGAAAACCGAAACCAAGATAAATATTCCTTGGTGTGTTGAATGTAGAAAGAACTATCGCCCCTTTTATTTGTAATTTATTTTTCAGCTAATGTAGTTTTGAGACTTATGAAAGTACTTTTACAATGAATCAGTTGATTAACGTAGTCTTGAGACTTATGAACAAGTATTTGTACAATGGTCCCAAGCTGCTTGGTTGGGTGATTGGGCCTTTCGTCTCTTGAGGCGAGGCGAGGCTTCGACCCCCACCGACAACATGTAAGGAACATGTTATCATGGAAACTTGTATCTTGTGGTTGATGTGCCACTGTTTGTTCTACCTCGCGGTAGTTATGACTGGAGTCTAACTCAGCTATGTAAACCCCTGTTCTCGTGGGATAAAGGGGGTCCCATGGGTACTATGCTCTTTCTTGTACACTTACAATTTCAAAGTTAAAGTCCGGAGAAGTAGACCTCAGCTGGACCTCCATTTTAAAAAAAGTATTTGTACGATGAATTAGTTGATTTTTTGTTCCTATTACAATTTACTAGTGTAAGCCAATTGGATCAAGTGCCAAACACATTTGTGATTGACTTTTTCACTGAAAGTCAAGGTCAAAGTGCGTAAAACAATGCTTGTTTTTCTCCAAGGAACAAGAGAAAGGAATAGTTGAAAGGCCGAAATAAAAATTTCACCTCATGCGGAGGGCGAGCCGCGACTGGCGACTCGCGAGAGACCCCAACAACGAGCAGGCTACAGCATACAGGTTACAGCCTTCCCATCAGACTCCACAGTCCTTGACGGACAGTATCTTGATTCGTACCTCAAATGTTCCTTGAAAGTTAAAACGCGTATGCTTTTTGCTTTCCAGAGAAAGAAAGCTCGCACCATGATATCAGCCTTGAAAATTGAGCTTGAGCATGGACTGTGCAATGTGGAGTGTTACAGTTTGCAGAGCTGCATGGAGGACGAAGGCTTGACTTTTATTATCACACTTCAGGCTGGTCTTCACCTTCAAGTGCAATTTGCAGGAATAAATGTAGTCATGTGCCATTGAAACTGTACTAGAGAGCAAAATGGACACTTCAGTTACCAGTATATATTAAAGGAAGTGAGAAGATAACAGCTAGGACAGTAGGAAAGAGCTGCATCACGGACATGACTGATAGAATCTCACGTCTCTTTCTGGGGCAGGCTGTGGCACTGTGCGTTCCAGACAGAAAGAGAAGGAGCTCGTCGGTGTGCGGCAGCTAGAAGGCACGGGGCTCTTGTTCGAGAGTCGAGATTCGAGTGGTCTTTCTAGGTGAAAGCAGCACAAACCGATGAGTGGCAGGCATCAGCTTGCCGAAGGAAAATTGAGGGTTGCCGGTAGTGGTGACGGTAACGAAGAAGACGCTTCACAATGAGTGCAACAGCGTTCATGTTTCCAGTGTGGGTGTTAGCAGCGGTAGTTATCGTAGGAGATGGAGCCAAAGGGGAGTGTCCATTCGCGGCCATTTTCAACTTCGGCGACTCCAACTCAGACACTGGTGGTCTCGTGTCTGCATTTCCCTCACAATCTCGTCCCAATGGCGAAACTACTTTCGGAGAGCCGGTGGGTCGCTTCTGCGATGGCCGTTTGGTGGTCGATTTCTTAGGTTCGGGAACAGTTGCGCTCTACTACATAATCTTTCTCATTAACTGTCACAGTAACGTACTTACTAGTTTTACTCCTGCTTATTGTGAGAACTGCACAGCGCAAGGGCTTGGATTCCCCTATTTAAACCCTTATCTGCAAGCCATGGGCTCCAACTTCACCACTGGCGCCAATTTCGCCAGCGCCGGAGCTTCTGTTCTGCGTCCAATTAACCAGGTGCGCATGAGACAATCCCTCCCTTGCAAAGAAAGGAAACGAAGGAAGTA
>CM035442.1:100385008-100390008 GCA_020310875.1 Ceratopteris richardii | reverse complement strand
GTTGTTTTATTCCAAGGAAGGATCCTTACTACCATATTTACATGTTTTTTTGGACTCAGATTGGGTTGGTAGCAATGACACCTATGTAACCACAAGTTTTTGCCTAATGCGTGGTAGCTCATGCATATCTTGGTTAGGCAAGAAGCACTTGGTCCACTTCTAGTTTTGAGGTTGAGTATAGGGAAGCTTTCATAGCTATTTTTGAGTGTGTGTGGTTCATATGCCTTTTGGCTGATTTGGGTGTTGGTTAGTCTCATGTCACCACGATCTTTACTGATCGTCAAAGCACATTGGTAGTTGTGAGTAACCCCTTGTTCCGTGTGCCCACAAAGCACATTGAGGCGCACTATCATTACGTAGGGGAGAGACTTTTTGTTGGAGAGATACAATTCATCTCCATTAGTTGAATCAATGGAAACTCCATCTCCTTAGTAAAACCAAGATGACACCGAAGAAAACCAAGGAGTGGAAGAATACACCCATCAACAAACCAACTCTAGGAACTAAACAAGTTTGGGTCCCCAAAAAGTTTGTAGTAACTCAATTGGGAAGATCACACATATGGATTCCAAAGAGGCGTTTACAAGCATCAAATCCTATGATTTCTTCTAAGAAGACAATCTCATCAACCAAGCCAAAGAAAAGCAAGGATAAAGATAAGACAGAGAAGCGAAGTTTTGCTCATCACACTTCATCTACAACTACAACGAAACAATCTAGACAATCAATGATGAAGTCTAAGTGGGTGTGGAGCATAAAACACCAGTGGCTCCAATAATACCAAAGAGCAAGCCACAATGGATATCCATGCAAAAGCAAGAAAAAGCTATCAGCCCATAAAAAACTTGAACTTGTGAGAAAGTAGATTTCTGATAAGAAGGCATACTTCGAGGATTCAATAGATGCATCAATATAGAGTTTGCTTCTATTCCTTCAAATAACATAGAAAGGACGAGAAGCCTCAACGTGCGGACACTCTGTGCTCATGGTACAACCCTCTCTTTTTGCACCATTCAAGTCATGCATTTCCAAAGTATGCATAAATTATAGCGCCACATTACATGGCTATGCATAGACACCATTGTGAATCCCATGCACATGAGGCACACTTATACATGCGTTATATTTAATGTATACTAACTTTTCTATTGGTTTAATTTTAAAAAAAGCCCATTACTAATGTAGGTCTATGTGTGCCAAAAATTTCAAATCATTGCAGAACTTCAAGTTCAACTAGACACGAGGAAAGTTTCTTCACATAGGAACAATGCCAAGCGTCGATCACATAATGAGTTTCCAACTGTCAAGCTCAAAATGAAGATTAACACAAAATGAATTCATATTGCAAGATTTCAATGTGCAATGATCTTATTCTATCTATAAGGAGATTCATGGAGTTAAAGGGCACGGATCCAAATGACTCGTAGCATGCAAAATTCGGAAAGCACTACAGTCCATATCTTGTGATATGAGTCCACTTTGGCAACCTTAGTGTGAAGTTCTTATCTATTTAGAATAGGTAACCTCATCATCCACATGCCCTTGAGCACCCCGCTAAGGACCCAACTCTTTGCATCATAATTTTGCCAATGCATTCTAGGGTATGCATGCATGGGGAAATATTGGAAAGCATGCACAAGGCACATACTTTTTATTTCATCCATGTGTTGCTTACTTAGTCCATCAAACTAAGGACAAAAATTTGGCATGCTGTTTTTGGATTTTCTTTTTTGAGCAATGAGGAAGCACCCATGTCAGTGTTGCATCTCAACGCGTTGCGATGCATTCGCAATGCGTTGCGAACAAAAACAAAAAAAATTGCCTCAAATGAGGCCGTTTTGCAAACGGCCTCATTGAGGCATTTTCATCTATGCACCCGAGAGCGAATCCCGCAACTATCGACTGTGGAAGAGAGCAAAACAAAGGCAAGAAGGTACTTTTATTACACACACACCCTCACACCCCCCTATCTATTGCTTCCTATCCTCTCCAAGCTTTTAGCCTCTCCCATCACCATGCTTAAAGCAAAACAAGCATGTTGGGAATATGTGACAAGCCAAGGAAAGATGGGCTCCGGGGGTAGTGAGAGATGGACTTGCAAGATTTGTGGCTATAGTGCAGCTGGTGGAACCGATAGGATCAAGGCACACCTTGCAAGATTTAGTGGCATAAGAGTTGCACCTTGCAAAGAGCCAATGCTCGAAGCTATAAAGGGAGAGCTAATGGCATGGGTAGCTCAAAAAGCCCAAGGTAGAAGGAATAGTGGAGCCCAATCACAAGCTAGATCATTTGCAGGCAGTTCACATGGTTCTTGTGATCCCCAAACTCAAGCATCTCAAGCTCATGAGGCTTCCATAGACATTGACATAGAGCATGAACCACCAAGAAAGAATACAAGAGTAGAGCATGATCCACAAGAGCACCCACTTGGCTCTCTTGGAGGAGCATCTATACGTGCTAGCTTGCAACAACAACGTAAACAAGAAGCCACACAAGCCATCATGAAAGCTTTTATCCAATGTGGTTTGTCTTTTAATGTTGCACGGACACCGGCATGGAGAAATGCCATTGAGAAGGTATCACTATTAGGGTTTCGTTGGCAAGGGCCTACCTATGAAGAGTTGAGGAGAACGGAGCTCAAAAAAACAAAGGAAGTATTAGAGAGAGAGCTTGAGCCCATGAAAGAGACATGGGCAAAGTATGGATGCACAATCATGTGTGACGGATGGACGGACATACGAAAGAGGAATGTGTACAATATTTTGGTGCATTGTTGCAAAGGGACCATGTTCCTTCGAGCCATAGATGCATCAGCTGTTGGTACTACACTCACATGTGAGTGAACTGATTTTTGAATTTTCAGTTTATATTTGATTGTGCAATGATCAATCATGCATGTGGTGCATGTGCATGACACATATGCATGTGCATGTGCATGTGCATGTGCATGTGCATGTGCATGACACATGTGCATGACACATGTGCATGTGCATGACACATGTGCATGTGCATGACACATGTGCATTGCATGACACATGTGCATGTGCATGACACATGTGCATGTGCATGACACATGTGCATGTGCATGACACATGTGCATGTGCATGACACATGTGAATGTTCATGTGCATGACACATGTGAATGTGCATGTGCATGACACATGTGAATGTGCATGTGCATGTGCATGACACATGTGAATGTGCATGTGCATGTGCATGACACATGTGAATGTGCATGTGCATGACACATGTGAATGTGCATGTGCATGACACATGTGAATGTGCATGTGCATGACACATGTGAATGTGCATGACACATGTGCATTGTGCGTATGCATATGCTAGGCTCTAGCTTTCAAGAATCAAGATAAATTATAATTTATCAATTGATTAATGATTCATTGTGTTATATGTAAAGAGGTCGGTTCATTTATGACCATATCCGTCAAGCTATCATGGACATTGGTGTAGAAAAGATAGTCCATGTGGTAATAGATAATGGAAGTAATTGTGTGGCTATGAGCAAGCTTCTAGAAGAAGAATTCCCCTCTATTGTGTGGACATCGTGTGCTGCCCATCGCATTGATTTGCTGATAGAGGATGTGGGCAAGATACCATGGATTTACACCATTTTTACCACTTGCATAAAAGTGGTCTCTTTGTTCACAAGGAGACCAAAATTGCTTGCTATATTTCGGTCTTACAGTGATATTGATTTGATGAAGCCCATGAAGACCAGATTTGCATACATGTGCATAGTCATGGAAAGATTATCAAGCGTGAGGCAAGCACTGACGCAGACAGTTGTATCACCTGATTGGTTAGCTTGGGATGGACATACTAGTACAAAGGCAGAGCTTGTACGACACACATGTTTGGATGACAGTTTTTGGAGGGATGTGGAGAGATTAGTGCGGGCCTTACAGCCCTTATATTCACTCATATGCATAGCAGATAGAGAGGGCTGCACACTTGGACTTGTTTATGATTTCATGGATCGTGTCGGAGAGTATATACAGAGATGTCCTTATTTGACATTGGAGAGGTAAGTTGAAACTTGGGTAACCATATTTTATTTTTTATATGAGCATTCATGTTCAAGTCTTGACTCTTCAACATTCTTAAATCTTATTGTTTTCTAACTTGATTTGTTTTTTATCCATAGGATAGAGGAAATAAAAGGAATATGGAGGAAGGGGTGGGATTGGTTCCATCGCCCTATACATGGGATGGCCAATCTACTACATCCTTTAGGGAGATCTGCATCAGAGTCATTGGATATGGAGCTTGTGAATGCTTGGAATGACTATGTAGATCGATTGTAATGGACCTTCTCATGTGGATCTACATGGGAAGTTGGAGCTTCAGCTCACAGAGTTTCAGAATAATGGACTTTTTGGTAGAGAGACGGCATGCTTGAGAAGCATGCAGTTGATGCCTGTGACATGGTGGGAGAGAACGGTGTTGGGACACCTGAGCTAGTAAGTCATTCCAATTTCCTCTTGAGTCTTTAACTAATAAGTTATAACTTAGTCTCATGAGTCATTCCTCTTGAGTCTTTAATTTTTAATGAAATCTTTCTTTTTTATCTTGCCGAGAAAGTTAGCCATCCACATACTTTCACAAGACTGTAGTGCATAGTCCATGTGAAAGGAATTGGAGTACATGGGCCCTCTTCCATACAAAGAAGAGGAATAGACTATCTACATTGGAGTTGGAGCGTCTTGTCTATTGACATTGCAACTTGCATTTATTGGATTATGGTGGCCACTCAGCAGAGGTGCAACAGGTGAACGTCGATGAGCTTGATATAGAGGGTCCATGATATACCTAGCGTTCCGGACAGAGGACCTTGATCTATATGACATGCTCTATCAGGAGTTGACCCTGCCACAACATGCTACGAGGGTACCTTGGACTCGTTCTAGTCATAGAGCACATAGTGTACCAGGTCCATCTACTAGTAGGATGGAGGCATCTACTAGTCAAGCACCACATGA
>CM035442.1:100370008-100380008 GCA_020310875.1 Ceratopteris richardii | reverse complement strand
TGCATCAAACTTCTTATACCATTGTCTGGCGCTTGTTTCAGCCCATATAAGCTCCTTTTCAGCTTGCATACTAGATGCTCTTTTCGAGGAATGGCATATCCTTCTGGCTGTTTCATGTACAGCTCTTCGTCTAATCACCATGCAAAAAGGTTGTTTTAACATCTGTTTGGAATAACTCCAAATCCAAGGCAGTTGTACATGCATCTCACCCTCTTAATACCAAGATTTTCACGAAATCTATTGAATTTAGTACTTGTAATCTCACCCCCATTATCTGTATGTAAACATTTCAGCTTTCTAGATGTTTGGGTGGTCACAAATGCATGAAATTTCTGAAGTGTAGCAAAGGCTTCATCTTTAGATTTTAACAAATATACTCGAAGCTTCCTAAAGTAGTCATCAATAAAAGAAACAAAGTAAAGAGCACCCCCGATAGATTTGGTGGGCATGCTACAAACTTTAGAATGAACAAGATGACGCACATTAGACTTACGAGAGACACGAGAGTAGTACGAATTCTTGACTTATTTACAAAAATCAAGTTTTGAGCCTTTAGCATCAAACTTGTGCAAATTACATAGTTTATCAAGGCCTTTTTGGCTCATGTGGCCAAGCATTTTATGCCATAATTCCATGTGTAAATGGATTTCAGCCAAAGCAATAAACTTGCCCAACAAGGCTTTACCATGCAAGCAATAAAAAAGAGTCCCTTTCTTTGTACCTTTAACAATAAGCCTAGAGCCTTTGATAAGCTTCCATGACCCCTTCTCAAAGAGGTACTATATCCATGCATATCCATTTGCCCAACAGACAACAAACCTTTTTTGATGCTTGGTACATACTTTACATCATGCAAAACAAGCTCATTAGTGCCACCTTCAGTGAGATGCATTGTGCCAATACCTTCAATAGAACAAACATGGATCTTTCACCTGAATCCACAATCCATGTTTGTGACAAAGCATCATTCATAGTAAGCAAGGCATATATCAGATCCCTCTTTGTGATTTGCATATCCTGTGCATGAATATTAACAAAAACATGATCTACTTTGGCATGATATGCTCCCATAGTAGCACAAAGAATATCTTCTTCATATGATAGCTCCTAAGTGATGACACTAGAGACCGCATTGGCCTTTTCTTTGTCCTTGTCCTTTGAGCTTATGTGGTTCATTCTTGGTATCCTTTTTCTTCATGTCACCTCTGTTCTTCTTTCTTTCTAGTTTGGCTTTGTAGTATCTGCAATAAGGCTTTTTGTGACCTTTGCTACCACATTGGTAACAAGTGACTTCAACCTTGCCTTTGCTTTTACTCCTATTCTATGTACATTTCCATTTGTTCTTCCTCTAGCCACATTGGTTGAACCATTGCCCTCTCCACTCACTTTCCTCCTTATTTCCTCATTCAAAATAGAACTCCTTATACCATCAAAGGTAAGATTGGGGTTATTCGAAAGTGAAACAACCAATGTTTCCATGGATCAACCAAGGTCATTAACAAAAAAAGAAGGCCTTAAACTTATCATCAAATGAAAGTAATCCGGAGTCTTACAATTGCGAGAGAGTGCTCAACTGCAGGTAAATGAAGATAAGTGCTCAGCTGCACTTCTTTACTTATCAACTTGCATACACACTAGCTTACACATAAGATGCACTTGATTTGCACGCCTGTTATTTTCATAGGTTACCTTAAGCTTCTCCCATACCTCAAAAGAAGTTGTAAGGCACTTCATATCCATTAAGATTTCATTTCATACAACCATCTTGATATAAGTGATGGCCTTCTTGTTTAGGTTCGTCCATGCTGCATCTTCATATCTTCAGGCTTTACTTCTGCAAGAGCCCCTTTGCAATCTTTAAGAAAGAGGATGTCAAGCATTCTCTCTTTCCACAAATCAAAACCACTATCCTCAATTCTCTTGATCCCAAACAAATTTTTGACATCAGAGGAGGTAGAAGGCATGCTTGCACACTGAGCATAGGCTGAAGTAAAAAAGCTTAGCATAGGCTGAAGTAAAAAAGCATTTGGAGCAACTTTGTCGTGATGGCACATCTCAAGTTCTGATGCTCGTTGAAAGAGACTATGGAGAGCTACATGGTGGTGTGCTCGGTCGCTCCAAACGCTAAGGGAGTGGGCTGTTGTGTGAAGAGAGAGAAAGTAGAGAGAGAAACTTGTGCAGAAATTTGGAGAAGAAGATGGAAAAGTTGAAGTTGAAGAAGTCCTAATCAAGTCATGAGAGATTTGGGACCAAGTCTTATTGATAAGTGACTTTTAGGTCATTTGAGCATGTTGACACATCGACAATGATCAAAAGTCATAAAAATAATGTAAATGTCTATAACTCCCCAATTTGGGGTCCAAAAAATATAACAAAAATATGTCTAGAAAGTTCTTGAAGAGAGCTTTCACATGGAAGGGTCAAAATGTAGAGAAGAAGACTCCTTGTTTATCCCCAACAATTGTTAGGGGCTTCCTTTACGTCTATCTTCATCATCAATGTTTAACTCTTACCCTCTTTTGTCGAGGGTATTTATGGCATGATTGTTTTCTTGCTGAGGAGTACTAAAAAGGCATCATGTTCTCTTGATGAGGAGTACTAAAAAGACGTTTACTTCTCTTGTCGAGGAGTATTAAAAAGGAAAACACCTTTCCTAGCTGAGGAGTATTAAAAAGGCTAGGGGATAAAAATAACAAAATTTAACCATGATATTACGTTCCCGCACTGCACTTTACTCTTGTCGTTTACCTATTGGTAAACTCTGCGCATGTTTTGCTAGTTTCTTTTTAAATTAAACAATATTAATATTGTAACAGTAGACCTAATTGGTTTTTGTTCTGCCCATTAACGAGTTACAATAAGCGATTATGAAAATGTTTGCCTTACTGGTGTTTGTTTTCAATGCTACCGTCTCCTTTCTATATGACTATGACATCCATGTTTGAAATCTGGACCAAGTACTCTCCAAGCCTAGGTGCCTTTGAGTCTAGGTTGCACTGTTCAGTCGCTTTGCGACTTGGATAGTGCTATAATCAAGCTCTAATATGAAAAGAACCACTTCCTATAGCTTTGATCTTAGTGGTTATAGGTCACTAGCGACTTGGACTGTGCTATCTAAGAGCTATCAGGCTATGAGATCTATGTCAAACAGTGTAACGAAAGAAACCAATACTGATGTGTGGGGGGGTGTGTGTGTGTGTGTGTGAGAGAGAGAGAGAGAGAGAGAGAGAGAGAGAGAGAGAGAGAGAGAGAGAGAGAGAGAGAGAGAGAGAGAGAGAGAGAGAGAGAGAGAGAGAGAGAGAGAGAGAGAGAGAGAGAGAGAGAGAGAGAGAGAGAGAGAGAGAGAGAGAGAGAGAGAGAGAGAGACTCAAATAGGTTGGGTTAAAAAAAATCTTGGGAGTTGGCCATTGCATGAAGGGAAGGCCTATTAATTCCAGAAGCCCAATAAAGCCAATTTAACTGCATGTGCTTCTGTCATGGGCATTTATTAAGTGCATTGGTAATAAGAAACTTTTCTCTTTCATCAAAACAGGCTGGTTCAGGGATACTGTGCCCCTACCTTCTACCTTTGAAAATGCATTATACACCATTGATATGGGTCAAAACGATCTTACAGCACAACTGTCGAATGGCATCCCCATGGATCAAGTTTCTGCACAATTTCCCCAAGTAGTGGATGCCATTGGGAGTGTAATTCAGGTATTATGAATAACAGTTTTCAATTGTATTATAGGTTTACATGCAATTCTATATTAGAAGTGAAGGTCTCAATGGATGTGATAATGTCTAATGACCCACGATGTGCATAAATGAGTTCAACTAATCTTCATTCTGTTACTTGTATAATCAAGTTAGGCATTGTATACTACTGGTGCGAGGTTTTTTATGGTCTCTAATATGGGGCCACTCGGATGCTATCCTGCCTTTCTTGCAACATCAGCTCCCCATAATCCCAATGATTTGGATTCTAATGGGTGCTTGATTTCACTAAACCAAGTGGTTTCCAACTTCAATGAGGTGCTGAAGAATAAAACATTCCTACTGCAAACACAGCTATATGGGTCATCCGTTATCTATGTGGATTCGAATTCCATCAAGTACCAGTTATGGGCCAATGGGGCAGCTAATGGTAAGAATGTGCTTAGATCCTATCTCTTTTCAAATCTTGCCCCTCTTTTACATGATAAAGTAGAGAAGAGAGTCGAAGGTCTGATTATATCATGAAAACTCTTAGACACAGTGCTTTTGGGCTGATGCAGGTTTCAAGTCCACAACTACAGCATGTTGTGGCCCAAGCCAGGGGCAATACAACTATGATTCAACAGTGACCTGTTCGAATAGTGCTATTGTAAATGGGCAAATCGTCTCGAGCACATCTTGCATCAATCCTTCTTCTTATGTGAGTTGGGATGGAATCCATTTCACAGAAAGTGCCAATCGATTTGTGGCCACACAAATGTTCTCTGGAAGCTATTTCCAACCATCCTTCCCCATCACCCAAATGTGTCCTCTTTCCTTCTTCTAAAGGATATAGTATAAACCTAACCACTTACATGGTATTAGATATCTTCCTATACTCATTCTTATGAAATTATGTAGGAGTATTTAATAACCCCGTTATTATTTAAGTGACCTTGTACATTATCTCAGTGATATGTAACAGTATGCAAACCTAGATGTACAAGGGCACTGTGAACTGTCTATCAAAGTTTGCAAATTCTGATATACAGAAGCATTAGAGACTATACTTTTGCTATAGAATAGCGTCAAACTGGGTGTTTTCTTGGGGTTTAGCGGTTCAGAACAGAGGAAGAGATGATTCAAAGATCATAATTCAGAGTGGATAATATAACTCGGCTGCTTGATGAACGTGAATGACCCTTGAGCTTGGCAATCATTGCCTAAATTTGGAGAGCTGGATCTCTAATTTCTGTTGTCAAATAGTCAGCTCAGTTACTGCTTGTTGACTACTTCATATCCATGATTATTTTCTACATTCTTGAGGTTTTATAAATTTAAATGGTTATCTGAGCCATCATCATGCGACATCTTGTGAATATCTCTATTTCGAATGCTAAGATTGTTAAAAGTCATTGAGAGAAGCTATACATGCTATACATGAGAAAAAAAACGTATCTGATTTGACAATTTTGAGGGCTTAGGATAAAAGACACCGCATGCCAATACTTTTGAATGTTTGTTGTACATTGATAAAATACTCTTATTATGATCTTTGTCACCTTTTTGGAAGAAATTTTGTACTATCAGCTCTATACCAAATGGACTTTTTTCATTGTTGTCTTTTGGTGTTCTTTTTGCACGATGTTGAAGTTCAAAGAATTTCAACACAGAACAATATGAGAATAAGACTTAGGAGTCAACCTACTGATACTATTAAGTAATTAATGTACAAAGAAAAGTAGTCCATTAGCATTTTTGGCACATACGCAAGTTAGGGGAATATAAACCTCATAAAGATGGAAAAAAGTGTCTCGGTATACATAAATGTGCATCGCACATCACTAGCAAAATGCAATCTTAGATCCTCAAAGAGCTTCCACTTTTGTAAAGGAGATGCTAGGAAATGTGGATTATACAAGTGTATCAAAAAAATATGAGAATGACTCCAATAAAAAAATTAGAAGAAACACAATATAGAAAGAAACAATAAAACCCAAATGGTAAACATCTCACTACTCATACTAGCCAAAGAGAGGCTTCCAAGGGATGAGAGGAAGAGGCTATGGGTTTAGAAGGTAAGAAGAGAATATGTAACACCTTCCCAAGCTCCTTCTCCAAGTGCATGAGAGTTGGTTGCGCACACACATCTCCAAGGATGAGGTAAAGACTCTCCAAGCTATCCAAGAGAGTATGGTTAATCACCCTACAAAGATAGCTCAAGGATAGGGGATGAGAATCAAATGCCAAGCTTGTTGATCTCATGGATATTCATAGCAAAGTTGGAACAAAATTTCTCATGAAAAGCTAGCTTTATGCTTTATACTTTTTCACATAGGATCGTGGAAATATTGTGTTTGAACATGATGAAGGCTTTTGATTTGATGGCTTTGATTCCAAAGATCCAAGTAAACCTAGAGTAATCTATTGGAGTTCGCAATTTGCAGAAGCAAATGAATAGCACAAGGAAGAAGAAGAAGAAGAAGCTTGGAGCACAACACAATACAAAACCTATTACCAAGTGAATGTGCAAAGAAAAGTGATCCATTAGGGTTATATGCACATGTACAAGACGGAAAAAGAAATCTCCTAAGGAGAGAAAAAATTGCCTCTAATGTGTTGATGTGTAAAACACCACAAGAAATGAATTAATGTGACACTAGAACACCTCTATGGTCACCACTAACTCATTGCCACTCCAAACTTTGAGAAATGATAGCCAAAACCAAAACCTTTACTTCTACAGAACTTTCCAGTCGCTGAAATGACATACCTTCAGTATTTTGCTAATTTCTCTTAGCTCAAATATTATTTTTCCAAGACCTTTTGGTGGATGAAAGTAGAAGAGTAGAGCTTTCCAACAAGCTATCATATGCTTGAAACGGATCTCTAGAACTCAAGTTATGACCTTCACAAGATGACCCTATATGACTTCCAAAAATAGAATTTTTGCCTGTTTTAGTAATCTTGACAGTCCAAAAATGAAAATTCGATGCCTAGCATCGACTTGCAACCAAAAGTCGATGCCTTGCATCGATTTTCAGCTTTTTTAGCTTTTCAGCGCCAGAATTACCCCCTTGAACACACACATGAACAAGACCACTTTTATGTGGGAAATCGATGCCAAGCATCGACTTATGCTGAAACTCGATGCCAAGCATCGAGTTGCTCCACAAACCTCATGATTTTAAGAAGTTCTAGCAGTACATAACACTTAGAGAATAAAACACGAACTTATCAACACAAACTCGATGCCAGGCATCGAGTTGCTTGGAAAACTTGAACTTTTGAAATCATTTCACAGTAGACAAGTATGGAGATGATGGAGAGAGTCTCATACACAGAACTTTAACTATTTCTTCTCATAGCTATGAAAAAACTCAGAAGTTTTACAAATGCTTTCTCACTCAGAGAAGCCCAACTAAACTCAGTCATACAAAATGAACTCCTTCTCACATTCTATCACTCTCTTCCACTTCTTCTCTCTTCGCGTCAGTTGATACCAACTAACTTATATAGATTTTCTCATTCTCGTGATTTTTAAAAAACTTCTAGAACTAAAGTGAACTAACTTTACAAAATATAATACACTTGTGAATTTGTCCCTTCACATACGCATGTGGTTTTCTTATGAAGCTTTGACCTTCAAATATATGTCCAATTAGTGAGTGTTTCTCCAACAGCTCCCCCTCAATCACTAATTGGCATTCCCTGTTTCTTCATATCATCTTCTTTTCTTTTACTCCTGCCATGCTTTTGAATCTGCTGGTCTTCACACCATCCAAGCTCTTTGTCATTATGTCTGCTATGTGATCTTTAGTAGAAATGTACTCCACTTCAATCTCCTTCTCCATTACATTTTCTCTAAGAAAATGATACTGTATCTCTATGTGCTTTGTCCTTGCATGAAAAATTGGATTTGCTGCAAGATAAAGTGAACTCATATTATCTCCATGTATTGTAGGTGTACCTTGATCAATGCACAAGCTTTTGAACAATGTCTGCATCCATATGACCTCCTTAGCTGCTTCCACAAGTCCTTTGTACTCAGCTTCAGTTGATGATAATGCTACTGTATGTTGTTTCTTTGAACACCAACTTACAAGCTTATCACCAATGTATATCATGTAACCATGAGTTTATCTTCTGTCATCTTGATTACCTGCCCAATCTGAATCACTATAGGCCCTCAACTTCAAATCTGAAGTAAAAGGATAATACAATCCTTCCTTTATAGTTCCTTTGATATATCTGAGAACTCTTTGACCTGCAATCCAATGTGGGTCCTTTGGACAATGCATGAATTGTGACAAAACTCCCACTGCATAACTAAGATCAGGTCTTGTTAGTGTAGCATAAATCAAACTACCCACAAGAGATTGATACTTCCTCATATCTTTGTATTCTGCACCATCATATTCATTGAGCTTGTGATTAACTTCAAGTGGAGTTGAAGCTTCTCTGCAATTTTCCATATCAAACTTCTTCAATAGATTCAGAAGATACCTTTCTTGTGATACATATATGCCATGATCTGTATAAGTGACTTCCATTCCAAGAAAGTATGACAACTTTCCTAGATCACTGATCTTGAACTGTTTCTCAAGTAATCTCTTTACCTCCTTGATTCCTTCATCTGAAGTACCCATGATTATAATGTCATCTACATAAATACAAATGTAGATTGTACCTTCCTCTGGTCTTTTGATGAGTAGACTTGGATCTGCTTTTGAACTTTGATATCCAAGTTCATTGAGATACTTCACTAGTCTATAGTTCCATGCTCTTGGAGCTTGCTTCAATCCATATAATGCTCTTCTCAACCTGCAAACAAAATTTGGATACTTGGAATCTATAAACCCTTGAGGTTGTTCCATGTATACCTCATCTGATATGTATCCATTCAAGAATGCATTCTTTATATCCAATTGACTTAAAGTCCATCCTTTTGAAGCTGCAATAGCAATGATTGTCCTTATAGTTGACATCTTAGCTACATGATTGAATGTCTCATCATAATCTATGCCATAGGTTTGGGCATAGCCTTTCACCACCAGTCTAGCTTTGTATCTGGCTATACTTCCATCTGCAAGCTTCTTCACTTTATAAACCCATTTATTTCCAATTACTTTCTTACCATTTGGTTTAGGAACAAGTTCCCATGTCTTGTTCTCCTCCAGTGCATTGAACTCTTCCTTCATTGCTTCTTCCCATTGCTTCTTACCTTTAGCTTCACCATAGTTTTGAGGTTCTTCATCATCTTTGATCATATATGCATAGTTCTTCTGAGTTATGTAAGAAGTATCATAAGAATACCTTTCTGGTTGTCTTCTTGTCCTGCTTGACCTTCTTGGTTCACATTCCTCATAAGTGTCTGGATACACTTCTTCATCAAATATAGGAGCTTCTTCATTTCTTCTTGTTAATCCACTTCTGGATGTACTTACTTGCATATATTCTTCATCTCTATTCACCTGCACAATTGATTTTCCTTTCTCACATCTTCTTACCTCTTCTTCAAATTCTTCAGCTGTATGACTTTGATCTGCATACCAGCTTTTCTGTTCATCAAATGTAACATCTCTAGAAACAATAAATTGTTTGGTTAGAGGATTCCACAATTTGTAACCCATCTGCTTTCATCATAACCAATGAACACATATTTTTCTGCCTTTGGTTCAAGTTTATGTCTAAGTTGTGATGGCATATAAGCATATGCAATTGATCCAAACACTCTACAATGATCTAGTGTTGGTTTCTTACCCCACCAAGCTTCATATGGAGTCATTCCATTGAGAGCTGCACATGGTAATCTATTCACAAGATATGTAGCTGTATTTACATCCTCAGCCCAAAGATAATTTGGACAATTCTTCTCCTTTAGCATAGCTCTACCAAACTCAACCAAAGTCCTGTTTCTTCTTTCTGCTACACCATTTTGTTGTGGTGTATACCTGCAAGTTATTTCTCTCTTAATACTTGCATTCCAAAGATAATCATTGAAGTATTGGGAGAAGTATTCTCCCCATCCATCAGACCTCAGTCTTTTAAGCTTTTGACATGTGACTCTCTCTGCATATGCATGAAAATGCTTGAAAGCTCCAAACACTTCTGATCTCTCCGTCAAAACATATAATATTATCCATCTTGTAGCATCATCAATGAAAAGAACATAATACCTTGAGCCACTGATAGATCCTTCTTTTGTTGGTCCCCATACATCTATATGAATGAGCTCAAGTACTCCATCATGTTTGAATCCTTTCTTCTGAAATGGTAACCTGTGTGCTTTTCCCATTTGACATGCTTCACATTTATAAAC
>CM035442.1:100327508-100345008 GCA_020310875.1 Ceratopteris richardii | reverse complement strand
GAATGTTTAACAGGAACATTCAGAGTTCTTCATAAGGAATATGCAGAACTCATGTATGCAGAGAAATCTGTTCAATTCTTCAATAGCATAGAGTTATTTGTCCATTATGCAGATTATCAAGTGCCGTCAGGGAGGAGTTCTTATGGAATTCTTGTACACGTACCTAGTCCTTGCATCTCTTCATTAGATTGGGATGCTCCTGATCATTCAACAGTTTCAAGTTTTCTCTGCAAAATTAAATTTGACATCCAGAAGGCAATGTCAGCAGGCCGAATTTCGAGAAGGATAAAGATTCAATGGTTTTTGCCTATTCATGTCTTTGTAGCATGCTTTAAAAACATGTTATTACAGAAAACAAAAACAATGTGGTTGAATAGGAGAGTCCCTATTTCAGAGATTGATGATGTTTTAGGTAGGGAATGGGATAGCAAAGAAGTTCAAAAGCTAGGTGACATTATTTTATGTAAAGTTAGTCCCAATTCTCTTTCAATCTCATATCAGATATGTCGACAATCTCTGGTTCTAGGATATGACTATAGAAGGTGGAAAAAAAAGCTTGGACTTTGGATAGCCTTGGACTCAGAGGAGAGCTGTCCAGAATTTGAGTTAGAAGTATTGATTCATCCAGATTTTCAATCAAGGAAAATAATTGTCACTGTAAATTGGAATCTCAGAAATGTAAGGGAGCTTCTAGAATACCTTGATGAGGTATCATCTCAGTGTAGATTCTCAATTGATGATGCAATAGTTAACATTAGATCAGAGAAATCATTATCTTGCATAAGCTGCCTGCCACCAAGGGTGATTAAGTTCCAACCTTTAAGATTGTAACAAGTTAACCCTGACATTCTTACATAATGTATCTTCATCTAATAGAAGCTTCTATTGATACTTCCATTGAATTTTCTTGGCAGGATGGTTACAAACAATGTGTGTTAAATTATTAATTTTAAATGTCTTAGATATTTTTTAGGTCCTTAATTTCATATTTCCATTGATTTTTTTTTGCAGGAGTGAATTGATGACTAAGAAATAATTATACAGGAACTTGCATAAGTTAATTCTAGATGAAGAAGAGATCTAGAATTGAATATCTAATTTCAATTTAATAATTATAGTCTATCAAAGGTGCACACTAGTCTCAGCTAAATAATTTGATTCTATCCAACTTTTTTTGTCCTCAAGTAATGCAAGAGAAATTATCATGGTACACATAACAAGTAATATAAGAGAGTGTGGAGAACTTGGTGCAAATTCCAATCCAAGGTTTGGTATTTCAATATTAGAAGAGCATGTCTTAAGGCATAAAGCAGAGGAGACGAGATAAGTGAAGACGACCGATGCAAGCGACTAGTGCAATCTGAATTTGTCGGATGGCCCTTATCGCTTACATCGGTCGTGTTAGCAAATTACCGCGAGAGAAATTATCATGGTACAAACGCAAACTACCAAGTAATATAAGAGAGTGTGGAGAACTTGGTGCAAATTCCAATCCAAGGTTTGGTATTTCAATATTAGAAGAGCATGTCTTAAGGCATAAAGCAGAGGAGGCGAGATAAGTGAAGACGACCGATGCAAGCGACTAGGGCAATCTGAAATTGTCGGATGGCCCTTATCGCTTACATCGGTCGTGTTAGCAAACTACCGCGAGAGAAATTATCATGGTACAAATGCAAACTACCAAGTAATATAAGAGAGAGTGGAGAACTTGGTGCAAATTCCAATCCAAGGTTTGGTATTTCAATATTAGAAGAGCATGTCTCAAGGCATAAAGCAGAGAAGACGAGATAAGTGAAGACGACCGATGCAAGCGACTAGTGCAATCTGAAATTGTCGGATGGCCCTTTTCGCTTACATCGATCGTGTTAGCAAACTACCGCGGGAGACTTCAAGAAGTGACCTTGCGTAAATATTTGACTCACGAGTATAAAACTAGCAGCAGCGATGAAATGGATAATACGACCGATGCAAGCGATAGGGGCAATCCAAGATTCTCCGATTCCCCGTATCGCTTGTATCGGTCGTGTCCTCTTAATTCTTTATGTCCTTCTGTAACTTCTCGAATTTAAACACTTTCCAACAAGAATGAAGTAAAAAACCCACAATGCATTCATAATTGTGACATAAATAAATTTAATTGGACCATCCAGTGAACTTTTGTCAAACTCTCAAGAGGTTCAATACAACTGTGACCATCTTCCAGATGAAGATTGGCATAACTACATACAATTTGTTAAAAAATAAATATTCCAACCTCGGTTGGCTTTACAATGGATTTCAATCTACGACTCAAAAATTGATTTAACCCTTTCTATCCTTTTTAGAGCCTTGCTTTCTCTGTTGCTTCTGTCCCTTTTTGGAGCTTTCAACTTGACTCTTTATGTTGTTCATATGCTTTAGTGGTGAGTGAAGAGGAAGCCCTTTCTTTTTATCTTCAGACTGTTTTTTATCAGGTGGAGGGGGTGGAGGTGAGTCTGGATCATGTGGGCAGATTGCATGTTTCATGATACTATTTATTGCTCTCTCTCTGATCAAGATGATCCATGCATCTGGGTAGTCTGATAAATTCAATCCAGGACTGTAGAACCTTCTTTCCAAGAATCTTACAGCATTTGCAATCACTCTCCAGCCACATGATGTTGAGTCTCTCTGCAATGGCACATGAATTTGGCTGTATCCAAATTGCTTTTGTTCATTCATTTTAGCTATTCCTGGAAAATTCTGATCAATATGCATCTTGAGAAGCTTTGCAGCACTGCATTGTAAAGTGAAAATCAAAACGGGGCATGGCTTTAAAATAGAGAACAACAAAATGTATAGTAACTTACACTTTGCAATTCCCATGCTGTGATGGAAGAGAATTTAGGAAAAGAGCTTGATATGCATTGAAGTCCACAATAATCAAACTCCAATGGCCCCTGTCAATGAGTTGCATGTAAATATACTTTCTTAAATGAAACAAATATGTTTCCAAAATGAAGATGAATACTTACTTTTCAATGTATGGGTAAATTACACATTCTACTTCTTCTGTAAAACCCCGTAGAAAGGACTTGGCATCTCCATGTTTATGTAAAAAACATTGTGTCACCAGAGGATCTAAAATAAATACTTTTCTTTGAACCTTTTCCTCACATTGTTGAAGAAGAACCCTACAAATCAAGAAATAAAAATGCAGTTAAGGAACTAGAAAATTATGCAAAACAAAAGCATTTTAAGGCCTCTAGATATACCTGAGTGAAATGTTGACCACACTATCTGATATTTCAAGATGAAGCTCCCTCAACATTTTGTTATCTTCAAGTCTAATGTCAAGAAACAATTCACTTTGCCATGGCATTGCAACATTAACTATAACCTGCCCATCTCCTTTCTTGAGGAGCTCTTTATTTGCTTTCTGTAACTTTTGAATCTGGGTTAAGATGGCACTTTCCTCTGTAAATAATCCCTGCTTTTTCCTCTCCTCCTCACTATTTGCTGCAGCTCTAGTCTCATGATCATGAGTGACTTGAGCGTTGATCTCTTCAATGACAACTGTTGTTTTAGGTGCTCGAGCTGGAGGTATATTTAAAATATCGAAGAATTTTTTGTCGTGGTGATCAATAGGAACCAGAGCTTTATCAAACTTATATCTTATTCTTGAAACAATAACATAATCCTTCGCCATTAAAGTTACCCTATGAGAATGAGCAGCACATAAGTAGGCATCATTCATGAAATCAATAGCAAAGTCCTCTGCAGCTTCTTGCAGGCATAGCAGTGCTTGAGTTTGCCACCTCACATTGACAAAGGATGAGGTCTTCATCAAAGAACAGAGGTTGGATGAGATCTGCTTGACAACTCTCATAAATGGAAGTCTTGGGATCAACAATCCCACAGACTTTTGGGCTCTTCTTATTTCCCTCAAAGACTTAACATGGTAGTTGACCCTTTTTTTTGAAGGCTGGTCTGGCACTTTGGCTTGAACCTTCTGGGAATTTTGCTCCTGGACATTTTCCCCTTGGGCATTCTTGTCCTGACCCTCAGGGTACAACTTCCTTGCTGTCTTTTTGGTTCTAGCCATACTCTGCAAAAAATCAATCTTTAGGCAAGGAATTAGGAAAAGTGGAATATTCCACTGTCAAAACTTACTCTCTAAAAGCTATGATCAATGACTCTTTCCACTATCAGAGGCACGACCGATGCAAGCGATAACAGTCATCCGGAAATGCCCGGATGTCCCTGATCGCTTGCATCGGTCGTCTTTAAATTAATCATCAAATATCAATAAATAATATCTGACAATGCAAAACACTCAATTATCACTAAGATAAAGATAATTGGAAAACTATAATCAATGACTCTTTCCACTATCAGAGGCACGAGATGAAAAGGAACGTCCGAGATATGGAAACCAAGACATTAAAGATGCTGCCTTGCTTACTATAAAGAAAAATTTTAACAGCCAGACAGAAGAGTCAGCTTCTCAAATCCTCTACTAGCAGAACCCGCTTCCTCCTTTTTGATGGAGACCTCCCACGCCTATATCTCACGAAACCCCCCACTGGTGTCCTGCTCCTCGAAAAAGATCCCCACATGCATGTCCAGGATTTGAGAAGCTGACTCTTCTGTCTGGCTGTTCAAATTTTTCTTTATAGTAAGCAAGGCAGCATCTTTAATGTCTTGGTTTCCATATCTCGGACGTTCCTTTTCATCATAGCAAAGGAAACCAAAATTTGCAAGCTATGATCAAGGACTCGATGATATTAAAAAACATGACCGATCCAAGCGATTAGGGTTATCCAAAAATCTCGGATGTCCCTAATCGCTTGCATCGGTCGTGTCCACATTACCTTACGTAGAGAGCGCTCTCTATAGAAATTGTGAAGTAGGCTAAAAACGTGGTGGCAATGGAACCTCGACGCTTGGCAAGTGTTGACAGAAAAAAATGAAGGAAATGAATAGGGAAGCTTAAATAGGTCCCAAAACTGAGTTGATCATTGTGCCACGTGGCATGCTCCGATTGGTCCACGTCAGATACCCGTTGCGAATTCCAACGTCTTTTGCCACGTGGCATGATCTGATTGATCCACGTCATCTATCCGTTGCATCGGGGAACGTACACTTTACCACGTGGCACTCTATGATTGGTCCACCTCATTCGACCGTTTCTTCCCTCCTCACTAGAGACACGACCGATCCAAGCGATAAGAGTCATCCGTAAATGCCCGGATGTCACTCATCGCTTGCATCGGTCGTCCCTGAATTCATCATCATATTTCAATAAATAGAAGTTAAAATAAAGGTAACAATGCGTTATACTCAAGCAACACAAAAGAAACCAAAATTTGCAAGGTATGATCAAGGACGATGCTATTTAAAAAACATGACCGATCCAAGCCATTCGGGTTATCCAAAAATCTCGGATGTCCCTAATCGCTTGCATCGGTCGTGTCCACATTACCTTACGGAGAGAGCGCACTCTATAGAAATTGTGAAGTAGCCAAAAAACTTGGTGGCAATGGAACCTCCACGCTTGGCAAGTGTTGACAAAAAAAAAAAAGCAAATGAATAGGGAAGCTTAAATAGGCCCCAAAACTGAGTTGACCGTTGTGCCACGTGGCATGCCCCGATTGGTCCACGTCAGATACCCGTTGCGAATTCCAACGTCTTTTGCCACGTGGCATGATTTGATTGATCCACGTCATCTATCCGTTGCATCGGGCAACGTACACCTTGCCACGTGGCACTCTGTGATTGGTCCACCTCATTCGACCGTTTGTTCCCTCCTCGCCTATAAATACCTATTTCTTCACAAACTCAAATTTTCAACCTTCAGAGAATTTCTCACCTACATGTGTATTTTTCTTTCGTCGCCGACACGACCGATACAAGCGATTTTCGCCGTTTGACCTACGTTGATTCGCTCTAGTCGCTTGCATCGGTTGTGTTCTCCTAATAGACATACAAGAGAAGCTGCAGCTTAGATGGAGGTAATGAATGAGATCCTTAGTGTCTCTCCATCAGAGAAACTTCTTGATTTCATGGTTCAAGAGGGTTTAAGTGTAGATTATTTTCCTGATGCAATGACCATATTCAACCCCGAAATTGATTTTGAAAAACTCTTAGAGAACTCGAAAAGTTTTCTTAAGGATGAGTGGGAGATTTTCTTGGGGTTGGTCGATGGGAGGATCCTTTCTATTTCTCAGAAAACCTATGTCCATCCTCACATCTTTGGGAAGGATCCAACAGATAGGGCTAAAATCACAAGAAAATGCAGAAGGATATCCCCTTTGCCAGGGAAGCTTGATTTATGCCCAGAGCATGAAAAGGACTGCTGCTTGCTCCCTTTAAACATTGCTTTCTTGATATGGCTTGATCATATCTTAGTTGAAAGGGAGGAAAATGTTCATGATGAAGACGAGCCTTGCTTAGAGCTGGCACTTGAGGCTAGCTCAAAAACTATGAAAGGTGTCATGGAGATTGTTGAGGAGATCAATCTCCAAGCAGAAGAAGAGCAGGTCAAAGATTTTGATGTGGCCACTTTTAAAGCAGAGACTGCAATAAGGGAGCCAAGTGAAGAAGTTCAAGTGTCTGAGAAGTCCCTACTTCTCCCAAATCTACCTTTTTACTTTATCTCTGGGAAAGAGTTCATACCTCTATTTTACATTCAGGAACTTTTCAATCTAAGGGAGGACTACTGTCTTGCAGCTATAGCTGAGGCAGAAGAAGTTGCAAGGAGATTCATCAATAAGAATGGAGAAAGAAGAGAGGAATTTTTGCGTCTTGATTTGGATTTGTCTAATGAAGAATTCAAAGATTCATCACAAGCTCTTTCAAAATGCTTTGAGAAAGCTATCTCAGAGAAGCCAAAACTTGCTGATGAAGAGTTTGATGAGCATCAGAAGCAACTTGGAATATACTCGTTTGGACGTGGCTATTCATTCTTGGATGTCGCTGAGGACAAAGGAACAATTTGTATTGACTCAAAAGAGCTCATTGAGGAGGAAGATGAGGTCAAGGTATGTTGTTTGATATATTCTATCAATTAAAGTTTTTGTCCGAGATCTCTATTTTTTTAAGTGAGAAAATGACCACGACCGATGCAAGCGATACAACCTAACGGATAATCTCCGTTGGGCCTTATCGCTTGCATCGGTCGTGTTCGGACTTGAAGAGGAAGATGAGGTCAAGTATGTAGTAAAATATATTCTCATGATTTAAAGGAAAAGGAGATGAGATGGGCTTGATGCAAAATCTCTATCTTGTGTCAGTTTGTCCAAGTTCTCCATTAGAAGTGTCAGAAGTCGATCACGACCGATGCAAGCGACAAGGCCCATCAGATATTTTCCGTCGGTCCTCATCGCTTGCATCGGTCGTGTTTGGACTTTAGGAAGATGACGTCAAGGTATGCAGTTAACTATATTCTCAAGAACTTTAGGTTAAGGATTTGAGATGGGAACAATGCAAAATCTCTTTCTTGTATCAGATTTGTCAAAGTTCTCCATTCGAAGTGTCAGAAATGGATCACGACCGATGCAAGCGATTATGCCCATCGGATATTTTCCGCTGGGCCTCATCGCTTGCATCGGTCGTGTTTGGACTTTAGGAAGATGACGTCAGGGTATACAGTTAACTATGTTCTCAAGAACTTTAGGTTAAGGATATGCGATGGGACCAATGCAAAATCTCTTTCTTGTATCAGATTTGTCCAAGTTCTCCATTCGAAGTGTTAGAAATGGATCACGACCGATGCAAGCGATTAGGCCCATCGGATATTTTCCGTTGGGCCTCATCGCTTGCATCGGTCGTGTTTGGACTTTAGGAAGATGACATCAAGGTATACAGTTAACTATGTTCTCAAGATCTTTAGGTTAAGGATATGAGATGGGACCAATGCAAAATCTCTTTCTTGTATCAGATTTGTCCAAGTTCTCCATTCCAAGTGTCAGAAATGGATCACGACCGATGCAAGCGATTAGGCCCATCGGATATTTTCCGCTGGGCCTTATCGCTTGTATCGGTCGTGTCTAGGAGTTGCATGCAGCAATGATTATACATGTCTTGCTTGTGGGAATTCCCCTCATTTATCAAACATTAGATGTTTCTAGGCAGTTTGCAAATAGACATTGATGACGACCGATGCAAGCGATAACGACAATCTGAATTTCTCTGAAGACCCTTATCGCTTGCATCAGTCGTGTCTCTTGCTTTTCTTTCTAATAGTTTCAAGTTACTTCACATGTTTCCTTAAGTGTGCTTGCACTTCATCTAACCATGTTTTTCATTTTTATCACAGTTAACTTTATTGGATGAAGACAATTACCTTGGCAGGGGCAAGGGAACAAGAAAAGCCTTAGAAGAGAAAGGAAAAGCAAAGGTGGATATTCATTCTATTATCCACTATCTTCCAAAGTTGGACCCAACCACTTTTTGTGTTATTCACAAGCACTATAGTGAGGAGCCAGACTTTGGATTATTCTGCTTGAGGACTCTATCAAAATACATGGGTTTTACTCCAATACCCTTTAATGCTTTCAGAGTTTTACTGCTTGAAAGAGCAACTGCATTCAGAATTTTTGGATATGCCCCTGGACTCAATGCTTCAAGGGCAGGGTACTTTCTTTGTTATTCAAGCTATGCAATGGCTGCAGGGGTGTCAGATTTAAAAAGCATTGCTGGATACAGGAGAAAAGAGTTCTTGAGATATAGAGGTGATTTGCCAGAGCCAAGCTCTTTCAAAAGGCTCAAGGAATGACTTGATTTTTTCAAATTCTATACTCAACAAATGTACATATACAGAAATTGCCCAATGTGATATAAGACATTGCAATTTTTTTTGGTGTAATTGTTATTGATTCTCTGGTCAAAGTCATCTGATGGTAGTAGACATATTTCTTTTCAAAGCATAATACATCATGAAATGTACATACATGACATCTTTTATTTCTCAAAGAAATAAAAGACATTGCAAATATTAAAGCTCTATTTGAAATGTGGTCTTTTTCAGTTTGTGATATTGATACATGATTTGTCTGGAGATAGCCATATCCTTCTGATTATATTTGGCATGAGGTCCTTTGTAATTGTCTTCTAAAGAGCTTGAAGGTCTGCAACTTGAGTGATGCTTAACTACTTCATGTACCAGAGCATCCAAGGAGATGTTGGTGCAAACAAGCCTTAACACTTGGCTTTGATTTGTGCCTTGAAGACTCAACATAAAGCTTGGACAATTGGAACCTTGGAAAGATAAAGTTTGAACCCATGAAGGATACATTTGAACCATAGAAACAGATGCTTAATTGATTGTTACTCTTTACCCAATGTAAAAGTCAATATGACTTAATCAATTATGTAATCACACCTACTAAACTAGAGTCGTGGAAAAAGTAGATGATCTAGTTGAGGGAATATCTCCCTAAGTCTAGTAGAGAGAATCAAGGGAACCTTAATTTGAATTCAAAATCAAATTTGTTCAAAATTCCTATAAAAGAGCTATGTAAAAGTCGCGGGTTAGAGGCTCACTTCCCGAAGTTATTCCAAGCAGATCATTGAGTGTGTGAGAGCTACTATTGAGCCTACACCTCTGAGTACCATTGGGCATCATTATACATGCCAATGGGAATGTACATTTGATAGATTCAATACATATACTCATAGTCATTATCTCTGTGTTTTCTATGAGTTATCATCTTCAAGTCTGTCAACTTCAACAGGGCATATCTCAAGATCTACTGAACCAAATTTGATGATCCAAGGCTCATTGGAACCAGCTCACAGCATTCTACAACACTACAAAATTTCAAGTCATTCTATTCAGCCAATTGGGAGAAATCACTGTCGAAGCAGTCACTGGTATTTTTCTGTGTGGTTCCTAAAAAGTCGGGGGTGTCTCTGATTTTGCTAAAGATCATTCTCAGTGTATAGTTTGTTAATTGGAGTGATTTAACTTGCTAATGGTAACTTGTTAAGTTAATTTAATACTCCCAGAAGGAATTAAACCAATTGCAAGTGTGCTGGTCACACTGAGTTTAGGACTGAGCAGGTATCAATACAGGAATAGAAAGTTCTTGGAGTTGTGAAGGTTCAAAATCATCTGTTTTGATTTGGTCATTACTCAATCATTTTGTAAAGCACATATATAGTTTCTTGGTGTCATTTGGAAGCTCAAGGAGTCTCCTAACCATATCTGAAGAGAAAAGAGGGCAGGTGTGAAGCAGGTCTAGCAGCACCAACTTGATCTTCTGATTGTACCCAGCCATCACATCCAACAGTGGTATCAGAGCAAATAAGGTAATTATGGGTGATGGTTTCCCTTCCTTCATTGACAAATTGGATAGAAATAACTACCAGGCATGGTCATTAAGAATGAAGACTTATCTACAAGGGAGAAGCTTGTATGGATACATATCAGGAGATGAGGAGTTGCCCTCATTCAAAACCAGAGGCCTACCTACAAAGGATGAGCATGAGAGACTTAATCAATGGTGTGCTAAAGATGCTTTGGCAAGGTCATACCTTCTAAACTCTATCTCTGATTTCCTTCTACCTCATGTTAGGAACTGTAAGACTTCCCAAGAGACTTGGGAAACCTTGTCAACATACTTCTCATCAAGCACAAGGGCCAGAAAGAATCAGCTATGGATTGAGTTTACAACTCTCAGGAAGCAATCAAAACAATGTGTCTCAGATTTTGTCACCAAAGTCAAAGACATTGCAGATCAACTTGCAAGTGTTGGAGAAGAAATTGAAGAAGAGCAAATAGTCAGACAAGTGATCAATGGACTCAAAGCAGATGACAAGTGGGAGAGCTTTACCACTGCAATGGACTTGTACATGGACATCCAAGCACCTGATCTAACAACTCTGATTGGACAACTCTTTACACATGAAGCAAAGATCACAAAGAATGGAGAGCAATCAAAAGGTAACAATCCCTCTGCCCTATATACAGATAAGAAGTCTAAAGACAAGGGTAAAAGTAAAAAAGTTGATGAAGAAGGATCCACCTCCCAAGCAAACTATGCAGGGAGAGGTAGATCATCTAGAGGTAGGGGCAGAGGAGGTAAGTCAGGTAGGGGGAGACCCTATAATCAATCTCCATGCAATATTTGTGGCTTGTCTAATCATGCTACAGATGAATGCTACAAAAACTACAAGAACCAAAGAGGAAGAGGTCACCAAAGAGGAGGATACTCCCAAGGCAGAGGCAGATTCAATCAATCTCAAGGCTACCATGGCTACAACAATAATTACAACAATAACTACAACAATAGCTACAATCACAATGGCAATTATCAAGGAGGATACAGGAACAGAAAGGATTACAACAATTATGCAGAGGATCAAGATGATTCCTTGTTGATTATGAACATGACATCTAAATCAGGTATCAATGATGATCATTTGTTCTATATTGATTCAGGTTGCTCTAACCATGTAGCTGGGAATGTTGCCTTACTCTCTGATTTGGAAGAACCTAAAGGCAAGCACCAAGTGCAGACAGGTGATGACACTAAACATTCAGTGGTTAAAGTAGGTAATGTCAAAACAAGTGATGGTAATCAGAATTTGCTAAGCAGAGTATTGTATGTCCCAACAATCACCAAGAATCTGATGAGTGTAGGTCAGATTGTTGAAAAAGCTCTACAGGTCAGGTTCACTCAACATGGTGCATATGTGGAGGATCCAAGACATGGATTCAGAAGGATAGCCAAGGGAGAGAAATCAGGTAGACTATTTACTTTTGAACTTGAGGATACTAAGAACATTGCATTATACAACTACAAGGACCAAACTCTATCAGAATTGGAGATGTGGCACAAGAGATTAGGTCACATTGGAGAGAGGACCATAAAGCAAATGAGTAGGGATCAATGTGTGCTTGGGATACCTAATGTATCCAAGCAACACATGATATACAAGTGTGGGGCTTGTCAATTTGGTAAGTCACACAGATTGCCATATACCAAAAAAGGTTTTATGCATGAAGACTACTTGGAATTGGTGCATACAGATGTTTGGGGACCAAGCAAGGAGCCATCCATATCTGGATCAAGGTACTATGTATCTTTTATAGATGATTATAGCAGATGGACTGTCTTGTACTTCATGAAACATAAAGATGAAGTATTTAATTGTTTCAAAAGATATCTTGCATTAGTTGAGAATCAAACAGGTAGACATTTGAAGAGGCTAAGGTCAGATGGTGGTGGAGAATACTTCTCCAATGATTTTGAAGAATTCTTACAGGAAAGAGGCATCAAGAGGGAGATTACCACAAGGTACTCACCTGAACAAAATGGGGTAGCTGAAAGGAGGAATAGACTCATTGTGGAGACAGCTAGGTCTATGCTTAATGAGAAAAAACTACCAAATTATCTTTGGGCAGAGAGTGTATCTACTGCCACATACTTAATCAACAGGTTGCCATCAAAGACACTTGATGGAATGACACCCTATGAGGCTTGGCATGGTAAGAGACCATCTCTGGATCATTGCAAGATCTTTGGGTGTGTTGCATATGTACATATTCCCTCACAGGTAAGGGGAAAGCTAGACCCTAAGGCTGAAAAGTGTATCTTTATTGGTTATGATTTGAATCAGAAAGGATACAGGTTCTATAACCCCTCAAATAAAGGCTTCAAGGTAAGCAGAGATGTCATCTTTGATGAAAATGATTCATGGTATGATAATGAGTGCAGGAAAGTTAGCCTACCTTATGATATGGAAGAAGACTTTCCAAAGCTTGTCAGGCAAGAACCAACTCAGAATGAGGACACAAGCTCAGATGATGAAGACACCATCAACATTGAAGAATTCAAAGCTTGGAAATCCAAAGGGAAGATGAAGATGAAGCAACTTGAAGACAATCCAGAATCCTCAACTCAAGCTATGAGGAGATCTTCAAGGGAAAAGAAGAAACCTATTAGGTATGGGTATGATACTTCACTTGTAACCAAGCACTCTGTATATCTTGCAAAGGATATCTTAAGTGAAGAACCAGGTACATTTGAGGAAGCTATTACTAAACCAGAATGGAAGGAAGCAATGGATGAAGAAATGGAGGCTCTCAAGGAGAGTGATACTTGGGACTTGGTACCCAAGAAGGACTCCATGAAGGTGATAGGATCCAGATGGATCTACAAACTCAAAAGGAACTCAGATGGTACAATAAGCAGGTACAAAGCTAGGTTGGTAGCCAAGGGTTTTGCACAAACCCAAGGCATTGATTATGAGGAGACCTTTTCTCCTGTGGCAAAGATGCCAACTATCAGAATTATGGTGAGTGTAGCTGCATCCAAGAATTGGAACATGTACCAATTGGATGTAAAGAATGCATTCTTGAATGGATGGATATCTGAAGAGGTCTACATGTCACAACCACCTGGCTATGAGGATCCCAATAAGGTAAATCATGTTTGTAAATTGAAGAAGGCTCTGTATGGATTGAAGCAGGCACCTAGAGCATGGAATTATAGGTTGACAACCTATCTCTTGGATCAAGGATTTGTGATGAGTAAAGCAGATACTTCATTGTTTATAAAAAAGAACAATTCAGAGGTAATATACTTGTGTGTCTATGTTGATGACATCATTATTACAGGAAATGATGTTCAAGGAATTAGACACATCAAAGGTCAAATGATGAAGGAATTCAAGATCAATGATCTTGGATTATTGAAGTACTTCCTAGGGCTTGAATTGGTCTACACAAATTCAGGTATATTCATTACTCAGAAGAAGTACATTCAGGACATGGTCAAGAAGTTTAATTTGCAGGAAGCTAAAGTCTCAAACATTCCTATGGAGGTCAACCACAAACTCAGTGCACATGAAGGAGAAGAACTCAAGGATGTTACAGGTTACCAAAGTTTGGTAGGTAGTCTCAATTATGCTACCTTAACCAGGATTGATATATCATATGGTGTTAGTGTACTTAGCCAATTTATGCATAAGCCAAGAGTACCACATTTGGAGGCAGCCAAGAAGATAGTAAAGTACCTAAAGGGAACACAAAATCATGGTTTGTATTATCCATATTCATCAGACATTGACATCAAGGTATACTCAGATGCAGATTGGGCAGGTTGCAAGGATGACAGGAGGAGTACATCTGGTTACATATGCTTTGCAGGTGATAAACCAATTTCTTGGTCATCCAAGAAACAACCCACAGTAGCCCTATCATCTACTGAGGCAGAGTACAGAGGGCTAGCCAATGCTACTCAAGAAGCAATATGGTTGAAGTTACTCTATTCAGAATTGGGCCTATACATAAGGCCACCAATCATAATTGGTGATAACACAAGTTCACTTCACCTAGCTGCTAACCCTGTTTATCATGCTAGGACAAAACACATAGAGGTTCATTACCACTATGTGAGGGAGAAATTACTTAGCAAGGAAATCCAATTATCATATGTGTCTACTAATATTCAATGTGCAGATTTGCTTACAAAAGCTTTGGATGGGAGCAAACTATGCAGGTTTAAATCCATGATTGGATTACAGGATATCATTGAAGATTAAAGATGAAGACTCAAGCAAGTGTTTGGCTTGAGGGGGAGCTGTTGGTGCAAACAAGCCTTAACACTTGGCTTTGATTTGTGCCTTGAAGACTCAACATAAAGCTTGGACAATTGGAACCTTGGAAAGATAAAGTTTGAACCCATGAAGGATACATTTGAACCATAGAAACAGATGCTTAATTGATTGTTACTCTTTACCCAATGTAAAAGTCAATATGACTTAATCAATTATGTAATCACACCTACTAAACTAGAGTCGTGGAAAAAGTAGATGATCTAGTTGAGGGAATATCTCCCTAAGTCTAGTAGAGAGAATCAAGGGAACCTTAATTTGAATTCAAAATCAAATTTGTTCAAAATTCCTATAAAAGAGCTATGTAAAAGTCGCGGGTTAGAGGCTCACTTCCCGAAGTTATTCCAAGCAGATCATTGAGTGTGTGAGAGCTACTATTGAGCCTACACCTCTGAGTACCATTGGGCATCATTATACATGCCAATGGGAATGTACATTTGATAGATTCAATACATATACTCATAGTCATTATCTCTGTGTTTTCTCTGAGTTATCATCTTCAAGTCTGTCAACTTCAACAGGGAATATCTCAAGATCTACTGAACCAAATTTGATGATCCAAGGCTCATTGGAACCAGCTCACAGCATTCTACAACACTACAAAATTTCAAGTCATTCTATTCAGCCAATTGGGAGAAATCACTGTCGAAGCAGTCACTGGTATTTTTCTGTGTGGTTCCTAAAAAGTCGGGGGTGTCTCTGATTTTGCTAAAGATCATTCTCAGTGTATAGTTTGTTAATTGGAGTGATTTAACTTGCTAATGGTAACTTGTTAAGTTAATTTAATACTCCCAGAAGGAATTAAACCAATTGCAAGTGTGCTGGTCACACTGAGTTTAGGACTGAGCAGGTATCCATACAGGAATAGAAAGTTCTTGGAGTTGTGAAGGTTCAAAATCATCTGTTTTGATTTGGTCATTACTCAATCATTTTGTAAAGCACATATATAGTTTCTTGGTGTCATTTGGAAGCTCAAGGAGTCTCCTAACCATATCTGAAGAGAAAAGAGGGCAGGTGTGAAGCAGGTCTAGCAGCACCAACTTGATCTTCTGATTGTACCCAGCCATCACATCCAACAGGAGATATCTGCACAAGGTAGTTCTGGAGGAGAAGACTCCTGCATATGGTGAGCTAAAGAGAATATGTGAAACTCAGCTTGGTGTAGTTACACGATGTTGCTTGCCAAGGAATATAAAGCAATTCAATTCTCAGTATTTCCTGAACCAATATGGAACAGTAGCACTGGTGAATGGTCTATGTCAATCAGCATGGTAATCTCTTAGGAACCGGCACGTGTCCAATATTCCTCTGAGTGTCAATATAGGGAAGTGAATGTGCATGAGCCCAAGCTCAGAAATGCACATTGTTAGTGACAAATGTTGCTTTGAAAAGAGGAGAGGTCCTTTGTAATTGTCTTCTAAAGAACCAATCAAAAAGCTCTCTGAAGGCATTGCTCTTTGTTACTCCTCCTCCTTTCCTTGTACACCTAAAGAAACTTGTCCTTGCTTGATAATGAGATTTTTCCATGCCTTGGGTGTTCCACATGGCAAGTGGTTCTTTTTCTGCAAAGAATGCACCATGCACAAGAAGAATATGCTGGAAAGCAGAAGAATTTCATTAGATCTTTATTTCAATTAAAAATAAATAAATTGAATAAAATATCTTTGGAGCTCACCAAGTAGTATGTTATGTCTTTGGCACCCCATGCCTCTATGATGGTTTCTATAAGCTCTGTGGTCGCCTTTCTGAAATCTGTCATATAACTTTTTGATGTTACCTGCTGCCTCATGATCTTTAAAAGATTATCTAGTTTGACCCACACCTCCATTCTCTTTTTTGCTATTTCTGGTTTGCTTTTTACATTAGTCGTGACCTCACAAAATGTTTTCCATGAATTCCACATGGCATTAAGTTGTTTGCCATCATGGTTGCTGAAGAATCTCCTTGCTTTTGCACCTCCCATTGAGACATCCTGTAAAACATCACCTGTATTTTGTGAAAGCTTTGGATCTTTTCTTAGATGAACATCACCACCATGAAACCCCATTTCTGAAAGAAGACATTCACATTTTTTTATGCATTCATCTGCAAGAGTTATAGGCTTGATAGAATATGCATAATCCAAGTGAAGACGGACCAACTTGTCAATGATTCTTAACTCTGCATGTAGTGTACATATGTGTACATTTGTCAATGCTATTGGAAGTATGGGATCCCAAATCATTGAAGAAGATGAGTAGTTACGAAGAATAACATTTTGTCTAGAAGGAGCCTCTTCACCCTCAGCTCTAGTAATCCATCCATTTGTGCCTGGGCTTTGCATGCAGTACAAGCAAGGGTATTTAGAATTTGCTCCCCCACTTATACCAAACATGCATTTGAGTGTCTTTAGGTCTCCACTCAAATGCCACTCAACTTGAAAGTTTCCGTAGTCTTTGACATTCAACAATTCTCCTGCATGATGCCCTTGGATAACATTTGGAATGTTTGTCTGTGAGAATAACCATTTAAGTGTTTTATGGCTCTCAGATGGAACTTGAGCACAGCCAACCCACCATAACTCCATTTCTGATTGTACTTTGAGAGATGGAGTATCCAATTTCCCAAGGCTATAGTCCAAAGCTTTGTTCATCAGTGCAATGCTTATTCTCTCCATCTTTTGATGTTTTTTAAGCTCAGCTTCATCAAGTTTGATTACAAATTTCAATAGACCAGAACATTCATGCTCTTTTATATTATAGAACTGAACCATGTATGTTTGAAGTTTTATAACATCTATCCATATGTTGTTAAATGCATTGTAAGTGAAATGTAACTTTTGTTTTCCTACTTCGTAAGGCATGTTACCGTGAATATGTTTATATTCACCAAATACTGATGTGATCTTCTTATTCAAGCAGAGCCGAAACTTTCCTAC
>CM035442.1:100297508-100305008 GCA_020310875.1 Ceratopteris richardii | reverse complement strand
GCCGGTACTCTTCATATATACATTGTGTGATATAATTTTTAGAGTCTCTATCATGTTCGGTCCATTTTAACATTACTGAATGACCGAATTTGATAGAGTAGAGTTGTCGTATCCGTTGATGCATTGACTTTCCCGCCGCATCCATAACTGGAGCTCCATTACGGATATGATAGATCTTCGATTCGTCATGATCATGTGCACCCCAAGGTGTACGTGGAGATCCCATCTAATGCAATATGAAGATCTCATCTCATCCAATGTATATAAATGCATGCTTAAGCTTGTATACATATGCATTCATGTATACATATGCATATGTGTATGCATATGCATGCTTAAGCTTGTATACATATGCATTCAAGTATACATATGCATATGCATATGCATACATGTATACATATACATATGCATATGCTTGCTTGTATACATACTTGTACATATACATATGCATATGCATGTGTGTATACATATACATATGCATTCATGTATAATATACATATACATATATTCATGTATACATATACATATATTCATGTATACATATACATATATTCATGTATACATAAACATATACAAAAATATCAAGTAGGCATGCATGTATGCATATGCATGCATGTATGCATATGCATGCATGTATTCATATGCATGCATGTATCCATATGCATGCATGTATATATTCATATGCATGCATGCATGTATGTATGCATGTGCATGCATGTATGCATATGCATGTATACATATACATATACATATACATATACATATACATATACATATACATATACATATACATATACATATACATATACATATACATATACATATACATATACATATACATATACATATACATGTACATATACATATACATATACATATATTCATGTATACATATACATACATTCATGTATACATATACATATACAAAAATATAAAGTAGGTATGCATATGCATGCATGTATGTATATGCATTCATGTATACATATGCATGCATTCATGTATGCATATGCATGCATGTATGTATGCATATGCATTCATGTATGTATGCATATGCATTCATGTATGTATGCATATGCATTCATGTATGTATGCATATGCATGCATGTATGTATGCATATGCATTCATGCATGCATGTATGCATATGCATGCATGCATGTATGTATGCATATGCATGCATGCATTCATATATGCATATGCATTCATGTATTCATATGCATGTATGTATTCATATGCATGCATGTGTTCATATGCATGCATGTATTCATATGCATGCATGTATTCATATGCATGCATGTATTCATATGCATGCATGTATGTATGTATGCATATGCATGCATGTATGCATATGCATTCATGTATGCATATGCATTCATATATGTATGCATTCATATGCATGTATGTATTCATATTCATGTATGTATGTATTCATATTCATATGCATGCATGCATGTATGTATGCATATGCATGCATGTATGCATATGCATGCATGCATTTATATGCATGCATGTATGTATGTATGCATATGCATTCATGTATGCATATTCATTCATGTATGCATATGCATTCATGTATGCATATGCATTCATGTATGCATATGCATTCATGTATGCATATGCATTCATGTATTGATATGCATGTATGTATTCATATGCATGCATGTATTCATATGCATGCATGTATTCATATGCATGCATTCATGTATGTATGCATATGCATTCATGTATGTATGCATATGCATTCATGTATGTATGCATATGCATGCATGTATGCATGTATCATGTATGCATATGCATGCATGTATGCATGCATGTATGTATGCATATGCATGCATGTATGTATGCATATGCATGCATGTATGCATATGCATGTATTCATATGCATGCATGCATGTATGTATGTATGCATATGCATGCATGTATGTATACATATGCATATGCATGCATGTATGTATACATATGCATATGCATGCATGTATCTATGCATATGCATGCATGTATGCATGCATGTATGCATATGCATTCATGTATGCATATGCATGCATGTATGTATGCATATGCATGCATGTATGCATGCATGTATGTATGCATATGCATGCATGTATGCATATGCATTCATGTATGCATATGCATGCATGTATGCATATGCATTCATGTATGCATGTATGCATATGCATGCATTCATATGCATGCATGCATGTATGTATGTATGCATATGCATGCATGTATGTATACATATGCATATGCATGCATGTATGTATACATATGCATGCATGTATGTATACATATGCATGCATGTATGTATACATGCATTCATGTATGTATGTATACATATGCATTCATGTATGTATGTATGCATGCATGTATGCATGTATGTATACATATGCATGCATGTATGCATATGCATTCATGTATGTATATGCATGCATGCATGTATGTATATGCATACATGAATGCATATGCATACATGCATGCATGCATGTATGTATATGCATACATGCATGCATATGCATACATGAATGCATATGCATACATGCATGCATATGCATACATACATGCATGCATATGCATACATGCATGCATATGCATACATACATGCATGCATATGCATACATACATGCATGCATATGCATACATACATGCATGCATATGCATACATACATGCATGCATATGCATACATACATGCATGCATACATGCATGCATACATGCATGCATGCATGTATGTATGCATATGCATTCATGTATGCATATGCATGCATGTATGCATATGCATGCATGTATGCATATGCATGCATGTATGCATATGCATGCATGTATGCATATGCATGCATGTATGCATATGCATGTATTCATATGCATGCATGCATGTATGTATGTATGCATATGCATGCATGTATGTATACAAACTTATCTGTTTTGATCAAGTCATTACTCAAACCTTTTCCCATATAGCATTTCTTGGTATCATTTGGAAGCTAAGGGTGTCTACAAATCATATCTGGAGTCACTGAGGGCTGGTGCAAAGCAGGATTAGCAGCACCTACTTAATCTTCTGGAGGATCCATCCATCTTTCCCAACAGTGGTATTAGAGCAAACAAGGTAATATGGGAGATGGTTTTCCTTCATTCATTGATAAATTGGACAGGAACAATTATCAAGCTTGGTCTCTGAGGATGAAGACCTATCTACAAGGAAGAAGTCTATTTGGATTCATCTCAGGAGATGAGGAATTGCCCTCATTCAAAACAAGGGGTCTACCCACCAAGGAAGAACAAGAAAGGCTTAATACATGGTGTGCAAAAGATGCACTGGCAAGGTCTTATCTTCTTAACTCTATATCTGATTTCCTTTTACCTCACATCAAGAATTGTAAGACTTCCCAAGAAACTTGGGAAACCTTGTCATCATACTTTTCATCTAATACAAGGGCCAGGAAGAATCAATTGTGGATTGAATTCACAACCCTTAGGAAGCAACCAAAGCAATCAGTCTCAGAATTTGTGACCAAGATCAAGGATGTGGCAGACCAATTAGCAAGCATAGGAGAGGAGATTGAAGAGGAACAAATAGTAAGGCAAGTAACCAATGGACTAAAGGCAGATGATAAGTGGGAAAGCTTCACCACTGCAATGGATCTCTACATGGATATGCATACACCAGATCTCACAACTCTGATGGGCCAACTATTCACACATGAAGCAAAGTTCACAAAGATTGGAGATACATCAAAAGGTAACACTCCTTCTACCCTATATACTGATAAAAAGATTAAAGATAAAGGTAAAGGTAAAAAGCAAGAGGATGAAGGTTCTACCTCCCAAGCCAACTATGCAGGGAGAGGTAGATCTTCAAGAGGCAGGGGCAGAGGAGGTAAGCAAGGTAGGGGAAGACCCTACAATTCATCACCATGCAATATTTGTGGATTGTCTAACCACACCACAGATGAGTGCTACAGAAACTACAAAAATCAGAGAGGAAGAGGCTATCAAAGAGGTGGATACTCTCAAGGCAGAGGAAGGTTAAACCAACACCAAGGCTACAATGGCTACAACAATAACTACAAAAACAATTACAACAACCATAATGGTAACTACCAAGGAGGATTCAGAAATAGGAAAGACTACAACAACTACACAGAGGAACAAGATGACTCCCTATTGATCATGAATATGACTTCCAAGTCAGGTATCAATGATGATCATCTGTTTTATATTGATTCAGGGTGTTCTAATCATGTAGCTGGCAATGTGGCACTACTCTCTGATCTTGAGGAACCCAAGGGCAAACATCAAGTACAGACAGGTGATGATACTAAGCATTCTGTAGTAAAGATTGGAAATGTAAAAACTTGTGATGGTAATCAGAACCTATTGAGCAGGGTACTTTATGTACCAACCATTACCAAAAACTTAATGAGTGTTGGTCAGATTGTGGAGAAAGGTTTGCAGGTCATGTTCAATCAACATGGAGCATATGTAGAGGACCCAAGACATGGATTCAAAAGGATAGCCAAGGGAGAAAAATCAAGTAGATTATTTACTTTTGAGCTAGAAGACACCAAAAACATTGCTTTATACAATTACAAGGATCAAACACTTTCAAAATTAGAAATATGGCACAAGAGATTAGGTCACATAGGTGAAAGGACCTTAAAGCAAATGTGCAGGGACCAATGTGTGCTTGGGATACCTAATGTATCCAAGCAACACATGATTTACAAATGTGGTGCTTGTCAGTTTGGTAAGTCTCATAGATTGCCCTACTCAAGGAAAGGTTTTATGCATGAAGACTACCTAGACTTGGTGCACACAGATGCTCGGGGACCTAGCAAGGATCCCACCATTTCAAGATCAAGGTACTATGTGTCTTTCATTGATGATTATAGCAGATGGACTGTGTTATACTTTATGAAGCACAAGGATGAAGTGTTTAATTGTTTCAAAAGATATCTTGCACTAGGTGAAAATCAAACAGGAAGGAACTTGAAGAAGCTAAGGTCAGATGGAGGAGGTGAATACTTCTCAAATGAGTTTGAGGACTTCTTGCAAGAAAGAGGCATCAAAAGGGAGATAACCACAAGGTACTCACCTGAACAAAATGGGGTAGCTGAAAGAAAAAATAGGCTTATTGTTGAAACAGCTAGGTCCATGCTTAATGAAAAGAAGTTGCCAAATTATCTTTGGGCAGAGAGTGTATCTACTCCCACCTATCTCATAAACAGGTTGCCATCAAAGTCACTTGATGGAATGACACCTTATGAAGCTTGGCATGGTAAGAGACCATCATTGGATCATTGCAAAATCTTTGGTTGTGTAGCATATGTGCATATTCCCTCACACGTAAGGGGAAAGCTAGACCCTAAAGCAGAAAAATGTATTTTCATTGGTTATGACTTGAATAAAAAAGGGTACAGATTCTACAACCCAACCAATAAAGGGTTCAAGGTAAGCAGAGATGTCATCTTTGATGAGAATGACTCATGGTATGAGAATGAATGCAGGAAGGTTAGTCTACCCTATGATTTGGAAGAGGAGTTTCCAAAACTCTCAAGGGAGGAACCAATTCAAAAGGAAGACTCAAGTTCAGAAGATGATGACACAATCAATCTTGAAGAATTCAAGGCATGGAAGTCCAGAGGCAAGATGAAGATGAAGAAGCTTGAGGATATACGAGAATCTTCAACTCAAGCAATAAGGAGATCTCAGAGAGAAAGTAAGAAGCCTATCAGATATGGGTATGATACATCTCTTGTAACTAAGCATTCAATCTATCTTGCAAAGGACTTGTTAAGTGAAGAACCAGGTTCATATGAAGAGGCAATCACCAAACCAGAATGGAAAGGAGCTATGGATGAAGAAATAGAAGCTCTCAAGGAGAGTGACACATGGGACTTTGTACCCAAGGACTCTATGAAGGTGATAGGATCCAGATGGATCTACAAACTAAAGAGGAACTCTGATGGTACAATCAACAAATACAAAGCTAGGTTGGTAGCCAAGGGTTTTGCACAAACCCAAGGCATTGATTATGAGGAGACATTTTCTTCTGTGGCTAAGATGCCAACAATCAGAGTATTGGTGAGTGTAGCTGCATCAAAAAATTGGAACATGTACCAATTAGATGTCAAGAATGCTTTCTTGAATGGATGGATATCTGAAGAAGTCTACATGTCACAACCACCTGGCTATGAAGATCCCAAGAAGGTAAATTATGTTTGTAAATTGAAGAAGGCTCTATATGGATTGAAGCAGGCACCTAGGGCATGGAACTACAGGCTGACAACATACCTCCAAGACCAAGGGTTTACTATGAGCAAGGCAGACACTTCATTATTTATCAAAAGGAACAATTCAGAGGTAATCTATCTCTGTGTTTATGTTGATGACATCATCATTACAGGTAATGATGTCCAAGGAATCAGAAGCATCAAAAACCAGATGATGAAGGAGTTCAAGATCAATGATCTTGGATTATTGAAATACTTTCTAGGACTTGAATTGGTTTATACTAATTCAGGTATATAAATCACTCAGAAAAAGTATGTACAAGAGATGTTGAAGAAGTTTAACCTGCAGGATGCTAAAGTCTCAAGTACTCCAATGGAGGTCAACCTAAAGCTAACTGCTCATGAAGGGGATGAAGTCCAAGACATTACAGGATATCAAAGTATGGTAGGTAGTTTGAATTATGCTACCTTGACCAGAATTGACATAGCATATGGAGTTAGTGTGCTAAGTCAATTCATGCACAAACCAAGGGTACCTCACCTTGAGGCTGCAAAGAAGATCTTGAAGTATCTAAAGGGAACTCAGAACCATAGTTTGTATTTTCCTTATACATCAGATATTGACATTAAAGTGTATTCAGATGCAAGGATGATAGGAGGAGCACATCAGGATACTTATCTTTTGTAGGTGATAAACCTATTTCTTGGTCAGCCAAGAAACAACCAACAATGGCATTGTCATCCACTGAAGCAGAGTATAGAGGGCTAGCCAATGCCACTCAAGAAGCTATTTGGTTAAAGCTTTTGTATACAGAGCTAGGCCTATACACTAGGCCCTCAATTATCTTTGGAGACAACACAAGCTCTCTTCACCTTGCAGCCAATCCAATATATCATGCTAGAACAAAACACATAGAGGTTCATTACCACTATGTGAGAGAGAAGTTGCTAAGCAAGGACATTCAGTTGACCTATGTGTCTACTAATATGCAATGTGCAGATTTACTCACTAAAGCTTTGGATGGAAACAAATTATGGAGATTCAAATCCATAATTGGATTACAGGATGTGATTGAAGATTGAAGATGAAGACTTAAGCCAAAGTGTTTGGCTTGAGGGGGAGCTGTTGGTGCAATTCAAGCCTTCACAATTTGGCTTGGATTACATCATGAAGACATCACATTGAAGGAAGGATCATAGGAACTTATGCTTATAAGTTCTTACCATTTTACTCCTTGTAAAATTCTAAATGACTTGGAATCTTTTGTATACA
>CM035442.1:100285008-100290008 GCA_020310875.1 Ceratopteris richardii | reverse complement strand
ACTGTAAGCAAACATAGTTGTATAAAGTCTGAAGTAATCAGATTAGAATTGAAGCCTGAAGAAGAGGTGAGGTTTTTGGTAAAAGTGAATTTTCGGTTTTTCACTAAATACAGCTATAAAGTTTTCCGTTTAAGAAGGTTGCTAAGCTACTGATGATTATAGAGGTGTTGTAATATCACTTTAGCTTAGTTCTTGTGGTGTGACGATTTCCGCAGCTAAGTTTTAGCACTTGTCACATCAACAAGTGGTATCAGAGCAGAAAGTTTCTGAAGAACAGAAAAGGTTTCTCAAAAGTAGAAACGGAAGTAAAGATACAAGAGAATTTTGAAGAACTTTCACAAGAAAGGTGAAAGCTGAGGAGATCAACAACAAATGGAATTAGAGAAGTGTTCCGAAGTCATTCTCAAGGGTAAAGGCTTGTAAAAGGTAAAACCTTTTACTAGTATACTCACCGGAAGTAACAGAAACAAGAAGATTATGGCAGATCATATCTCTATTGACAAATTGGATAGAGATAATTATCCCGCATGGGTAATGCGCATGGAAGCTTTACTTATGAGTAAAGACTTAATGATATATGTGACAGGAGAAGAAAAGAAGCCGACTTTCGAAGACGACAGTGAACCAAAGAAAGAAGAGTTAGAAGCCTTGAAGCTGGGGCAAAAGAAAGATGCAACGGCAAGAGCCTATATCTACAATACAATTACAGATCATCTACTACCGCACATTAGAGGTCTGGAGAAAGCGAAAGACATATGGAGTGCATTGGAAGATCATTTCCAAAATACGACGAAAGATAGGAAGGCTAGCCTATGGTCGGAGTTTACAACGTTCAAGAAAAAGCAAAGTCAAAGCATTAGTGATTATGTCACTAAGATGGACTTGGCGGATAGTCTTGGATCTATTGATGAAGATATCAAAGATCACAGGTTGATAGCACAAGTGCTTGCCGGATTGAGAGGAAGATATCAAAGAGGTAGACAAAGCCAAAGAGGCGGATATGGCAGAGGTGGAGCAAGAAGTTGGGGACAGTCTCACAACACTACCTACTACAACTATGCGAATGATACGCAGAATGACAGTCATACAACGTTGATGATGAACTCGATAAGTGTGTCAGAAAATGAAAACCTCAAGGTATTCTATATTGACTCTAGTTGTTCAAATCATTTGTCAGGAAATATAGAATTGTTATCAGAACTTGAAGGAGGTATTTCAAATCATACAGTACAGACAGGTGATAACACAAAACATAATGTAAGGTCAATTGGAAAAGTAAAGTGTAAGAATGGAGCTGACCTAGTAACAAATGTTTTGTATGTTCCAACAATTCTAAAGAATCTGATCAGCGTGGGTCAGATAGTAGAAAAAGGTTTTCAAGTCAGGTTTACGAATAAAGGAGTATTTGTTGAAGATCCAGAGAATGGATATAATCAGATTGTCCATGGTAAAAAGGAAGGTAGAATTTTTACTCTGAAAGTACAAGGGAATGTTGGTCAAGCTTTAATCACACATGGTGATAAAGCATTTACAGAGTTAGACCTTTGGCATAAGAGGTTAGGACATTTTAATGAAACAGGAATCAAAACTATGGTGGAGAAACAATCCGTAAGAGGATTACCGTATATGAAGAATCGACATATGATTTACAAGTGCGAAGCCTGTCAGATGGGAAAAGCCCACAGGTTACCATTTCAGAAGAAAGGGTACAAACACGATGATGTGTTAGGACTCATACATAGAGATGTATGGGGACCGACAAAAGAAGGATCTATCAGCGGATCAAGGTATTACGTTCTTTTTATTGATGATGCAACAAGATGGATAACTCTCTATGTTTTGAAAGAGAAGTCAGAAGTATTTGAAGCTTTCAGACATTTTCATTGGCATATGCTGAAAGACTTATAGGACAGAAACTCAAAAGACTAAGGTTTGATGGAGGAGGAGAATATTTTTCTCAAGAGTTCAATGATTATCTGTGGAATGCAGGTATCAAAAGAGAAATAACTTGCAGGTATACACCGCAACAAAATGGAGTAGCAGAAAGAAGAAACCAAACTCTAGTTGAGTTTGCAAGAGCAATGCTAAAGGAGAAGAATTGTCCAAATTATCTTTGGGCTGAGGCTGTAAATACAGCTACATATCTGGTAAATAGATTACCATGTACAACTTTAAATGGGATGACCCCTTATGAAGCTTGGTGGGGCAAGAAACCAACACTTGATCATTGTAAAGTGTTTGCATCAGTTGCCTATGCTTATGTGCCATCAGAGCTGAGACATAAGCTTGAACCAAAAGCTGAAAAATATGTGTTCATTAGATATGATGAAAAACAGATGGGTTATAGGTTATGGAGTCCTCTAACCAAACAGTTTACTGTTTCCAGAGATGTTACATTTGATGAAGGAAAGAGCTGGTATACAGATAAAGAGCATAGTGTTGAAACACTTGAAGAAGAGATAAGAAGGAAAGAAAAAGGAAATCACATATGCAGGTGAATGAAGATGAAGATCATATGCAGGCAAGTACATCTAGGATCGGATCAGGTATGAGAAACAAAGATGGTCCAAGATTTGATGAAGATGTGTATTCATATACATATGAAGAATATGAGCTAATAAGGTCAAACAGAGTAAGGAAACAACCAGCAAGGTATTCCTATTACACTTCTTATTTGACTCAGAAAAACTATGTTTACTTAGTAAAGGATGATGAAGAACCTCGGAATTACGGTGAAGCAAAAGGTAAGAAACAATGGGAAGAAGCAATGAAGGAGGAGTTCAATGCTCTTGAAGAAAATAAGACTTGGGATCTTGTTCCAAAACCAAATGGTAAGAAAGTAATTGGAAATAAATGGGTTTACAAAGTTAAAAAACTTGCAGATGGAAGGATAGCCAGATACAAAGCTAGACTGGTGGTCAAAGGCTATGCTTAGACGCATGGCATAGATTATGATGAGACATTTAGTCCGGTGGCAAAGATGTCAACCATAAGGACATTGATTGTTATAGCAGCATCAAAAGGATGGAAGCTAAGTCAGCTGGATATAAAGAATGCATTTTTAAATGGATATATATCAGATGAAGTCTACATGGAACAACCTGAAGGTTTTGAAAGTTCGAGTTACCTAGATCATGTTTGCAGATTAAGAAGAGCTCTCTATGGATCAAAGCAAGCTCCAAGAGCTTGGAATTACAGACTTGTGAAGTATCTCAATGAACTTGGATACCAAAGTTCAAAAGCAGATGCAAGTCTACTCATCAAGAGAACAGATGAAGGTATGATCTACATTTGTATTTATGAAGATGGCATTATAATTACAGGAACCTCAGATGAAGGAATCAAGGAGGTAAAGAGACTGCTTGAAAAAGAGTTCAAGATCAGTGATCTAGGAAAGTTATCGTACTTTCTTGGAATGGAAGTTACATATACAGATCATGGTGTATATGTTTTGCAAGAAAGGTATCTCTTAAACTTACTGAAAAAGTTCAACATGGAGAATTGCAGAGAAGCTTCAACACCGCTTGAAGTAAATCATAAACTCAACAAATATGGTGGTGCAGAGTTTAAAGATATGAGGAAGTATCAGTCGTTAGTGAGAAGCTTAATTTATGCTACGCTAACAAGACCGGATCTTAGTTATGCAGTGGGATTTCTCTCACAGTTCATGCATTGTCCGAAGGATCAACATTGGGTTGCAGGACAAAGAGTTCTTAGATATATCAAAAGAACTATAAAAGAAGGATTATATTATCCTTTTACGTCAGATATAAAGTTGAGAGCATACAGTGACTCAGACTGGGCAGAAAGTCAAGATGACAGAAGGTCAACACATGGGTATATTATATACCTAGGAGATAAGCTTGTAAGCTGGTGTTCAAAGAAGCAACACACAGTGGCTTTATCGTCAACTGAAGCAGAATATAAAGGACTTGTGGAAGCAGCGAAAGAAGTGATATGGATGCACACCTTGTTCAAAAGCATGGGTATTGATCAAGGTACACCTATTATACATGGAGATAATATGAGCTCGTTGAATCTTGCAGCAAATCCAATATTTCATGCAAGAACAAAACACATAGAGATTCAATATCATTTCCTGAGGGAAAAGGTAATGGAGAAGGAGATTGAAATAGTATTCGCTCCTACAAAAGATCAGATTGTAGATATTCTAACAAAGAGCTTAGATGGTGTAAAGACAAGCAGATTCAAAGAAATGGCAGGTATAATAGAAAAGAAGAATATATGAAAGACCAGAGAATGAAAATTAGTGATTGAGGGGGAGCTGTTAAAGAATCACTCACAAATTTGATATACGGACGAAGAAAGACAAAGAGAAGCAAAAACAAAGTCATTCAGAAAATTAAGCCTTAGTGAAGGGACAAATTCACGCTTGCAATATAGGTGTAGAAACTTCCAGAATCACGAGTTTGAATCTCGGATCAAAATGTATATAAGAGCGAGCATAGAATCGGAATAAAGAGAGAAAATAGAAGAGCGCATATAGAAACTGAGAATAGTGATATAGAAGACGCCGGAGATTGCGTATGTAAAGATGAATAATAGAACCTGAATTGTTGGGTATTCATCTAAGAGAGATGGTAAGGAATAACTACTCAGAGTAGGCCCGAGTTTTCCATAGCTATGAGCAAAGTGAGGCCAAGCTATTTTTGTACACATCTTCTCTAATAGAAAACACATGTTCATGTGGAAGATTAAGCGCATTCTTTGTATGTGAAGAAATCTGAGTGATTTCATGTTACTGTGAAAGTTAGTTAACAGTTACAGTGTTCTCAGTAAACATTTTTCGGTACTTCTGAGAGTTAGATCTCGTAACACAGTGTAAAGTTTTTCATGAGTGATAGCTCATCTTGAAGCTAGAAGTCTCAACTATAAGTTGATCAAAAGAGTTTTGTGAAACGGGACAAGTACACAGTACAAATTCTGACGGTCAAAAGGTATTCTGAATTGGTGAAGTTTTTCCTTAAACATCAGAAAGA
>CM035442.1:100245008-100250008 GCA_020310875.1 Ceratopteris richardii | reverse complement strand
CACAAGAATTGAATTAATGTGACACTAGAACACCTCTATGGTCACCATTAACTCATTGCCACTCCAAACTTTGAGAAATGATAGCTGAAACCAAGAACTTTGCTTCTTCAGATTTTTCTAGTGACTAAAATGACATACCTTCAGTATTTTGCTAGTTTCTCTTAGCTCAAATATTATTTCTCCAAGATCCTTTTTAGGCTGAAACTAGGAGAGTAGAGCTTTCCAACAAGCTATTATATGCATGAAATGGATCTCTAGAACTCAAGTTATGGCCTTCACAAGTTGACTATGTATAACTGCCAAAATTGGAAATCTTTCCTGTTATAGTAAAAAGCGCCTGTCTAAAATTGGAATTCGATGCCTGGCATCGACTTGCAACGAGAATTTGATGCCGGGCTTCGACTTGGGGTGTTTTTAGCCACTTTTCTGTAGGGATTCGATGCCAGGCATCGACTTCCCGCATAAAACCTTGACCTTTTGGATACCAAAACAATAGGTGATTTCATGCACACTTAAAATATGACTTATCAACTGGAATTCGATGCCAGGCATCAAGTTGCTCCAACAACATCATGTTTTCAAACACTTCAGCACTAAATGAAAATTTAAAGATAAATGAAAATATGACTTATCAGCAGAGATTCGATGCCAGACATCGAGTTGCTTAGAAAACTTGAACTTTTAGACTCATTATATAGTAGGCAAGTATGGAGATGATGGAGAGAGTCTTATACATAGAATTTTAACTGTTTCTTCTCATAGCTATGAAAATTCAGAAGCTTACAAGTGCTTTCTCACTCAGAGAAGCCCGACTATACTCAGTCATAGAAATTGAGTTCTAACTCACTCTATCATTGTCTTCCACCTTCTCTCACTCCGCGTCAGTTAATACAAACTAACTTATATAGATTTTCTCATTCCCGTGACTTTTAAAAAACTTTTAGAACTAAAGTGAACTAACTTTACAAGTATAATACACTTGTGTATTTGTCCCTTCACATAGGCATGTGGTTTTCTTCTAAAGCTTTGACCTTCAAATATATGTCCAATTAGTGAGTGTTTCTCCAACAGCTCCCCCTCAATCACTAATTGACATTCCCTATTTCTTCATATCATCTTCTTTTCTTTTACTCCTGCCATGCTTTTGAATCTGCTGGTCTTCACACCATCCAAGCTCTTTGTCATTATGTCTGCTAACTGATCTTTAGTAGAAATGTACTCCACTTCAATCTCCTTCTCCATTACCTTTTCTATGAGAAAATGATACTGTATCTCTATGTGCTTTGTCCTTGCATGAAAAACTGGATTTGCTGCAAGATAAAGTGAACTCATATTATCTCCATGTATTGTAGGTGTACCTTGATCAATGCCCAAGCTTTTGAACAATGTCTGCATCCATATGACCTCCTTAGCTGCTTCCACAAGTCCTTTGTACTCAGCTTCAGTTGATGATAATGCTACTGTATGTTGCTTCTTTGAACACCAACTTACAAGCTTATCACCAATGTATATCATGTAGCCATGAGTTGATCTTCTGTCATCCTGGTTACCTGCCCAATCTGAGTCACTATAGGCTCTCAATTCAAATCTGAAGTAAAAGGATAATATAATCCCTCCTTTATAGTTCCTTTGATATATCTGAGAACTCTTTGACCTGCAATCCAATGTGGGTCCTTTGGACAATGCATGAATTGTGATAAGACTCCCACTGCATAACTAAGATCAGGTCTTGTTAGTGTAGCATAAATCAAACTACCCACAAGAGATTGATATTTCCTCATATCTTTGTATTCTGCACCATCATATTTACTGAGCTTGTGATTAACTTCAAGTGGAGTTGAAGCTTCTCTGCAATTTTCCATATCAAACTTCTTCAATAGATTCAGAAGATACCTTTCTTGTGATACATATATGCCATGATCTGTATAAGTGACTTCCATTCCAAGAAAGTATGATAACTTTCCTAGATCACTGATCGCGAATTCTTTTTCAAGTAATCTCTTTACCTCCTTGATTCCTTCATCTGAAGTACCTGTGATTATAATGTCATCTACATAAATACAAATGTAGATTGTACCTTCCTCTGTTCTTTTGATAAGTAGACTTGGATCTGCTTTTGAACTTTGATATCCAAGATCATTGAGATACTTCACCAGTCTATAGTTCCATGCTCTTGGAGCTTGTTTCAATCCATAGAGTGCTCTTCTCAACCTGCAAACAAAATTTGGATACCTGGAATCTATAAACCCTTGAGGTTGTTCCATGTATACCTCATCTGATATGTATCCATTCAAGAATGCATTCTTTATATCCAATTGACTTAGAGTCCATCCTTTTGAAGCTGCAATAGCAATGATTGTCCTTATAGTTGACATCATAGCTACAGGACTGAATGTCTCATCATAATCTATGCCATAGGTTTGGGCATAGCCTTTCAGCACCACTCTAGCTTTGTATCTAGCTATACTTCCATCTGCAAGCTTCTTCACTTTATAAACCCATTTATTTCCAATGACTTTCTTACCATTTGGTTTAGGAACAAGTTCCCATGTCTTGTTCTCCTCCAGTGCATTAAACTCTTCCTTCATTGCTTCTTCCCATTGCTTCTTACCTTTAGCTTCATCATAGTTCTGAGGTTCTTCATCATCTTTGACCATATATGCATAGTTCTTCTGAGTTATGTAAGAAGTATCATAAGAATACCTTTCTGGTTGTCTTCTAGTCCTGCTTGACCTTCTTGGTTCACATTCTTCATAAGTTTCTGGATACACCTCTTCATCAAATATAGGAGCTTCTTCATTCCTTCTTGTTAATCCACTTCTGGATGTACTTGCTTGCATATAGTCTTCATCTCTATTTACCTGCACAATTGATTTTCCTTTCTCACATCTTCTTACCTCTTCTTCAAATTCTTCAGCTGTATGACTTTGATCTGCATACCAACTTTTCTGTTCATCAAATGTAACATCTCTAGAAACAAGAAATTGTTTGGTTAGAGGATTCCACAACCTGTAACCCACCATCTGCTTTTCATCATAACCAATGAACACATATTTTTCTGCCTTTGGTTCAAGTTTATGCCTAAGTTGTGATGGCACATAAGCATATGCAATTGATCCAAACACTCTACAATGATCTAGTGTTGGTTTCTTACCCCACCAAGCTTCATATGGAGTCATTCCATTTAGAGCTGCACATGGTAATCTATTCACAAGATATGTAGCTGTATTTACAGCCTCAGCCCAAAGATAATTTGGACAATTCTTCTACTTTAGCATAGCTCTAGCAAACTCAAGTTATGGTGTGTTGTGGTGTATACCTACAAGTTATTTCTCTCTTAATACCTGCATTCCAAAGATAATCATTGAACTCTTGGGAGAAGTATTCTCCCCCTCCATCAGACCTCAGTCTCTTAAGCTTTTGACCTGTGACTCTCTCTGCATATGCATGAAAATGCTTGAAGGCTCCAAACACTTCTGATCTTTCCTTTAAAACATACAAAGTTATCCATCTTGTAGCATCATCAATGAAAAGAACATAATACCTTGAGCCACTGATAGATCCTTCTTTTGTTGGTCCCCATACATCTGTATGAATGAGCTCAAGTACTCCATCATGTTTGAATCCTTTCTTCTAAAATGGTAACCTGTGTGCTTTTCCCATTTGACATGCTTCACATTTATAAACCATATGTTGACTTTGCACATTTGGTAATCCTAGTACAGACTGATTAGCAACCATAGCTTTAATTCCTCTTTCATTGAAGTGACCTAATCTCTTATGCCAGAGATCAAGTTCTGTAATCACTCCTTCACCATGTGTGAGCAAAGCTTGACCAATGTTCCCTTGTACTCTTAAAGTAAAGAGTCTACCTTCTTTCTTACCAGAGACAATCTGATTATATCCATTCTTTGGATCTTCAACAAATACTCCTTCATTTGTAAACCTGACTTGAAAACCTTTTTCAACTATTTGTCCCACACTAATCAAGTTTTTAGGTATTGTGGGAACATACAAAACATTGGTTAGCAAATCTGCTCCACTCTTGCATTTCACCTTTCCAATTGAATGTACACTATGTCTTGTATCATCACTTGTTTGAACTGTATGACTAGATTTACCTTTTTCCAATTCTGACATCAATTCTATGTTTCTTGACAAATGATTAGAACATCCAGAGTCAATGTAAAATACCTTTAGATCTTCTTTGTCTGATGTACTGATTGAATTCATCATCAATGATGTATGAATTTCATTCTGTGTGTCATTTGCATAATTGTAGTAAGTGGTGTTGTAGGATTGATTCTGTCCCCAACTTCTTCCTCCACCTCTACCATAGCCTCCTCTTTGACTTTGTCTACCTCTTTGAAAATTACTTTGATATCTTCCACCTCGACCTCTGCTATTGTTGTTTTGAGTCTGGTTTGATCCTTGTTGGTTGTGCCAACAATCATGAGCCAAATGATTACTCAATCCACAGATCCAACAAGCCTTCTTGTTGTTATTTTGATTACCTCTTCCTCTTCCAAAACCTCTTGCTCTTCCTCTGCCAGTGCCTTTACCTCTTGCATAATAAACTTGAGAATTTGACTCTTCTTCATCCTTTGCTTTACCTTTATCTCCTTTCTTCTTGTTCTTCATGTACATTGCAGAACTTTGTCCTTTATCTCCATCTCCCTTCAAGTCTTGCTCATATGTGAGCATCAAACCAAGCAATTGATTTAAATCTAGAACATAATGATTCAAAGAAAGTTCTGTTGACAAGACGAAAGGTTTCCACCTTTCATCTCCTCTCAAACCTGCAAGTAGTTGAGCAATCAATCTGTGATCTTCAACATCTTCATCTATGGATCCAAGACTATCTGCGAGATCCTTCATCTTAGTGTAATCACTAATACTTTGACTTGGCTTCTTTTTAAATGTTGTAAACTCTGACCATAGACTTGCTTTCCTTGCTTTAGTAGTGCTTTGGAAATGATACTCCAATGCATTCCATATAT
>CM035442.1:100155008-100235008 GCA_020310875.1 Ceratopteris richardii | reverse complement strand
AACCCTCTGCGGGGTAGGTACACCAAGGGAGCTCTAGAGGAATTTTTTTGGCAATAGAAAAGGGGGAAAAAAGGGTCATTCAAAGTGTCAAAAATAAATTATCTGTCAATTGAGGGTAAAAAGTGGAGCTAAACTTGGGATTTTTACAGGTTCATCGAGAGCTTTTGGAGGAAGCAAAGCAAGTGCCATTGTGTGTAGGCTTGGGAATGCATTTCCTGGGCAGACAAGCATAACAAGGAGGAGCGACTTGAGGTTGGAACATCTCTTACCCCCCTCAGTCCATTCTTAGCATAGGCTAAGTGCGAGTAGCTGTCCAAATTGACTACGAATACGATAGGAATACTCAAGTTCTAAGAGCCTTTAACTTCTCAAGTCCAAGAATAGGCTAAATTGCAGTCAAGGATAAATTAAAGGAAAAGAACTTAAACTAAGTGGATACAGAACATCAAGTACGACGCACTTAAGTGCTGATGACGACACTTAATTAAAGACAAGAAAACACATACAAAGGAACTCAAAAGCAACAAGTGATTGGTATCAAAGAATCAGCAACGTACAAAGGGCATATGAACCTTAGATCAGGAAGACACCTAGGGAGAGACCGTCAGAGTATTAGATCATCCGAGGCTAGTGTCAACCATACAATCAGATCTTGGGCTGAGCAGTTGAGTGACTACCCCTACGCTCTAGACTCAAAAACTAGTGACTCTGAGATGTCTTATAACATGGAAAGACTTGTAGGTAGCTCACGTGTGGCATACCTAGAAAGACCTGAAGGTCCCTACAAAACTCAATTGGAGTATATTAGGACCAACCGCTTAGGTGCACGCATCTATGAGGATGGTTTGCGAAGATCTGTTGTCTTAATTAAAAACCTAGATCAACCCATTGGATTAGAACACCCTGTCGTCAAGTTGGAAAATGGCTTCTACATAGACAAAGAAGGAACAATATATGTGGTCACTAGCCAACCAGAAAGAACAGATGAATTTGGCAACATAATCTCAAAGGTCGAAATAGGTGACATAGAGCAAGGGAACTTAGGAAAAGAACCAAAAACCCCTCATGGCAAGTCAGTTGTGATGAGAATAATCACTCTTGAGTTTGTTCCCCAGGATAATAGGAGCATAGATTTGCTCTTGAACTGAGAGATGGATGAGGCTTTTTGGAGGTATAAGCCTGAGAAGCCTACTGAAGTAGGAGCTCTTAAAATTTATGAATTCAAAGATCCTGATAGCCTAGGCAAGGTAACCTACTTAGATGATGCTTCAGAGAGGATCTTTGTGGTCTCAGAACATGGAAGACACGCATACACCTGGAAGGGTGAATTTGTTTTTCCCCAACCTCGATCCACTGTGTCTTATGGTCACCAAGGAGCCGGAACATCTTAGGCTCATGGGACTCAAAGAGAAAGGAGTAGAGATAGATCCGAGGTGAGCTTTGCTAACCCATTGGGAAGAGAAAGAACTAGGATGGAGACGGATATGATGGATAGGGACAGACATAGGGATCCAAGGAATCCAAGAAATACAGACGAATTCCCTCTGCGAAGGCCTAGAGAACATGCTAGAACCTTAAGACCCACACAATTGGTTAAGTCTATGAAGAATTGCTTCGATGGCACAGGAGACCCATATGACCATGTAGCAAAGTTTAGGCAAGTTTTGAGAGTTGAGCAAGTTGAAGACTTGTTCACTCAATACAATGCTTTTGGCCTAACTCTCAAAAACACCGCCTTGAGTTGGTTTCAACCGCTTCACCAAGATCAGTACAGAAGTATAGACCAACTTCTTGAAGCATTCATCATTGAGTTTTCCAAAAATGGCATTAGGCATAACACATCTTCCTTGATATATAGCTTCAAGCAAACACCTCAAGAGATAGTGAGGCTCGCAGGAAGAAGGTTTAGGCAATACCTAGAGAGATGCCCTGCTCCAGAGTTACCCACTCTAGCCAAGCAAGTGGCCTTATTTCTAGATGGATTGTTAAGTACCAAACTGAGATCATATGTGTACTTGAAGGACCCTAGATCCATAGAAGAATGTCTACGCATGTGCATAGACATTGAGGATAATCTAGGGGAGGAATTAGAGCTCTCAAAGATATATAAAGATTCAGATAGTTCTACAAGCCTCACTTCCTCACAATCCACATCAATTGAGGATCTAGCAGAAAAGGTAGCTCAGAAATTAGGTGTCTCTAGCAAGCAGATTCCAAGATTTGCCCCAAGAAAACGATGCTACACATGCGGAGGAGACCATATGGCTAATGTGTGTCCTGTCATGGCTCAACCCCAAGTTAATCCTAACAGCCAATACTACACCATAGAAAGGAGATACACCAATCACACTGCACAAAACTGCCCATATAACAAACAAGCTATTAGACAAAATTATCCTCAGTCATATCCTCAGCAAGGAGAATACCAGAATCAATACCCACAACAACAGTATGGTAGGCCCCAACAACCCTATCACCCACCCTATCAAGGGCAGCAAAGACTGCAACCAGTCCTAATGCAGCAACCCCCTCCTCTAGCCAATGTGATTCCAGTGAAGTATGCAGCTGCAGAAGAAAATCCAAATAGAGCTTTAGTGCCAGTGACCCCATTGCTTTCAGAAAGTGACCCAAGTGATCATAGTTTTGACTCCACATATCGAGAGCCCATAGGATTACTACATGCAGTCCCCAGAGCATAGTGAGTCATACTATCATGAAGGGCCAAGTGAATCTAGTTGGGAAACAGAATATGCAAATGTCATGTATGCAAACCCCAACTCTACACCTCAGCCTAGGTAGATAAGAGCTCCATTTCCTAGAGGGCCATGCTACTGATGTCACGGAGATCATCTCATTCGTGATTGCCATCTACCATCACCTGCACAAACCCAATCCGTGACAATACAAGGCTTTTGTCCAGATTGTGGGAAGGAGCATTTGTTACGAGAGTGTTCGAAGAACCCCATTAACATGCCAAAAATTGCTCCTATCAATGTTATTGGCTTAGTGCTAGACTCCACAAGAAGTGTGACTTCCACAGCCCCAGTGCAATTCATCACCAGAGCTCACGCACTTAAGCAAGACCAAGACTTAGGCCAGGGAAAGAATACGGAGGTTAGCGAGACTGAGAGCCTGAATAAGAAGAGAACAAGAGCTTGGAGAGATAGCCGTGAATGTATGAAAAGGCAATGGGCAAAGAAGATAAGTGAACTCGAGGAAAGTCTGCTAGAGACCAAATCCAAAATCATAGAAATCACATCTCAAACGCACTCTCAAACATCACCCCCACTACCACCCCATCACCTTCCATTCCTCAACCTTCTAATCCACCACACGTAACCCACCCGCCACCCTGAGTAGGATTAGTCTTAGCAGATCTCACTCCCGAGGACATAGATATGATGCTTAGAGCTTATCAGACCAGGATTCAGGAAGGGCCAAATGTAACGGATCATGAAAGATGTTACCCTAGAGCTCACCTAGAGCTTGAATGAACCAAGTTGTGTGCCAAGATGGTGGAATTGGCTCAAGGCATGTTTGAGGCCAGTCGCCTCTTCAATTGCTCTAGCTCCACTAGAACACCATTGCATTTTGATGGTCTATTGGATAGATTGGAGATGATAATTGCAAAGTCTAGAAAAGGAGCCAACGCCCAGGCCAAGGAGAGGCAAGTGATATAATAAGCATTCCTCCCAAGGAAGCTTATGTGCCTAACTCTACTGAACCAGGCACCTCTTCTTCTATGAATCGATACTCACCAAAATTCTTGCAAGAGATTCAGGAAGAGAAATGGGCTAAAGAGAGTGAAGTTCCTCCTCCCATTGAACTTGTGGATGACACGTACGATCAATTCCCACAAGACCTTCCTTCCATTTATGGAGAGCACGAGAGTGCCCAATCTCAAGAGAGATTAGACTTTGAGTCCAATTCCTTACACGAGCTACCCCATTTCACAGGTCCATGGGAAGCGAAGTCCACTTGTATGAGAGCACCTACGGTCATGATAAGAAACGAAGACTCAATCATACCTAGGAACATAGAGGTAGTAAAGATTACTAAAATGCAGTGCAATCTCACTTTAGAAGAGCTACTCAAGGTCAAGCCTGAATTGTGGAAACATGTAGCCAAGCAAGTGCCAGACATGTCAAAACCTCATTGCCAGGTAGGATCTCATAGAACAGTACCAAAAATACCTTTGGACAAGATAGGAGACATGAGCGAAGGAGAAGAAGGAAACACCTATCTCCCTATCACTCATCAGGGTTACACAACCAAGGCCATTTTGGACTCAGGTGTGTGAGTTGCAATTGCTACCACTTCCTTATGGAAACGTTGGGGCAAGCCAGCACTCACGCCAACAAGAATGAAGTTGCAAATGGCCGATGGTCACATTGAGAGACCCTTAGGGCTACTAGAGGGAATAACTCTTACCACTTGTGGTGTAGAGTTTGAACATACTTTTGCTATATCTGACTTTAGCAAGAATCATGCCTACGAGATGATTATGGGAAGACCCTTCTTGAGGCAATTGCAAGTAGTGCAAGATTGGGGGACAAATTCTTTGTATCTGCAATACTTGGATGTCACAACCAAAGTGAATCTCAAATATTTCTCTCATAGAGACGTGCCCCCCATTCAATGGAATCCCATCCATAGAGCCACAAATGATACAGAGTCAGTGCATTCCATAGGATCACGATCCTCATGGATGCATGAAGACACTCACTTATGGATGTGTAAAGTGGCCAAAGAGGAAGAGAAAAGGGAAAAGGCTAGAGAGGTAGGTGCAAAGGAAATGCATAGACCAATACAAGACCCAGCCTATGCACATGTAGTGTTTCCCAATGAAGAGTTTGAGCCTCATGGTTGGGCAGAAATCTTACCAACAATGGATGTAGGAATCAATGAAGAGCAGTGGACACCCCATTGTGATGAGGATGGCTATGACATTTCAGTCTTCACAATAGAGCCAATCATGTGTGATCCAATCATTGAAGAATGTGAACCTAGCACTGATGCATTCGAGGATGCAAGTGAATCCGATCTAGAGTCAATCATTATGGACCCACCCTTTGCATCAGATGAGGAATATTTCTATAAAGTAGAAGCTCACCCTCAGAGACACGAAGACATTACAAATGAGGTGAGATTAACCACACAAGTGACCACTAAGAGTGAGGGAAAGAAGATGACGAAGAGAGAAGTCTCACCAGAAGAGGAAGAATCCTTGTTTGGGGTCCATAAAACTTTAAGAAGTATAAAATAGAAGACAGGAGAGTCATGATAAGAATGCCAAAACGCGATTCACAAGCAGGAGAGGCCTATGATAACAAAGAAACCAACAAGAAAATAGTGGTAGCCATAGAAGGAGAGGAGCGATGCACATACATAGGACACAACTTAAGTGAAGATGAGGAGTAAGAGCTGATAACCTTACTACGAGAATATAGGGATGTGTTTGCATGGAGTTACAAGGACCTGAAAGGTGTAGACCCTGACATATGCTCACACACGATCCCCATGACCTCAGAGGCTAGACCCTCTAAGCAAAAGCCATACACATACAATGACAACTATGCTGTCAAGATCAAAGAAGAGATAGATTTCTTGGTGGAAGCTAGATTTATCTATGAAATTGAGCACACTGAATGGGTATCCCCCATTGTAGTGCTGCCCAGAAAGGACGGCAAATTATCTGTATGCATTAACTTGAAGAAGGTTAACGCAGCCATTATCAGAGATAGTTATCCACTTCCTATCACTGAGCATCTATTAGAAAGGGTAGCAGCCAAGGAAGTGTACAGCTTCTTGGATGGGTTCTCTGGTTACAATCAAGTAGCCATAGCACCAGAAGATCAGCATCATTAGGAAAAAAGGTGAACCCTGGATGGGCCTTTTAGCTCAAAGAGTGATTAGTGATGGACCAATCAGAAGAGGGTGGTGGCCACAGTCTATACCCTATAAAATACTAGGCTGAAGGGGGAAGAGGGGACAAGATTCCTCTATGTTCAGGGTTGTCTTCTCAAGAGAGAAGAAATCTCGTAATCAGGCTGGGCCCAAAAATTCAAAATTTTTTAAAAGTTGTAAAACTCATCATAATACCATTAAATGACCTCCATATCACTTTTCAAGGTCAAAAGTGCTATTTTTGACTTCTAATTCAAAATCCGTGCATGTTTGTGGACTAAAAAAGTGACTTTTTTCAAAATGACTCAAAAAACTCTATTTTCCCTCTTCAAACTCCCATTTTCATACCCAAAATCCAAAAAGTCATATTTTTCACCTCTATTCCCTCCATACCATACAACAAAAGCATTGTTTCTCCTCCTACCATTCTCCCAACTTCTGCAGCAATGACAACAACTCTTACTCCCATGGAAAGCTCCAGAGCTCGTAGGAGACCAAAGGACGAAGTTCACACAATGACGTGCCACAACATCAAAACAATGGAAGGAAGTTGGCTACCACAAGAGTTTTGCAAAGGTGCATGGGTGTACATGCAGCCATCTGGACTTGGTCCTCATCGTGTTCGAGATCGTGGAAATTTGGATCTTCATTGGAAAGGTAAGCTCTTAGGCTTCAAGCAGCAAACACATGGTGGGATGGTTGCTATTGTAAAACATGTCTTCACAGTTTCAACCATGAAGTTAGAAAACTCCAATAGAATTAGATATCCAATCCATTGTGAGTATTTCTATTTTCTCAATGCTTCATGGTGTTAAATGTCTTAATTACTCATCTCATATGTTTTTCATTGCTACATTCATATTTCCTTCTAGTTTAGTGGAAGAGCAACCACTTCATAGTCTCACAGGAACTTTCAAAGCATTACATGCAGACATTGGGGCATTAGTGTTTCCAGATGTACCTCCTGCTAAACTTATTCGTGAAAGGATCTTCTTTTACACTCACGAGTACATTGTTCCTTCCACGGATGGTGAATATGGAAGCTTGGAGATTATCAAAGTTGACTCTCTTCTTAGTTTAGAGTGGCCAAAACCTGATTTTTGGTCCATATCATCTTTCAAGCGTAAGATGGTGATGGACATACATAACTCTTTGAAATTCACACGCGTATCTAGATCAATAGGTCTTCATTGGACTCTACCAATCCATTGCTTTGTTTTCATATTTCAAGGCATTCCTTTTGTTGAAACTCCTACAATGTTCCTGTGTAAAGATATTACATACGAAGCAGTAGAAGGATTGTTAGGAAAAAACTGGGGTTATGTAGAAGGATTGTCAAAAGGGGATAGATATCGTTGTAGAATTGGTGACACAGGTATAGGGTTTCGCTATTTAAAACATCGCACCTCATTGTACATCAGATTTTATTATGATCGTTGGATGTGTAAACTAGGAGAGTGGATACCTTTGCAAAGCTCGGAGGGATCTTTAGCTTCATTTGAAATTAATGTGAAGTTACCAAACAATGATATGGAGGTGGTTTTAGTTAATCAACATTGGAACTTGGCCAACTTGAGAGAGCACTTACTTATCATGGGATATGACGATCTTCATGATTTCAAATTTCGAATACGAGGGAACAAGGTAAGAGTTGTATTCCATATATACATATAGATATATATATATATATATATATATATATATATATATATATATATATATATATATATATATATATATATATATATATATATATATATATATATCTTATTCTATCACTATTGTTCATGATTTGAAAATGTTTTACTCTTTTATGAATTGTCCACAGATTGGAAAGAGATTGGAAGACAAAATCAAGGTTCTTGCAGATTGGAGCATGGATGGAATTGACATTTCATTGTCATAACTCTTTTTTGTAAAGATACTGTGAAACCTGTAAACAAACCTATTTTTGCAATGAAAAATTTTTCACATTTGCTTCAAGGATATTTTGGCCACATTCTACTTGTATCTGTAAATTCTCAAGGTTTTTCTTGAAAGAGCATTCTTATTGTTTATTTCCTTTGATGTGATCTCAAATGTCAAAGTTTTCCTTTTCAAGACTCTTATGTTTTAATTTAAGGAAAAGTCACTTCTATGAAAAAGTGGGACCCATCACTTAAAAATTCTAGAAAAGTTATAAATAGGAGTCCTCTCTCCTCATTTCTCACTTTTGCAACCACATTGAGTGTTAGAACAGTCTGCATTTGCAAGCTATGGCTTCCACCTCTGTACCTACTAAGAGTGCACGCCACACGTTTCTAGAATTTTTGGAGGATTCAGATTACAAAGGTCAACATGACCTATATGATCTTCTCTCCAAGGTTCCTGACCTCCATGGAACCGTGCAAATGAATGCCGATGCTTTAGAGGAGCTACTTCAATATATGCAAGTTCATATATTGCGTTTCTCCATTGAAATACCACCATATGATGGAACTTGGGTTCCATGTGACCTTCTCACCTACATTCACAAAGGTGATGAGGCTTTTGCAAAACGATTGAAACGGTTCCAGGCAATTGCAGAGGAAGCAGGGCACCTTCTTGATGAAACTGTGCCACTTATAAGGAAATTGAATAGGAAACGCAAGATGGGTCCAAAATATCTTTCATTCATTGCTGCCACAATTTTCTTTGTGAATGAGGAACCAGAACCAATTCCTCATGAGATCCCTCATCTTCTTACAGGTGGTTTTGTCGAGGATAAAAAGGAACCACCTCAAGAACCCTTGAATCTCCTATTAGAGAGAGAAGCTATTGAGAAAACTTATCCTCTTGGTGTGGATGATAAGTTGAAAGAAGTGCCTAAGCCATCCACCTCTTCGGAGCCAGAAGCAACTATTCCAGAGGTGGAGATTGAAACTTTTTCAGTGGTTCTTGTCGAGGGACAAGAATATTTGTTTTTACATGATGTAGAGAAGGCATTTGGGCTACGGCTTGATGAATGCCTAAGTTTGTTTTGTAATTTGTCAGAGTGTCCTTTGGATAGTACCTCTGAGTTGTTGGAGAAAAAGTGTTTGCCATTTGGTGACTCAGTGGCCGACACAATAAAATTGGTTTGCAATGACATACTCACAAGTGAACATGAACATATCACAGAAGAACAATTTAATAATGCACAAGAAAGGATATTGGAATCAAAAATTCCCTCCTCACCAGTAATCGAGCAGAGTGGGATGTCCCACTCCAGCATTAATTTACAACTTCAAGAGAGAGGAGAAGAAGAAGATAGAGTTCAGGATGTAAGTATCTTCAATTCATGTCATTCATTCTTACAAACACATGCAGCTACTAATCATAAAACTTTGTGCAGGAGGTGATTGAAGGCGACAAGTTTGCAGCAAGGAGCGGAGGTGATCGAGTGGCTCGTGGAGGTGGCTCATCCCTTGCAAACTACATTGGGAAACTTCCCAAAGACCATTTTGTAATTATTCATAAAGAGTTCAGTCCTCAGGGCCACTTCATGACATGGTGTCTAAAGGCCTTAAGTAAATTGCTTTGTTTATCAACCATTACACAGGGGAGTAATTGTATCTTTTTAGTTAAGAAATCCCTTGTAACTACAACCTTAGGTTCCAACTTCCGTGGAAAGGTCTTAGGCCAAATAGGTATATCTCTAGGTCTAGGTGTTAGAAATGTTGATCAAATAGCAAACTCAATTTTGACTTACACCCTACCCATGGCTTTGGAGCGTCGAAAGAGAGTCATTGAGAAACTCAAAGCCAATTGATGTAAACAATTGAATTAATATCAAATTTTCACTTTGCTTTATTTACAATTGTCTCAAGTATTTTTTTTTCAGTATATTATCTAAAATTCTTTTGGACCTGCATGTGATGTATTGATGTCATGTAGGGCATTGGGAGGACCTTTAGTTTCATTCTTTTGGACTCTTGATCATTGGGTAAGCCTCCATTAAGGTCTTCTAGGGCATTGGGAGGCCAAATAAGGCACTGCCACAGAAACGCGGGAGAAGGCCCTGCAAAACGTTTGCAGGGCCTTCTCCCGCGTTTCTGTGGCAGTGCCTTATTTGGCCTCCCAATGCCCTAGAAGACCTTAATGGAGGCTTACCCAATGATCAAGAGTCCAAAAGAATGAAACTAAAGGTCCTGACATGCCCAAGGTTACCTTACATGAGACTCAACCTTCACTAGATGGATATTTTCAAGAATGCAAATGTTCTAAGTTTCAAAATGCTCTGCTCATATGTTTCAAAGGTATAGGGAGGTCAAAATTTGTTCATATTAACTACCCCTGAACTAGCTTTACTAGTCATGATCCCTCTTTCATATTTCAAAGGCTTTGTAGGGCATTAGGAGGCCAAATAAGGCCCTGCCACAGAAACGCGGGAGAAGGCCCTGCAAACATTTTGCAGGGCCTTCTCCCGCGTTTCTGTGGCAGGGCCTTATTTGGCCTCCTAATGCCCTACAAGACCTACATGACCTTAAATAAAAAAAAAAAATCAGTACAGGGATATTATCACTAGATCAAAATGACAAGATAATAAAACAATCATTCATATATGAGAGATTATCACAAGAAAACACATGGAAATGTAAAATGACTACTCATGTTTCATTCTAAATAATGAGATTATAAATGGAATAGAGGAAAAGTGCTAATGTTTCATTGAAAATGGCAATATTTACAAAAAATCTCTTGTCCATAGAGATCAGTTACAAAACTTAGCTACGATCACCCCTAATTCTCCTAGCTAACTGTATGTCCTTCAGTTGTATAGTGACTCGCTTAGCATGGATGGCGCACAGGTTGGAATCCTCTAGCATTGATATCAAAAATGCTTCAGCTGCCTCTTGTAAAGCTTCTAAAGCTAGAGCTTGGATCCTTAACCCTGCACAATACCTTTGTAACTCTTCTTTGACCACCCTTGCAAAGGGTCTTCTAGGTATGAGAAGCTCAGCTGTCTTTTGATAGTGCCTTATCTCTGCAAATGCCTTCGTATATCTTCTTCTTCGTTGTGGTGCTCTAGCTTGTGGTGGTGGTGGTCTTCGTTGGACATTTTCTTGTGGTCTTGGTTGGGGTGGTCTACGACGAGGTTGAAAGAATTTCTTCTTCCGTTGCACGTGTCTTGAGCTTTCTCCTTATTCAGGATGTTGTTGCTGGCTTTGCTCTCTCTCTTGATCATTGGGTATGGCCCCCTGATTTGATGGTAGTGTCTTTCCCGCTACAGTAACCCTATGATTTGTAGGTATTTCTTCGTTACCCCATGGTGGCAATCTTTGACTCTCATCACTTGATTGTGAACCTTGTTGAGACACATCCTCATGCGATTCATCAAAATCATCATCAGAAACTACCTGTCTATGAGCACGCTCCTTCACCCTTGTCTTTGTTGGTCTCTTTGGTGATGGAGGCTCATCATATGATGATGGTGGTGATTGGGGTTGATTTATGGCCTTTTCCCTGGATTGCCCATGTTCCACTTGTTCATGCAACTGTTCACTCCCAGAGGTATGGCCACCACCTGTTTCGCGATGGGATGCAGAGTGCGAGACACTACGTCGCCTTTTGTGGTGATTCATCCATGGTGGCTTCTGAGTGCCTTGCACATAGGTAGGAAAGTTAATGGGATCCTTCCTTGTAGTTTGCTTTGTTCGTGCCATCCTCTATAGTGCTAGAATGTTGAAATGAGACAATGAGTCTCCTTTTATAATGTTTCACTTAAAAAGGTTCTGTTCACACCTGAATGGACAAAAAATAGTTTAAAATTTAAAAATTACCTGAAAAAATTGCAAACAAGAGATTAGTGTGTAGCAAACCTTATGAATTATTCAGAAAATGCCATGAATGTATTAAATGACTTCACTTCCATGATGAACCCTCTCGTGTTCTTGTAGCCCGCCATTGAGCATGACGTAAAGGTCCCAATGATGACTTCCATTTTTCACTAGCTAAGTTGTGTTGATGAAATCTTGCAAGTTTTGCAACTTTCGACTCCTTGGTTCGTTCCATTGCATATGTCCTTGAAAATGCAGTACGATAAAACCAATTAAACATCTCTTCCATATAGTTTGATTGCATTGCACCACCACCATGTCGTGTGTTCTTGAAGTAAACACCTCTAGCCTTGTAATGTGACTTCTCCATTCCTTGTGTACTAAAAATCTCCAATGAACCATATCGATGCATAAAAAATGCTCCATGTGCAAATAAAATATGCTGAAATGATATAAGTACATATAACACAATCTTATCAACAAGAAAATTGAAAAAATAAGAAAACTTACAATGTAATGTGTAATATTGCTCTCTCCCCAAGATAGGATGAAACACTTTGCAAACTCCATTAATGTATCTTGAAACAACTGACGGTCATTTTTGTTGGAGCTATTAAGACTCATTAAACCTACCAACTTATCTAAGCATGACCAAACCTTCTTTCGCCTATTACTAAGGTCAATTTGAGAATCATTATCAGTGGTGATCATGCACAAGTCTTTCCATAGCTCCCTGCATTCATTTTCCTTAGGGCTTACACCTGTTCTGAAAAATTTTCTTGCCTTCTTCCCTGTCATTGACACTTGTTGCAAACTATTTTGCGATTCACCAGGTTTTTTGACAACTAGAGTTACATTACCACCATGACAACCAATCGAATTAAGCAACTCTTCCAATTTTTTGATTGCTTGTACAGATTTATCAATTGGCTTCATGGAAAATGCATATTCTATGTGGAGCTTCAATAATCTATCAAATATTCTCATGAAAGCATGCAATGTGCAAAAGTGAACATTAACTAATGGAAATGGAATAATGGGATTCCAATCTTTATCTAATGTGTCACGGTTAGGTATTTCTAACATTGGACACCTTAACAAAGGTCTATCCCATTCCGTGGAAGTAGGTGCATCTATGTATTCATCTAAGCTAGATAGTACTTTTTGTTGTCCCTTTGTTACTTTGTAGCCTCGAGTACAAAATGGACATGGATAACGAGCAGATGCACCTTGCTTGCAACCTAACATGCATTTGATAGTTTTTAAATCCCCACCCAAGTGCCAATCTATCTCAAAATCACCAAAGTTTTCTATGTGGAGCTTTGCACCATGAATTTGAGAAAGTATTACTTTAGTGATCCATGGGGTCCTACTAAAAATCCATGAAAGAACATCATTGGACTCTTTAGGTACTTCAATAGCACCTAACCACCATATTTATTTCTCGGATTGAACACTATATGTAGACTTAGAGCTAGAGTTACAACTTTCATCAGATATGGCATTTCTCATAGCTTCATTCATGAGTGTCAAACTCAATCTCTCCATTCGTCGTCCCTTTATAATCTGGCATTCATCTAACTTCAATATAAACTGTAATTTGGTATTACAATCTGCATAAATTAGCAAAATCTTTATAACATCAAAATACAATGTATATCAAGGTAACAATAGTGCACATACCTGGTATAGTAGATTTGTAAAATTGAACCATTGCCTGTTGAAGCCTCTCCAAATCCACGAATATGTTGTTGTACTTTGTGTAAGGAAATCCATTTCCAACTGCGCTTTTCAACTCTTTTTTGGATGTAGATAAATGATAAATAGACATAGGCATAATATCCTCTATATATAAGTAGTTTCCAAGAATACTAGTTATATCTTCATTGGACATTGACTTCTTTAGCGATACCTTGTAAGGAGATGGAAACATATTCTGTAAAATACCTTCTCTTTCTAATGAATGCTTCAAAAGGTTGTACAATGCATTGTATCCTTTAGTACTAATTCCTGCTTCATCACATACCATCTGCACGTCTCTAGGAGTGATAATATCTTGTAACTTTTTTGTGAAATCTTTAATCACTTTCTTCTTGATTAGGTTTCCTATCCGTGACTCCAAAATACTAACCACCTGCTTGTTGGTCAAACAAGAATTTAATAACTTGAATTGATCCTCTGTTGTTGATGATGCATTAACATCTTCAACGAATGACCTACATAACAAGAAAAATATATATATATATATACATATAAAAGTCTTCCAAAAAGAGAAACAAATACAAGCCAAACCTTATTGCAAAAACTCGTCGTTTGCGTGCTCCACCACCAATTGAAAGAGAGTCAAAGGATGTTAATGATCGTCTCCTACGTCGCATCCCAAGTGGAGTCTCTCTCAAGTGTTGGACAGTGTTTTTAAATGTCTCAATTGTTCTCTCCTTTTCTTCCATATGCTTTTCAAGCTCTGCAAGCTTTTCTTGTAAAGATATGATTGTGCTTTCAAAAGTGACCAACCTTGTATGATTTAGTTGATATTGTTGAATCCAATACTTAGTAATGGCAGTTGAATGTGTAGATAATTGTTGACAATAACCTAAGAGCCCAGCTTTACCGGCACCGATGAACTGAAGTAAAGTTGAGAGGTTATGGAATGTTGGATGGTAAGAAGACATTGGATCAGGAGGGTATAATGAACCATGAGTCCAAAGATCAATACTCTTTTCTCCAGCTTCACGACGCTCATTTTGAGAGTTCACATCATTGTTGCATTGTGTATTTGGAGCAAACTCTCTGGGCACACGAACATGGATACTTGTTGATGCTGGGGCATGAGGACGTCCTAATGTGAGGTTTGTAATAGGTGTCAACACCATCTTTTCCAACAATTAAACAATACTGAGAAAGAGACCAGAAATTTGTTTGGAAGAGATGCTAGAGCATGATTTTCTCAAGAAAAGTTTGTTTTCTTGGATGAGGATGGGTCACAGTGTGTTTTTCCACTGAGAATAGCCAAAAATGTTGAAATTTTGAAAAAGTCATTTTTTGGGTGAAGAGTAGTTACGGATTTGATGATGTGGCACTCTACTTTTGGAGGGATTTTAAAAATATTGCTTTTTCAAAAGGAAAATTAAAAACTAAACTCAAAAAAGGTCACTTCTGACATATATATTAAAAAATGAGCCCTTTCAAGTAAATAAACACTGAAATTGAAACTTAAAAAAAAAAATCATTTTTTTATTCCCATACATGCTCGAGTTTGATGATGTGGAAAGTAGATTCCCTTTCTCTCTCTCTAAAAGAAGAGAGAGAGGAGCCTAGTAAGCCTTAAAAAAAGCCTACTCCAGCCTACTAAAAAGTGCCCTATTAAATGCACTTTGTCCCCTTAGACAACAGCAGAATGAGGCTTAATCCCTGAAAATTAGGGATCCTTACAAGGCCCATGCAGGGTTCACCCTTTTTCCTAATGTAAGATGGCTTTTGCCACTGAGTGGGGTATATTTGCTTTTCGGGTAATGCCATTTGGGCTTACCAATGCTCCTGCAACCTTTCAAAGACTAATGTGCCATGTATTTCAAGAGTTCTTGAGAAAGAATTTGGAAGTCTATGTTGATGATCTCTATGCTCATTCCAACATTAGATAGACCCATATACTTGAACTCAGACAAATCTTTGATAAATGTAGAGAATATCAAGTCTGCTTGAACCGAGAAAAGTGTGTTTTCATGGTCAGGCAAGGCAAGATTCTAGGACACATAGTGTCAAAGAACGACATATCCACTGACAAAGAGAAAGTGAGAGCTATCGCAGAACTACCTAGGCCAAGGAATGTCAAGGAAGTGCAAGCTTTCATGGGGCATTGTGGTTATTACCGACGTTTTATACACATGTATGCCATCATTGCAAAGCCTTTGTACGGACTTTTGACCAACTTTGAGTGGACTGATGAATGTGAAAAATCTTTCAATGAGCTTAAACGGTGATTGTGTTCAGCACCAATCTTGACTACACGAGATTGGAACAAGCCATTCCATGTCCATGTGGATGCATCCAATTATGCTATTGGGTGTGTACTTGCACAACCTATGGGTGAAGGTAATATGGATCTTCCAATTGCCTATGCTAGTAGACAGTTAAATGCAGCTGAACAAAATTATACCACTACTGAGAGAGAAGGGTTAAGCATGGTATATGTGGTTAAAAAGTTTAGACACTATTTGCTTGCAAATAAATTTAAATTTTTTACTGATCATCAAGCACTCTTGTACTTGGTAAACAAGCCATGCAATATGGGTAGATTAGTAAGATGGTTCCTCTTACTAATGGAATATGATTTTGAGGTAGTGGTGAGGAAGGGCAAGACTCACTTGAGAGCAGATCATCTCTCACGGCTCACTTCCGGAGAGGCCCTACAAGGAGTATCAGATGACCTTCTAGATGCTTACTTATTTAATTTGGAAGTTGTACCACAGTGGGCCAAGACCTAGTGCCAATACTAACATATGGGCCAAAACATCCATCAGTCAACACTCAAGATAGGGAGGTAGTAAGGGCCCAACCATATCATGGCAGGGAGTATGTACAAGTACACGGATCAGGGAATATTAGCTTGTTGTGTGGAAGAGGATGAGTACGCGAAATGGTTGCAATTAGAACATGTTGGTGCATTAGAGCAACACTACTCAAGACAAAGAACTTTACAAACATTAAAGAGACTCGGAGTGCACTCGCCAACTATGGAAGCAGATGTCCATAGGATGTGCAAGGAGTGCCCAATCTGCAGCACTAGACCGCCTGTGGAACATGCCACTCTTTATCAAGTGTCTCTAGTGCCAGATTGGAGCGAACCATTAGTAGCCTTCTTGAGAACGAAAACATTCCCTTAGGAGATGACAATGGCCAGACAAAGGAGCTTAGAACAAGAAGCTTCAGATTATACTCTCATTGGAGATAATCTATATAGACGAGGAAAAGATGGGTATCTTAGTGTGTGTGTCCACGAGAGTGAATATCTGAAGATCTTAGAGACTGCTCACCAAGGTGTAGCAGGAGGACACTTTGGACCAGATCGGGTGATCAAGGCAATATTATTTGGAGGTCTTTGGTGGCCAACCCTTCACATGGATGCACATACGTGCGTAAAGAGATGTGAGGTTTGTCAGTGAACTCAGTATACTATATGCAAAGATGAGATGCCATTGAAACCTATGATGGGTGGACGTGCATTCTCTAAATGGGGAATAGACTTTGTTGATCCTATTAATCCCCCAGCCAAGGGTTCACATGCTGAATACATCATTATGGCCACAGACTATCTAAGCAAGTGGGTAGAAGTAAATGCCACAACGAAGAACGATGCTCAAATGACAACAAAGTTCTTATTTGAAAATGTGTTCACTAGATACTGATTGCTAGTAGAATTAGTGAGTGATAGAGGCACACACTTCTTGAATGAAGTCATAGAAAACCTTCTCCAATAATTCTTGGTGATACATAAGAAATCTGCTCCCTATCATCCACAAGCTAATGGACAAGCTGAGAGCACAAATAAGATTCTATGCAATGTATTGACAAAATTGGTTAATAATAAACACTCTGATTAGGACAAACAGCTACACCATGCTGTTTGGGCATACGGAGTTGCCTATAAAACGGTACTCCAAGATACACCCTTTCAGATGGTATTCGGCCAAAATGTAGTGCTACCATTGGACTTTTTGATACCTACATTGAAAGTAGCACAAGAGCATGATTGGATAGGCCATGAGCTCTCCTCTAGAATCTTCGATCTTGAACGATTAGGTGAAACACGATTGAGAGCTGCAACAGGAATTTATGCAGCCAAGAAAAGACAAAAAGCATATTTCAACGCACATGTGAAGGATAAGGGCTTGAAAGCAGGAGACCTAGTCCTAGTCTACACCTTGAAGAAACATGCACGGAAGTTAGAGAAGAGAGGATATGGGCCAACGACTATCAATAGGATCTCCACAAGTGGAGCAGTTCAACTAGCCACTCTCGAAGGCGATATTCTCCCAAGCTACATAAGTGGATGTAGAGTCAAGTTATATCAGGAACCCCTCACAGAGGAGATGTTAAGTCCACTCAATACTGCAAAGAGACATAAAGAAGAGGAAAAGCGAATAAGAGAAGAAGCACAAGCAGAAGCTTTAGAACGCATCCGATGAATGAAATTGAAAAGACAAGGTAGAGATCAACCTATGCGTGACTCTCAAGAATCTATAGGTTATCACATGGCCATGTGCGAGGCTTTAGGTGAATGTTCCCATAGGATAGTCAATCGATGACCCTTTCTGACCTTGGGGGTAGGACAAGGAAAGAGTGCAAGGACTGTGAGAGCCTTAATTGACTCAGGAGCAGCCACTAGTGCAGTTTGACTTTCTTACTGCCAAGAACTGCAATTGAAGGTCAATCCTATAGAGGCATATCTCATAGGATTGGGAGGTGTGGAAACCCCTTGCATGGGTGAGGTGGAATTGACCCTCTACATTCGAGAGGTCCAAATGGCAGTCAAAGTGCTCGTATGTGAAGACGAGGATCTTACCGAGCCTCTTGTCTTGGGCCAAGATTGGATCTATGATCATGCCTACGACTAGAGACGTTGAAGGGATGAGCACCTTCGACTTTGAATCGTTCTTGCAGAATACACAACTCTCTGATGTAGAGTTCTTTTCAGACACAGAAGAACAGGGCACCTCTTCCCAAAGATGGAGGAAACCCACAGAAGGTCGCCATGTGCACTGGGATGATGATCAGCAGAGAACTTTATCTCAACAACTAAAACATTTAGAGGGAGAAGAATTGGGAGGCACAGAAGCAGAAGTAGAATGTTGGCATACAAGTCATAAGAAGAGCATACCGGCACAATGGAGCAGTCATGCACAATATGGCAACAAGGCCCAATCATTTTTTTCCATAAAGTATTTCCAATTTAAGTGATGTTCATCACTACCCACACATTGTAAATCCCGTTTTTGGTAGAATAGACTTCATTTTGTTCAAGCCAAGGAGTCCTCAAGCTTGAGGAGTATTGGAATTAGCTACATACCAATTTTCATAATTTTTAGACTCCGTTTGAGCCCTCAAATAGGCTCTAGAACCTAATTTTTAACTAGGCCAGACACTAGGTCTGGACAAGGCCCAAAGCTAGTTAGAAAACTATAAAAAGAGCTAGAGAGCTCATTTTTGGGGTTAGATTGTTTGTGAATTGAGCTTATGTAAGAGACTTTTTGCCTGATGCAAAGAACTCCATTGTTCCTCTCCTTGTTCTTGCCTTGTGTGCGCGTGTGTGTATGTGTGTGCATGTTAGTGTGCTTCTCACTCACGCACTTGTGCCACCACTTGCTCATAGTCTTCATACTAGTCCTCACGTCTCCATGGATTGACAATTATGAGGTGGATCTCCTCACGTTGGTACTCACCATTGTGCAAGAGTGACATCAAATTTGGCGCCGTTGCCGGGGAGAGAGCTTCAAGGACGAGCGTGTGATGGTAAGATGTAGAGTTGAGACATTGGAGTCATAGGTAATATCCTTTCTTTTCCTTATTTTTCTTCATTTTTTCTAGTTTTTTGCATCACTATCATCACCATCATCATCCTCACCATCTCCCACCTCCATCCCCATCTTCACAAAAATTTCAGTTTTTGGTCATATTCCACTCCCCACCTCATTTCCCTCAGTTCACTTGTGAGAGAGAGTGAGAGAGAGCTTGCATGCTATCTGTTTTTGTGTGTTTTTTGAGCTTTTGCTGCAGGTTCTAGCTGTACCACCATCTCCAGTAGCTTGCGTAGGTACGACAGACTCTGCACAAGTCCCAGGACGACGACCTCTGTCTATCGCAACAGATAGGAAAACTCAATATTTTTTGAATGCATGTTTGGCATGATAACCTACACCATCAGAGCACTCCAAATCACTAAAAAATTCTTAAAAATTTGCGTTTATTCAGTCTATCATGACAGAGAGCATCTATCGTGACAGACACTGTCTATCGCAACAGACACTATCTATCGCGATAGACAGCACCCCACGACAGAGGCCGTCTATCGCGACAGACACCGTCTATCGCGACAGACACCGTCTATCGCGACAGACAGGCCCACGACAAACGATAGACCCGCCTATCGTGACAGACACCCATCTATCGCGACAGACACTCGTCTATCGCGACAGATAGAGACCCACGATAGAGACCGTCTATTGCGACAGAAAGAGACCCACGATAGAGATCGTCTATCACGACAGATACCGTCTATCGTGACAGATAGGCCCACGACAGACGATAGACCCCGTCTATCGCGATAGACACCGTCTATCACGACAGACAGAGACCCACGATAGAGACCGTCTATCGCGACAGACACCGTCTATCGTGACAGATAGGCCCACGATAGATGATAGACCCATCTATCGCGACAGACACCTGTCTATCGTGACAGACAAAGACCCACTATCCCGATAGACACCGTCTATCGCGATAGAACAAAAAATATGATAGACGATAGACTCAGTTTATCGCGACAGACACCATCTATCGCGACACACGAAACCACGACAGACGATAGACAGGACCCACGATAGACCCCGTCTATCGCAACAGACATCATCTATCGCGACAGACAGCCCACGCGACAGCTAGTGTCTATCGCGACAGACCTGTCTATCGTGATAGACATACATTTTTGGCAAAAAAATAGAGGGGTAAATTTTTTAAAATTTAGGCTAAATTTTGGGCATATTTGTATACTCAATTACTCCTACACTTACAAAGGCCTTAGAAAAATACACTAAACTCTTGAAAGGATCTGTTTGTCTGTTTAACCCCCCAAACCCTGAACTGTCATAACTTTTTCATATGAAATCCATTTTTTGAGCTCTAGGGCTTGTCAAAAAGCTCGTGGCATATACTGAGGGGTAGGTACACCAAGAGAGCTCTAGAGGAAATTTTTTTGGCAATAGAAAACGGGGAAAAAAGGGGGTCATTTAAAGTGTCTAGGATAAATTGTCTGCCAATCGAAGGGTCAAATTGGAGCTAAACTTGATATTTTTACATGATTATCGAGAGCTCTTGGAGAAATCAAAGCAAGTGCCAGTGTGAGCAGGCCTGGAAACGTGCTTCTTGGGCAGACAAGCATAGCAAGGAGGAGCGACTTGAGGTTGGAACATCTCTTAACTCCCTCAGTCCATTCTTAGCATAGGCTAAGTGCGAGTAGTGGCCCAAATTGACTAGGGATACTATATGAATACTCAAGTTTGAAGAGCCTTTAATTTCTCAAGTCCAAGAATAGGCTAAATTGCAGTCAAGGGATAACTTAAAGGAAAAGAACTTAAACTAAGTGGACGAAGAACATCAAGTACGACACACTTAAGTGCTCCTAACGACGCTTAATTAAAGACAAGAAAACACATACATAGGATCTCAAAAGGAACAAGTGGTTGGTCTCAAAGAATCAGCAACGTGGTTGTACAAGGATCATTGGGTTAATTGGAAGGGCATATGAACCTTAGATCAGGAAGACACTTAGGGAGAGATCGTCAGAGTATTAGATCATCTGAGGCTAGTATCAACCATACAGCCAGATCTTCGGCTCAGCAATTGAGTGATTACCCCTATGCTCTAGACTCAGAAACTAGCGACTCGGAGATGTCTTACAACATGGAGAGACCTGTGGGTAGCTTAGAAGTGGTGTACCTAGAAAGACCTGAGGGTCCCTACAAAACTCAATTGGAATACATCAAGACAAACCGCTTAGGTGCACGCATCTATGAGGACGGTCCGAGAAGATCTGTTCTCCTAATTAAAAACCCGGATCAACCCATTGGACTAGAACACCCTGTAGTTAAGTTTGAAAATGGTTCCTATATAGATGAAGAAGGAACAATGTATGTGGTCACCAGCCAACCTAAAAGGACAGATGAATTTGGCAACATAATCCCAGAGGTCGAAATAGGAGACATAGAGCAAGGGAACTTAGGAAAGGAGCCAAAAACCCCTCACAGCAAGTCGGTTCTGACAAGAATAATCTCTCTAGAGTTGGTTTCCCAAGATAATAGGAGCATATATTGTTGGAGTTAGATGTCTGCGGAAGCACGCGAACAACACAAGGAAGAAGAAGAAGCTTGGAGCACAAACACACAATACTGAATGTATTACTAGAGAATGTACAAAGATAAGTTGCCCATTAGGGCAATAGGAGTATATACAAGCCAGGGGAAAAAACCCTCCTAAAGAGGGAAAAAAGTGCCCCGGTGGTCCTAGTGTGTTCACACACATCACTACCTAAATATATCAACAAATTCCCCCTGGGAGTGATGCGGTGAACAAGGAGCTAGCACTCATGTATAAGGAAGTGCCAAGCTATGTGGAAATCACTTCACAAAAGGAAGTAAGCTCAAAGCTTTGTGGAAAGCTTCAAACTTCTCCCTAGGTAGAGCCTTCGTGAAAAGGTCTGCAATGTTCTCCTGTGTGGGCACATATGCCAAGCTGATCTCCCCAGCAGAGAACCTCTCCCTGACATAGTGATAATGCACCTCAATGTGCTTAGTGCGAGCATGGAACACAGGGTTCCTCGTAACTGCCAATGCGCTCTGACTGTTAGTGAAGATGGTGGTGGCAGAAGATTGACCAACACCCAAATCAGCCATAAGGCATCTGAGCCACACACACTCAACAATCACTGTGAAAGCTGCCCTATACTCAGCCTCACAACTGGAAGTGGCCACAGTAGGCTGCTTCTTGCTCAACCAAGATATACATGAGCTACCAAGCATGAAGCAAAAAGCACTAGTGGACACACGAGTGTCATAGCAACCAGCCCAATCTGAGTCAGAAAAAGCATGCAAATCTGGCAGTAGTGATCCCCCCTTGGGATAAAACAACCCAAGTAGCCGAGTACCACTCAAGTAGTGAAAGATGCGCTTAACCGCCTTCCAATGCATGACTCCTCAAGTAGCCGAGTACCACTCAAGTAGTGAAAGATGCGCTTAACCGCCTTCCAATGTGAGACAGCAAACTGAATATCTAGCCGAGTAATGCATAAGTAAATCAAGCATCCAACAGCCTGCTGATAGAGAACAGCATCAAATGCATCTCGAACATCATGAAGACTCAATCGTAAACCTGTCTCCATAGGAGTGGCAATAGGCTTACAGTCTTCAAGGCCAAAACGCTGCAATAATGTGTCAATATATTTCGTTTGACACAAAGCCATTCCACCATCAACTTGCATAAACTGAATGCCCAAATAGTGATGCAAATGCCCCAAATCAGACATCTCAAATGAGGCATGCAAATCAGCCTTGAAATCAGCAATATGCTTCTCAATAGGACCAGTGAGTAGCATGTCATCAACATAGACAACAATGATTAGAAGCACATCATTAGCACGCTTAACATATAAGGTGCTTTTCAGTTGGACTGTTCTCAAAACCATGTGCAATCAGATAGGCATGTATCTTCTCATACCAAGCACGTGGTGCTTGCTTTAAACCATATAATGCCTTCTTTAACCTGGACACCTGGTTTTCATGCCCTTTTTGCTCAAAGCCACGGGGCTGAAAAACATACACTTCTTCACGCAAGTCACCATTCAGAAATGCTGTTTTAATGTCCAACTGATGTACATTCCAACCATGATGGGCTCCAAGTGCACAAATGCTCCGAACAGTAGTCATACAACATGTAGGTGCAAAGGTCTCATCAAAATCAATGCCTCTTTCCTGCGCATAATCCTTTGCAACAAGCCTAGCCTTATACCTGTCAACTGTACCATCAGGTTTACACTTCAGCTTGTATACCCACTTAGTGCCAATGGCCTTCTTGCCAGGAGTCAAGTCACATAAAGACCATGTACCATTCCTCATTATAGCATCATATTCAGATTGCATAGCAGCCATCCAATTTTCTGAATTCTATGCTTCATCAAAAGAAACAGGCTCATTCTCATCACAAAGACTAGACGCAGCCATAGCATAGCAATTTGATGCAAAGGAGGCACTATGAGAGCCTGAACGAGTACGATATGACAAAGGTGCATCTAATTTGCTGTCACGCAAAGTCTGCACCAGCCATTTTGGCATAGTTTTTGCCTGCTCAATATTAGCTCTCTCATCAACAAGTGCATCATGTAAATCTGCATCAGAAATGGAATGATCTGCATCATCATATGAAACCTGCAAAGGCTGAGAAGTTGCCTCATTAGGACTAGCACTAGACTGTCCACCTGTAGAGAGAGGCATCAAAGTATCATACATGTCTCTGGAGCTAACAGAAGTCTCCTTAGTACATGAAAGCAATGGCTGAATAGCATCTTCCACAAAGACAACATCATGGCTAACAAGAATGCGTTTAGTCTGTGGATGATACATAATAGCCTTTACTTTCAGAATTGTACCCAAGAAAAATACATTTTACTGCCTTATCATCCAATTTTTTGCGATGTTGTTCAGGCACTAGTGCATATGCCAAACAACCAAAAACACGTAGATGAGCAACAGATGGCTTGTGGTCATGCCAAGCCTCATATGGAGTGATAGACTGCAGCGCTTTAGTAGGACACCTGTTCAGTACATATGCTGCACACATGATAGAGTCAAGCCAGAAACTATGTGGTAAAGCCTGACTTTTGACCATGCACCTCGCCATCTCTATGAGTGACATGTTCTTTGGTTCAGCAACTCCATTCTGTTGAGGTGTATACGGCACTGTACACTCGTGTTTTATCCCATGTTCAGCCAGAAATGCATTAAAATCAGAAGATATATATTCCCCCCCTCGATCAGAACGGAGGGTGCCCATTTTACATGCTGACAAATTTTCAGCCAAAAACAAAAACTGTTTAAAGCACATGAACACTTCGGACTTTGCTTTGAGTGGATATACCCATGCATGCCTGGAAAAATCATCAATGGAAGTCACAAAGTAAAGGTAATTTCCAAAAGAATGTGTCTGCATAGGACCACAGACATCACTATGTACAAGCTGCAATTTGTGCGTAGCCCAAACTGAACCATCTTTTGGCAAGGAGGAACGTTGCATTTTGCCCAAAATACAGCCTTCACATACATGTTTTCCAGGTACCTCAAGCTTGGGCAAAGAAGACACCATATCAGATTTCTGTAGGTGTAACAAACTAGCAAAATTCAGATGACCAAAGCGTGCATGCCAAAGCTTTCCATCTGATATAGCCTGAGAATCATGAACTGCACATGCCGAATCATTAACAGATCTTTCATAGTCTATGAGCTTATACAGCCCACGACATAAAATGCTAGAAGCAATAATCACATCGCCATTTGACAGATCATGAACAGTACACCTGTCATCAAGAAATTTCACAACCAAGCCAATCTTGGCTAATGTAGAAACTGATAACAGGTTCTTTTTGATCCCTGGCACAAATAAAGCATCTGACAAAGTGAAAGAACTACCATCAGCAGTAGTCAAAATGATCTTACCAACTCCCATAACAGGATAAGAGGAGTTGTTGGTGCATGTAACAATATTCCCTGTAGGGGCAGGCTCGAGTGAAGAGAAGAAACTGTGTTGCGAGGTAATATGTTTGGTCGCCCCACTGTCAAAGTATCAAAGTACCAAACATCCGAGTCCACTGTAGACATGCACTACTCATCAAAAGATGGGTCAAAACTACAGATAGTAGTAAATGCCCATTCTTCTTCCTGCACAAGATTTGCAGACTCTGTTTTTGGTGTAGAGGCCTCTGCAACAACCATTCCGGCCTCTTTATTCTTTGCCTCTTTAGCAGCCAGTTTTGGACAGTTCTTTATGATATGATCATTCTCTTTACAGTACTTACAAAACAATTTCTGCTTTTCTGATTTCTTCTCATCTTTATCTTCCTTCTTCGAATATGCAAAATTAGCAGATTTTTGCTTACTGGTTGAAGAGCTCCATTTTCCTTTGCCCTTCTGACTAGCTAGGAAAGCTTGATCTGCAACTCGCATAATGGACCTGTTCTGCCTAGACTGATCTTCCTGCAACAGAACAGAGACTAACTCCTCAAATGATAAGGCATTCGGATTGCCTTTCATCATCAAACGAAGAGTAGAAGCAAAACTCTGATATGAATCAGGAAGACCATTCAGAACGGTCTGCACAAGTGAGCTATCTGGTATAACCTCATCAGCAGAAATCAATTGTTCCTTCAAGTCTTTGATCTTCGTTAGGAAACTGTCCATAGAATCACCTTCACTCATGTGCTCACTCTCCAACTATTTTCGGAGGTAAGCAACACGAGCCTCATTCCTAGCTTGGTACAATGTGGTAAGTGTATCCCAAGCATCCTTAGCTGTTCTGCAAGAGCGAATGTGAGAAATAATGGCACGTTTGATAGAAAAAGCTATCAATGCATGTGCCTGGCATCTCTGCCATCCCAAGGAATCTGCTCTGCAGTAGGTGCAGTAGAAACAATAGCACGAACAGGAATCTGCACAATATCATCTTCGACACCATCTTCATCAGCTCTAGCACCTCTATTTGCAGTACCTGTTATTACAGGTGTAACAGGACATCTTTCAACACCCTGCACAATGTTCCACAATCCTTTTGCAACCAATACATGTTGCATCATATAAGCCCATAATGGGTAGTTGGTACCATCCAACTTATCCTCAACAGCCAACATACGGAATACATCACTGCTTTCAGCCATGGCCGGTGACTAAAATACCTTGATGCAAAGAATTGACTGTATCTCAAAAATTTGAACGGAACTGCCCAGACGAGTTCTGCTAAACCTGTAGCAAACTTTGAGATGCTTAAACTGGCGAACAAAAACTGGTATATACCTTTGGCACAAAAAGACGAAATAGCCTACACAAGCGCTGCGATAGTGCGTTCGGAGGCCGAAACGAGCTTAGATCGCGATTTCGGCACCACAACGCGAAGCTGTTTTTATCTCTGAATCACCCTGAGTATGCTCACCAAATTTCGTGCGAATCTGAGACTGTGGACGGTGCCCTAGATGAAGCGACGACCTGCTCTGATACCAATTGTTGGAGTTAGACGTCTGCGGAAGCACGCGAACAGCACAAGGAAGAAGAAGAAGCTTGGAGCACAAACACACAATACTGAATGTATTACTAGAGAATGTACAAAGATAAGTTGCCCATTAGGGCAATAGGCATATATACAAGCCAGGGGAAAAAAACCTCCTAAAGAGGGAAAAAAGTGCCCCGGCGGTCCTAGTGTGTTCACACACATCACTACCTAAATATATCAACATATATTTGCTCTTGCACGGAGAGACGGATGAGGCTTTTTGGAGATATAATCCTAAAAAGCCCAACGAAGTGGGAGCACTCACCATCTATGAATTCAAAGATCCTGATACCCCAGGCAAAGTGACCTATTTAGATGATGCTTCTAAGAGGATCTTTGTGGTCTCAGAGCATGGAAGACACGCATACACTTGGAAGGGAGAATTTGTTTTTCCCCAACCTCGATCCATTGTGTCTTATGGTCACCAAGGAGCTGGAACATCTCAGGCTCATGGAACTCAGAGAGAGAGGAGTAGAGATAGACCCGAGGTGAGCTTTGCTAATCCACTTGGAAGATAAAGAACGAGGATAGAGACTAATAGGATGGACAGGGAGAGACATAGGGATCCAAGGAATCCAAGAAATACAGACGAATTCCCTCTCCCAAGACCTAGAGAACATGCGAGAACCTTAAGACCCACACAATTAGTAAAGTCCATGAAGAATTGCTTCAACGACACAGGAGATCCTTATGACCATGTAGTAGAGTTTAGGCAAGTTTTGAGAGCTGAACAAGTGGAAGACTTGTTCACTCAATACAATGCTTTTGGTCTAACACTCAAAAACACCGCATTGACTTGGTTTCAACCACATCGCCAGGATGAGTACAGAAGTATAGATCAACTACTTGAAGCATTCATCACAGAGTTTTCCAAAAGTGGCATTAGGCATAACATATCTTCCTTGATATATAGCTTCAAGCAAACACCTCAAGAGACAGTGAGGCTCGCAGGAAGAAGGTTTAGGCAATACCTAGAGAGATGCTCTGCTCCAGAGTTACCCACTCCAGCCAAACAGGTGGCCTTATGTCTAGATGGATTGTTAAGTACCAAACTAAGATCTTATGTGTACTTGAAGGACCCTAGATCCATAGAAGAATGTGTATGCATGTGCATAGACATTGAGGATAATCTAGGGGAGGAATTAGAGCTCTCAAAGATCTATAAAGATTCAGATAGTTCTACTAGCCTCACTTCCTCATAATCCATGTCGATTGAGGATTTAGCAGAAAAGGTAGCTCAGAAATTAGGTGTTTCTAGCAAGCAATTTCCTAGATTTGCCCCAAGAAAATGATGCTACACTTGTGGAGGAGACCATATGGCTACTGTGTGCCCTATCATGGCTCAACCCCAAGTTAATCCCAACAACCAGTACTGCACCATAGAAAGGAGGTACACCAATCACACAGCACAAGACTGCCCATATAACAAACAAGCTGTTAGAAAAAATTATCCTCAGCCATATCCACAACAAGGAAAGTATCCTAATCAGTACCCACAACAACAGTATGCTAGGCCCCAGCAAACCTATCAACCACCCTATCAAGGGCAACAAAGACCGCAACTAGTCCTAGCGCAGCAACCCCCTGCCCCCACCAATGTGATTCCAATGAAGTATGCAGCTGTAGAAGAAAATATGAATCGAGCTTTAGTGCCAGTTACATCGTCGCTTTCAGAAAGTGATCCAAGTGATCATCGTTTTGACTCTACCCATATTAATAGCCCACAGGCTTACTATATGCAATCACCCAAGCATAATGAGTCATACTATTATGAAGAACCAAGTGAGTCCAGTTGGGAGCCAGAATATGCAAATGTCATGTACACAAACCCCAACTCTAGACCTCAACCTAGGCAGATATGACCTCCATTTCCTAGAGGACCATGCTTCTGATGTCAGGGAGATCACCTCATTCGTGATTGCCCTCTACCTGCACCCACACAAACCCAATGTGTGACAATTCAAGGCTTTTGTCCAGATTGTGGAAAGGAGTGTTTGTTACGAGAGTGTCCCAAGAACCCCGTCAATATGCCAAAAATCGCTCTTATCAATGTCATTGGGCTAGTGGTAGACTCCACAAGAAGCGTGACCTCCACGGCCCCGATGCAAGTCATCACGAGAGCTCAGGCACTTAAGCAAAACCAAGACTTAGGCCAAGGAAAGAATGTGGAGGTTAGTGAGATTGAGAGCCTGAATAAGAAGAGAACAAGAGCTTGGAGAGATAGCTGTGAACGTATGAAAAGGCAATGGGCAAGAAAGTTGAGCAAACTCGAGGAAAGTCTACGAGAGAACAAGGCCAAAATCATAGAAATCACATCTCAAACGCACTCTCACACATCACTCCCCACTACCATCCCCATCACCTTCCATTCCTCCACCTTCTAATTCACCACACGTAACCCACCCACCACCCTGAGTAGGATTAGTCTTAGCAGATCCCACTCCCGAGGACATAGATATGATGCTTAGAGCATATCAGGCCAGGATCCAGGAAGGGCCAAATGTAACGGATCATGAAAGATGTTACCCTAGAGCTGACCTAGAGCTTGAACGAACCAAGTTGTGTGCCAAGATGGTGGAATTGGCTCAAGCCATGTTTGAGTCCAGCAGCCTCTTCAATTGCTCTAGCTCCACTAGAACACCATTGCATTTTGATGGTCTATTAGATAGACTGGAGATGATAATTGAAAAGTCTAGAAAAGGAGCCAACTCCCAATCTAAGGATAGGGCAAATAATAGAATAAGCATTCCTCCCAGGGAAGCTTATGTGCCTAACTCCACTAGACGAGACACCTCTTCTTCTGTGAATCGGTATTCACCAGAATTCCTATGAGAAATTCAAGAAGAGAAATGGGCCAAAGAAAGTGAAGATCCTCCTCCAATTGAACTTGTGGATGATGCGCACAATCAATTCCCATAAGACATTCCTTCCCTTTATGGAGAGCAGGAGAGTGCCCAATCTCAAGAGAGATTAGACTTCTAGTCCAATTTCTTACAGGAACTACCCCATTTCACAGGTCCATGGGAAGCTAAGTCTACTTGCATGAGAGCACCCACGGTCATGATACGAAATGAAGACTCAATCATACCTAGGAATACGGAGGTAGTGAAGAATACTAAAGTGCAGTGCAATCTCACTTTAGAAGAGCTACTGAAAGTTAAGCCTGAATTGTGGAAACATGTAGCCAACCAAGTGCCAAATGTAGCAAAACCTCGTTCCTAGGTAGGGTCTCATAGGACAATGCCCGAAATACCTTTGGACAAGAAAGGGGACATGAGCGAAGGAGAAGAAGGAAACACCTATCTCCCTATCACTCACCAGGGTTACACAACCAAGGCTATTTTGGACTCAGGTGCAGGAGTTGCAATTGCTACCACTTCCCTATGGAAGCGATGGGGCAAGCCAGCACTCAGGCCCACGAGAATGAAGTTACAAATGGCTGATGGTCACATTGAGAGACCCTTAGGACTACTAGAAGGAATAACTCTCACCACTTGTGGTGTAGAGTTCGAACATACTTTTGCTATATGTGACTTTAGCAACAACCAGGCCTACGAGATGATTATGGGAAGACCCTTCTTGTGGCAATTGCAAATAGTACAAGATTGGGGGACAAATTCTTTGTATCTGCAACACTTGGGTGTCACAACCAAAGTGAATCTCAAAGATTTCTCTCATAGAGACGTTCCCCCCATTCAATAGAATCCTATCCATAGAGCCACAGCTGATACAGAGTCAGTGCATTCCATAGGATCAGGATCCTCATGGATGCATGAAGACACTCACTTGTGGATGTGTAAGGTAGCAGTAGAAGAAGAGAAGAGAGAAAAAGCCAGAGAAATAGGTGCGAAGGAAACCCATAGATCAATTCAAGACCCAACCTATGCACCTGTAGTATTTCTCGATGAAGAGTTTGAGCCTTATGGTTGGGGAGAAATCTTAGCAACTATGGATGTAGCCATCAATGAAGAGCAATGGACACCTCACTGTGATGAGGATGACTATGACATTTCAGTCTTCACAATAGAGCCAATCATGTGTGATCCAATCATTGAAGAATGTGAACCTAGCACTGATGCATTCGAGGATGCAAGTGACTCCGATCTAGAGTCAATCATCATGGACCCACCCTTTGCATCAGATGAGGAATATTTCTATGAGGTAGAAGCTCACCCTCAGAGACATGGGGAAATTGCGAATGATGTGAGATTAACCACACAAGTGACCACCAAGAGTGAGGGAAAGAAGAGCAAGAAGAGAGAAGTCTCACCAGAGGAGGAAGAATCCTTGTTTGAGGTACCAAAAAACTTTAAGAAGTATGAAATAGAAGATAGGAGAGTCATGATAAGAATGCGAAAATGTGAGGCACAAGCAGGAGAGGCATATGATAACAAAGAAACCACCAAGAAAATAGTGGTAGCCATAGAAGAAGGAGAGGAGAGATGCACATACATTGGACATGACCTTACTGAAGAAGAGGAGCAGGAGTTGATAGCCTTACTACGAGAATATAGGGATGTGTTTGCGTGGAGTTACAAGGACCTGAAGGGAGGAAATATGCTCACATACGATCCCCATGACCTCAGAGGCCAGACCCTCTAAACAAAAGCCATACACGTACAATGAGAACTACGCTACCAAGATCAAAGAAGAGATAGACCGCTTGGTTGAAGCTGGATTTATAATATGAAATTGAGCACACTGAATGGGTATCCCCCATTGTAGTGGTGCCCAAAAAGAATGGAAAATTGCATGTATGCATTAACTTGAAGAAGGTTAATGCAGCCACTATCAGAGATAGTTATCCGCTTCCTATCACTGAGCATCTATTAGAAAGGGTAGCCGGCAAGGAAGTGTACAACTTCCTAGATGGGTTCTCTGGTTACAATCAAGTAGCCATTGCACCAGAAGATTAGCATAAAACAGCTTTTGCCACAGAGTGGGGTATGTTTGCTTTTCGGGTAATGCCATTTGGGCTTACCAATGCTCCTGCAACCTTTCAAAGACTAATGTGCCATGTATTTAAAGAGTTCTTGAGGAAGAATTTGGAAGTCTATGTTGATGATCTCTCTGCTCATTCCAACATTAGATAGACCCATATACCTGAACTCAGACAAATCTTTGATAAATGTAGAGAATATCAAGTCTACTTGAACCGAGAAAAGTGTGTTTTCATGGTCAAGCAAGGCAAGATTCTAGGACACATTGTTTCAAAGAACAGCATATCCACCGATGAAGAGAAAGTGACAGCTATCGCAGAACTGGCTAGGCCAAGGAATGTCAAGGAAGTGCAAGCTTTCATGGGGCATCGTGGTTATTACCGACGTTTCATACACATGCCATCATTGCAAAGCCTCTGTATGGACTTTTGACTAAATTTGAGTGGACTGATGAATGTGAGAACTCCTTCAATGAGCTTAAATGACGACTATGTTCAACACCAATCTTGACCACACCAGATTGGAACAAGTCATTCCATGTTCATGTGGATGCATCCAATTATGCTATTGGATGTGTGTTAGCACAACTACCGATGAGGGTAATATGATCTTCCAATTGCCTATGCTAGTAGACAATTGAATGCAGCTGAACAAAACTATACCACCACCGAACGGGAAGGATTAGGCATTGTGTATGTGGTTAAAAAGTTTAGACACTATTTGCTTGCAAATAAGTTTAAATTTTTTACTAATCATCAAGCAGTGTTGTACTTGGTAAACAAGACATGCAATACAGGAAGATTGGTGAGATGGTTTCTTTTGCTAATGGAATACGACTTTGAGGTTGTGGTGAGGAAAGAAAAGACCCACTTGAGAGCAGACCATCTCTCTAGGCTCACATCTAGAGAAGCCCCACAAGGAGTATCGGATGACCTTCCTGATGCTTACTTGTTTAATTTGGAAGTCGTGCCATAGTGGGCTAAGACATTAGCGCCAGTATTGACATACAGACCTAATCACCCAGTCATAAACACTCAAGATAGAGAGGTAGTAAAGGCCCAAAAGTACAACATCATGGCCGGAAGTATGTACAAGCATATAGATCAAGGGATATTGGCTTGTTGTGTGGAAGAGAATGAGTATGCTAAATGGTTGCAATTAGCACATGTAGGTGCATTAGAGCAACACTACTCAAAGCAAAGAACCTTACAGACATTAAGGAGACTTGGAGTGCACTGGCTGACTATGGAAGCAGATGTCCATACGTTGTATAAGGAATTCCTAGTCTGTAGCACTAAACCACCAGTCAAACATGCCACTCTTTATCGAGTGTCTTTAGTGCCAGAATGGAGTAAACCATTAGTAGCCTTTCTGAGGATGAAAACATTCCCTCCAGACATGACTTTGGCTAGGAAGAGAAGTTTAGAACAAGAAGACCTAGACTACTCACTCATTCGAGATAATTTATACAAGCGTGGCAAAGATGGTTATCTTAGAGTGTGCGTCCATGAGAGCGAATATCTGAAGATCTTGGAGACTGCTCACCAAGGTGTAGCAGGAGGACACTTTGGACCAGATCGCGTTGTCGGAAAGTTTTCAACTTTCCAGTTAATGACGAGAGAAAATGAAATTAACTTAATTGGTGAATTCTAACCTTTTATATCACTGTTGATTAGTTGTTCTGGATTGAATTAACTACTTTTGAAGTGTTTGCAGATACAGGAAATGATAAAGAATACATGTTCATATTAGGGTTTACTCTACTTTCATATTTAATGAGTATTTCATATTTATACATGCTTGATTCATGGGTATTTAACCCTAGGGTTGTCTAACTTCACATGATTTTATGTTCATTAGGTTCATCTGAAGGGTCTCAAAAGATTTTAATGGGGTTCATGTTAGGGTTTACAAGGAATCAGAAAGATTTTAATGGGTTATCAATGATTTTTAAAGGGTTTTAATAGGGTTTTGGTGAGTGTTAAGTAGGTTTTTTAGGGTTTTAGAATGGTTCAAGGGTTAAGATAATTAATATTTAAGGAAATTAATCTATAACTAAACATTGGTTCATTAACAAAAATTAACATATGGATTTATTAATTATTTAATCATGTATGTGCATTTAATACTAAGGTTCTAATTAATTAAAATCTTAACCTAAGATTGAATTAAAGGATTTATTTAAAATAAGAAATATAGGCTAATTAAATTAAAAATGGTAAATTAAATGGATAAATATCTAGTGGTCTATGTGGATGCTAGGAAAAAGAATGGTTTATATAAGATGTGTAACTAAAGTGAATTAAGGAGTGGTCTGAAAGGATGATGCATTTAAAGTGAAAAAGTTGGTTGATAGAAAGGAGTGGTGAGAAGTAGTGTAGATCAAAAGAGAGGTGAAAGTAAGTTGTGTGCATAAAGGTAATTAAAAGAGTGGTGATTAAGTGTGGATTAAAGAGTGGATGAGAACTTAAAGTACCAAACCAAAAGAGTGGTAAGCTCATGATCTCTGTGTGTATAAATATGTGGGCTTTGCTCCATATTGGCTCTCCTCCGAATGTTTTTGTTTTGCAGGCCACTTTATGTTTTGTCTTGGCAGCAATAGTCTGTGAGGAAGGGTTGGGCAGGTACAACACAGAGAGAGAGGTAGGCAGATGAAGCGATGATGCATACACGGATAGCTTGGGAAGAAGAGCCGGTACTTTGAAGAGGGAGGTCGAGGGGGCTCATGGACTCCGTACGCATCTGGCGGGGGCTGCTGAAAAAGGCGCGTATACGAGAAGAAAAGGGCAGTTGCAGTCAATTGTCATGCTAGTATTGACCGAGTTTGATGATCCCAAGAGATGCTGAGAAGCTAATGACGTATCAGAAAGCTAATGGTGGAAGAGTCCGTCGTTCAAGGAAGAAGAGGAGGTCAATTTTCACGTAGAGAATTCTGGCAGCACATCAGGAAATCCGATCTGGAGTTGCACGTAGGTCGAAGTATGCAGTAGACCATAGGCAATCGCGTCCATCTCATTTTCAATACAATATGATGTTTGCACTTTAATATGAAGAGTCGCAATCATTTGCATCAGAAGTTTTGGAAAAAATACCTCATCAATTCAGGGAATTCAGACCAAGTACACACGAGAAGGTAGCAACTCGAAAAGCACTTAGTTCCCTTAGCGCAGTCGTTCACAAAAAGAATAAGGGATTCACAGAGCTCTTCGATTACTCAGAGAAATAGCAGAGATATACAAAGTATTATGCTCACGGCCTCCAAAGATTGCGTCTTCTCTATACTCAAAGATTTTCATCCTCTTTGTAATTTACGCATACATCGGGCTGCAAGATTTACAGAAGATCAAATCCTAAATATTGATGAATAGTAGAATCGGAGGAGGGAACTGCAACTCTACAAGATACATCTTCCTTTCAGCTTCGTTGAAGAAAATTACACAGATTCTGAGTACTTTGAGAACCAAATCGGCACAAAGAAGTTTGATCATCGGAAAATTTAATGGCATCCTGAAGCTATTCTTAAGTACTTGACTTGCAACACTATCATTTTGAGTAACGATGCAATTCAAATGAGCATTTTGAAGACAGTAATGGAGAAAGCAATTCACAACGCTGAGAAACAGGAAACGAAGATGATGCTCTGAATTCATTCTGGAAAAGAATCTTTGATGTATTTTTATATTAATTTATGCAAGGACAGAAAACTACAAGAAGGGAAGCTCTGAAGTTCCATTATTTTTCTAGCCTCGTCGATGCTGCAGTATGTCTCTGACCAAAGAGATCTCCATATCGGGTTACGTGAAAAAAAAAATGAGTTCAAGTGAGTTGTTACTTTTTATATAGTCCTCATGAATCTGTTATCATTTACTAAGGAACCTCTACATGATGGATTTGAAGCAATAATCAAGTCGTGCAAAAACCTTATGTGTTTCGTACTTTTTGGTTGCTCACAGAGACAGTATTTTGCTTTCATGGCACATATTGTCAACAATTGTAGATGCTTTCTCTGGTTTTTCCTTGTTAACATGCATGATCTGTGAGAATGCCCAGTTCCAACTGAGACGTTGCCTGCCTTATCAATGTTTACCATCACCATGAATATTTGACGCAGAACTTCTGCGCTGAAGGTTAATTCTACGTGCCTCATCTGATAAGATCTAAGACATAGCTGCAAAAGGATTGAGAGTTTGACTGGAGAAATTTCTCAAACTTCTGAAAGATACGTCGGTTCATTATTTATGTAATTTGTCTGATTTTCTTTTTCCATAAGAATCTATTGGATTTTGTTTTTAATACCTTTATTCGATATAGATGGCATATTTCCCCCACTACAAATGAATCATTTGTTTCGATCTTACCATCTTACCTTAGAATGCTGGTTCACACTTCTTTGCTATGAGTTATTAAGCAACTATGTTTGACAATAGTGCCATACTTCATTGAAAGAACATTGCGACGAAACAAACTTGCTCATGGTGCATAGTTGTCCTATGATCAGTGAATAATAAAGTTGTTGAGCAAAAGTGATTGATACTTTATTTCGTAATCACATCAAGACAAGATTGATAAGATTGAATAATAGTCCAAGTTTTATGATTACTTGAGTTGATTAGATACATCTTCTTTGAGTCTTCATATCACCTGAGCTTGCTCTCATACACCCTGCGTGTGCCGCGGGATTTAGTGGCTGACTGATCCACCAGCCCTATGTCCGCAACTTCCCGACAGCGTGATCAAGGCAATACTATTTGCAAGCCTTTGGTGGCCCACGCTTCACATGGATGCACATACCTATGTGAAGAGGTGTGATGTTTTCCAGCAAACTCAGTATCCTATGCGAAAAGATGAGATGCCATTTAAATCTATGATGGGTGGACGTGCATTCTCGAAGTGGGGAATAGACTTTGTTGGTCCTACTAACCCCCTTGCTAAGGGTTCCCATGTTGAATACATTATTGTGGCCACTGATTATCTAACCAAGTAGGTAGAAGTAAAAGCCACCACGGAGAATGATGCTCAAACAACAGCAATATTCTTATTTGAGAATGTGTTCACTAGATACAGATTGCCAATAGAGTTAGTGAGTGATAGAGGCACACACTTCTTGAATGAAGTCATAGAAAACCTTCTCCAAGAATTCTTGGTAGTACATAAGAAGTCTGCACCCTATCATCCACAAGCTAATGGACAAGCTGAGAGCATGAATAAGATTCTATGCAATGTATTGACAAAATTGGTTAATAATAAACGCTCTGATTGGGACAAATAGCTACATCATGCTATTTGGGCATATAGAGTTGCCTATAAAATGGTACTCCAAGCCACACCCTTTCAAATGGTGTTTGGCCAAAATGCGGTGCTACCATTGGATTTTCTGATACCCACATTAAAATTAGCACAAGAGCATGAATGGATAGGCCATGAGCTCTCCTCTAGAATCTTTGATCTTGAACGATTAGGTGAAACACGATTGAAAGTTGCAGTAGGAATTTATGCAGCCAAGAAAAGGCAAAAAACATATTTTGATGCACATGTGAAGGATAAGGGCTTGAAAGCAGGAGACCTAGTCCTACTCTACACCTTGAAGCAACATGCACAGAAGTTAGAAAAGACAGGCTATGGACCAATGATTGTCAATAGGATCTCCACTAGTGGAGCAGTTCAACTAGCCACTCTAGAAGGTGATATCCTACCGAGTTACATCAGTGGATGCAGAGTTAAAATATATCAAGAACCCCTCACAGAAGAAATGTTAAGTCGACTCAATACTGCAAAGAAACGGAAAGAGGAGGAAAAGCGAATTAGAGAAGAAGCACAAGCAGAAGCTTTAGAACGCATCCGACGAATGAAATTGAGGAGACAAGATAGAGATCAACCTATACCTGATACGCAAGAATCTCTAGGTTATCACATGGCCATGTGCGAGGCTTCAGGTGAACGTTCCCATAGGATAGTCTATTGACAACCCTTTGTGACCCTAGAAGTAGGACAAGGAGAGAGTGCAAGGCCTGTGAGAGCTTTAATTGACTCAAGAGCAGCGACTAGTGCAGTTCGACTTTCTTACTGCCAAAGACTGCAATTGAAGGTCAATCCTATAGAGGCATACCTCACATGATTGGGAGGAGTGGAAACCCCATGCATGGGAGAGGTGGAACTTCTCCTCTACATTCAAGAGGTTCTAATGGTAGTCAAAGTGCTAGTATGTGAAGACGAGGATCTGATCGAGCATCTTGTCTTGGGCCAAGACTGGATCTATGATCATGTAGTCAACCTCAACCTAAGAAGTGGACTTCTTCAGGCATGGGTAGGCCAAAACGGCATTACGATTGAATTAGAAAATCAAGCACTTAGGCCACTAGAAGAGGCACCAAATCCTGGTCCCTCCAGGAACACACATGAAGATAACAATGCTATTCTTGTCCAAAGTTCCATAGTGCAGAAGATTGTCACCCTCGACGAAGGTGTAGAAGTCAACAAGGAGTTCCCTTGTTTTCCAAAGAGATTCGAGGCAAGCAAGCTGGGCAACACACGACACAAAGGAGGCCGATGATCAAGAAGTATGAGCACCAACCTGTATAGTATGGAGTACCTCCTGGCATGAAGCAGGTCTGGGAACGCAAGGGTGAAAAACAAGCTCCCCCATCGAGGATCCCAACGAAAGAATACCCTAGGCCACACTCTAGACAAACCATTTCTATTTGGGTTCCAAAGTAGTCAATGAAGGCTTTCCCAAATGCTAGACAGATATGGGTGCCCAAGACCTGCTTACGAGCTCAAATAGCTTCATCTCCATCAAATCAACACTCACAAGCACTCTCGACACAAATGCCAGGGCAAACACCTATGTCCCACACCGTTACATCTTTGGTCACACCTAGGAATGTGGAGAAATGGGTACCCAAAAGGTCCCGAATCCAACACAATCCTGTCCAAAAACCTTCACATGTCATCATCCCTAAAAGCTCCACTCCCACAATCAAAATTTGGAGACTTAAACCTCATATCAAACCGCCTGACCCAAATTAGTCCCCTCTAATGTAGGTGCATTCTGAGTACATTGCATATCCAAAGTATGCATCTAGGATGCACACTAACCACTAACCAACATTCTCACACATAACCAAACACTCCACCCACTAACCCCTAACCACTTGAAATGTCATGTTAATATTGTGGAGGGAACACCATAACATCCTGTTTCCTATGCAATGCTAATGTGCCTCTCTTCTTCCAGCAGATAAGCAAGAACAGATACAAGCAGTCTCATGGCAGAAGCAGCAGGTACGAGCTCACAGGCAGGAGTAAGTATTATAGGGATTGATGTGGACAACCTACCTATTGATGCGCCACCAACTGAACGACCTGTAGAGCTGCAACACCTCCAGCAAATACATGTACCAAATCCTCCCACAAGAATCACAGAGAGAGTCCATGCCAATTCTCATTGGTTCAGTAGCATGCCAAGATCCTTAGGAGAGGCCAAGTATATTTGGGAGTCCAAGTGTGAGCATGATAAGCAATGGGTCAGATTCCAGTTCTTTTCCAAGGAGTTTGAGACTCTCCAGAACACACAAGATCTGCAGACCATATGGGAGCGTGCAGGACTGGCCGAATACTTTGCAGCACCTTTACCCAAACCAAACCTCCTATGATGTTACTACTTGTTCTCAACATTACAAGCCCATGAAGAAAAAGATAAACCAGGATCATTTGTCATTCCTTCCTTATTGGACAACAATGAGTTGAAAAGCTTTAAACTCACATTGGAATTGATGAGTGCTGCTTTGAATATGCACGGCACGCATGTACCCTCTGAGAAGGATGCTCTTATTCCCCCTAACATGAAGAATCGGAAGCTGCAAAAGTTGAAAGATATGGCAGCACTCACACCAAATGTGTCCACTCCTCTTTGTATGTGCATGCAACATTTTGCGTTTCCGAGTCAAGATCGATTCACTCAGCCCCACAAACGGATCTGGTTTGCTCTCTACTTGGCGGAGACGAGCATTGCTGATTAAGCTTCTTGTGTGGATTATAGAGCAGCTGTATGAAGCAAATAAAAGGTCACATAGAAAGCTAGTGCTAAATGGCTATTGTGCAATCACACACATTATCTATGTACCAATTGAGCGTGCCTTGACATGGGCACAACTACAAATGTTCAAGAGACTCAAAACTTCCACACATCAATCCAAGCGCATGAGGGGTTCGATGCCTTGTGTCCAAACACATGATGTTTTGATGACTCCGGAAGTGTTGCCACGAGGGGATGCCATTGTGCCTCCCTTTACCATTTGCATACCAAGATCTGGATATGAAGGCACATCACAAGCTGCCCCCTCGGCTCCTCCTGTCCCTCCTGAATTCGAATTTCCTGCGACTGGAGACGTTGAAGGAATGGGTACCTTCGACTTTGAATCATTCTTGTAGAATACACAAATCTTTGATGTAGAGTTCTATTCAGATATAGAAGAACAGGGCACATCTTCCCAAAGAAGGAGGAAATCCACAAAAGGCCGCCATGTACATTGGGATGAGGAGCAGTAGAGAACTTTGTCGCAACAACTAGAACACTCGGAAGCAGAAGAAGAAGAAACAACTGAAGCCCCAGCTTATACAGCAAAACTCCGGAGGCTATATCAAATAATGGAACGAGTGCGTTCGCAACAGTTGCTCACCCAACAGAGTGTTGGAAGTGAGGTAGGCCCTTAGGCTCATGTCACAGGTCCATGGTTCCATAGTTCTAGTCATGTACAACATTAATTCCAGCAATCTTCCATATTGACGAAACATGAACATACCACAAGTTAATCATAAAAATGATGAGACAAAGATAGAGAAAGAATAGACGACATGTGTAAGGTTTTACGTAAGCCATCGCTTACTCATAGTATCATATATACCAATGTTCAGTGTACAATGTGGGAGCAAAACTCTCAACCACTCTATGTGATGAGAAATAGATGAATGAGTGAATGTACAATGTAACAAACATATTCAGGTGTGTGGGCAGTAATCTGAATATACATGAGATGTGTGACCTAATAGGTTATAGAAGAGTGAATATGAGTGACTGAATGAGGAAGGATCAGTGTGAAACTGATGGTCAACAAACCTACATCTAAACTTAGGCTACGGAAGACCCTAAGTCAGATACGTGTGTGAAAAGATCACATACTTATAAAGTAGCATAGAATGCTAACAAGATTGTTGCCGAAAATCCTCAAACTCATGTGAACACACCTTCTCAAACACCTCATAAAAATATGCATAAAGCATATAAGTATTGATTCTCTTGTAGCTATGCCGAATAGGACTCCTCCTGATATGAACGCCAAGGCCTCTATAAACTTCAAGTAGTACCTGTGTGCATAAAGAGAATATGTACCTGAATACTTAACATAAGATGTGAATCTTATGTTAACCACCATCCAATGTCTTTGAAGTAGCCCGACATCTTCTTGTAGAAGACAATCTTCAACCTAATATCTTCCTGTAGAAGATAATCTTCAAAATCATGTAGATGGTCCCATCCAATGTCTTTGAAGTAGCCAGACATCTTATTGTAGAAGATAATCTTCAACTTAACATCTTCTTGTAGAAGATGATCTTCAAATACATCATGTAGATGGGCGATCCTCACCATCAAGCTGCTAATGACCAAGTCCTCTTGCCATGAACAAGAGATAACCTCCTCTCCATGAGCTAGAGTGTGAGCACACCCTTCATCTTCATCAAGAAGAATCACCAAGAAGAACTCCATAGCTGCTCCTCAACATGCTTCAAGTTAGCACCATGGCTGCCCCATGTGCTAGAAGAAACACCACCTCTATTGAGGTCCAAGCTTCCAAAGCTTGTGTTGATATTGGTGAAGGATGAATATAATGAGCATGAGGCTCTTCTTATATAGTATTTTGGTCTCTTCCAAAAGCAATAATAAAGCACAAAAATCCACGATCGCATAAAGCTTTTCAATATTGTGATTTGAAAGAGAAGATATCCGTAAAACGTTGTACGCCATCTTCTTCGCAATCGGGAGATGTTGTCCACCATGAGCTTTTATGAAGTAAAAGCTTATCCAAAAGTATTCACGAATCACGAGCTGCGCCCGCTGGGATTTGAACCCTGGTGGGTGTATTAGAAACACTTTGCTTTAACCAAGACGTTCCACACTATTGTGTGTATAGGAAATAAAAGAATAATGTAGAGATCCTTTAAAATTCTGGGCAATCTTGTCCAATTGGATCTTGACCTTTTGACCATGGGATATTGTACTTATATGATATTGTTTCCAACAATCCCCCCTACAATGTCATATTGATATAAACTGAACTGGATCTGCAAACTTTATAATCTGCAAATTGTCACAAGCTTCAAATAGCCTGTCACAAGCTTCAAGCTTGTACTTCCGCACTTCAGAAAAAGTCTTCTTCAAAACTGAAATTGACTTTCCTTCAAAAAACCTGAACTTGCTGAATATGAACCATAATACTTGAGAAAATATACAAACTAGATATCCAATAGTGAACACATCAAGCAATCATTGCTTGACAACAAATAAAGCATGTACTGACTCTGAACCTGCTATCTCTTGTCTTCAAAAACGTGAAAACATACACTAGGATCCATATATTTGCATTTACCTTCCAAAAGGATTTCTCAACGTACTTCTGCTGTGTCATGTAAATACACTAAAAATCAAGAACTGAATCCTGGAACCTGTGACTGTCAACTCACAACGTAGTGTATTATGAACACTGCTGGTTCATCTTTGACTGTACTCAAGTCAAATCAACTCAAATATGAGTCAAAAAAATCTATGATGTCATCATGTCTTCATCCTTTAAATCCTTCATACTTCTTTCCTTCAGAACTTGATATAAACATATATGTGCGCACTTTTTGAAATATACCTTTCTGAAATATCAAGCTTCTCTTCAAATAGAACTCTGGAACCTTCTCCTGAACAGGAACATCCTAACAGGAACTTTCTCCAAATATTCTTCTTCTTCCTTCTTCTTTCAAAGCTGGAACATAAAGAGAGTCTGACAAAGGAAATATAGGAATACCTGAAAGTATGAATCTGCATTATTTTACATATGGCTTGAAAATAAGTCTTCATGTTTCATCACCCCCCTAGATTACTTAACACTAGTATCCAGTATTCTTCAAATAATCAGACTTTATGAAATGTGGAAGGTCTTCCTTCATAAATCTGATGTTCAGTGATCAATACCTGTATCTGAAACAAAAATTTTGAATCCTTTTTATTAGCATTGATCAGATGCCAATAGCTTTCCATGTTATTCCTCAGCTTTCCAAAATCTAGAATAAGGTTAGCTGATCCTAACATAACAAAACCTTGTTGAAAGCTTTATAGGATTCATAACCTTCTGCAACATAACAAGTATTTCTATCTCTCTCTAACACAAATCTGATAGAACCTGAATTTTTGACTTACTTCTTCCAATGTTAAGAACTTTCTCAAACAAAGGATAGACAACTGAATCATAAATATTCAAGATACATGATCATTCAAGATCAATGATCTCTCTTGTGTAGAATCTGCTCTTATCAAACCTTCATGACTGAATGTTTGATTTATTACCTGAATGTCTTCAAGTGTCCATGCTTCTCAAAAAGTTGTAAAACTTTTCTTCAAACAAATCCTTCAAGGAATCTGCAATTCCTACTTGAAACATAAGTGGACAAACTCTTCTCACCTTGAGAACTCCAAAAGCTGCAAGTTGATACTTCATAACTTTCATATTTTACCCGGGTGAAATGTGACAGTACTTGCTTGACTTTCTTTTGGCTAACTCCACTTCACAATCAAGTTATAGGATCTAATGGAACACCTTTTTGAATACAAGCATGTATCCAAAAATCAAGACAATCACTGAAAGTAGATTCTCCATTGACTTGTACATCAACAAGATTCTGAATTTTCTGAAGTTTTTTTGAAAATATTGAATATGAGGTAACCTTTTCCAAACATAAAACCTCAACCCAAGTCTCCAACATCTGCTACAAAAAACTCTTTTACCTCAAGAGTTAGATAAAGAAGAAATATACTTCTCTGCAACTTGTCATATACCAAGTAGCTCTGTATTGACAGTCCAAGAATTCTTTGAGGGAACATATAAGCTGCCTGCTTAAAAGCTTCAAGTAAAACATAACTCATACATATATGAGTTAAAACATATATCTGCTGCTTTTCTTTCTCTCAATGCAATTCTTTGTCAAATCTACTAAATCATGACCAAGTGTAATGCAAAACAAGAAACTGCTTCTTCTTTAAACAAGATGTTCTCGTAGACTTGTCTTTGGATGTAGAGGATAAAATAGGAAAAGTATATGGAAAATATATGAGAAAAGGAAGCCTTACTTTTCTTTTGGAAATGATGGACTTTCTTCTTCTGCATCTTTCTTCCACCTGATGATAATGTCGACATCTTCAAACTTCTCTTCCATACCTTTTGTTCTCTTCATCTTGAAGTAGCAAACACTCTTGACTTCTTCAAACGAACTTTTCTCTTCCTCTAATGTAAGAGTAAGAGATAAAACAAACATGGTATATAAATGGAAGTGAATTTAGAAACATGTTTTACAATGATGAATTACCCTTCTAGAGTTACCTTCTCTAGATACATTTGTACTTTGATATCCAACCAACTTACAACAGAAAATTGGCTGAAAAAACTCATCTCATCTCTGTGCTTGTCTTCTTAGATGAACTTTCTTACCGTGAAAGAGATTTCTCAAAAACTCTCTAGAAAAACCTCTAGATACCTGTTTCGATGTAGCCTTTAACTTTCAAATGATGAAAGCGTATAAAAGCAATCCTTGAATTTCTTCAAATCTCTTCATAATTGCTCTTCTAAGATATGACCTGCAAATGATAATCTGATAGTAGAAACTGATACCTGTGATTTGATGTTGATCTGATTCCTTCATCTTCTCTAAACCATTGTTCTTCCTTGAATTTGAAGTAGTCTTCTCTTCATCAAGTCTGGGTCTTCAAACAATACTTTTGTAAAGTATTTGCATACTCTTCAAAAATATTCAGCTGCTAACAGATCATCAACTTCATACTCCACACTGATAAATACACATGTGACTGAATTGTCTAATTCTCAAATCTCTACTCATCTAGATTAAGTGTGGATGTCAAATGTCAAATATTAGAAGACGCCTTTAAATTATATGTTGTAAATCTGGAATTTTGGAAACCTGTGAATATGAGAGCCTTAATGCATTGATGCCAAAGATCTAAAGTTCTGTAACCAAAACCTTAGTGCTCTGATACCAAAACCCTAGAGCTCTGATACCAAATGTTGGAAGTGAGGTAGGCCCTTAGGCTCATGTCACAGGTCCATGGTTCCATAGTTCCAGTCATGTACAACATTAATTCCAGCATCTTCCATATTGACAAAACATGAACATACCACGACTTAATCATAGAAATGATGAGACAAAGATAGAGAAAGAATAGAAGACATGTGTAAGGTTTTACGTAAGCCATCGCTTACTCATAGTATCATATATACCAATGTTCAGTGTACAATGTGGGAGCAAAACTCTCAACCACTCTATGTGATGAGAAATAGATGAATGAGTGAATGTACAATGTAACAAACATATTCAGGTGTGTGGGCAGTAATCTGAATATACATGAGATGTGTGACCTAATAGGTTATAGAAGAGTGAATATGAGTGACTGAATGAGGAAGGATCAGTGTGAAACTGATGGTCAACAAACCTACATCTAAACTTAGGCTACGGAAGACCCTAAGTCAGATACGTGTGTGAAAAGATCACATACTTATAAAGTAGCATAGAATGCTAACAAGAATGTCGCCGAAAATCCTCAAACTCATGTGAACACACCTTCTCAAACACCTCATAAAAATATGCATAAAGCATATAAGTATTGATTCTCTTGTAGCTATGCCGAATAGGACTCCTCCTGATATGAACGCCAAGGCCTCCATAAACTTCAAGTAGTACCTGTGTGCATAAAGAGAATATGTACCTGAATACTTAACATAAGATGTGAATCTTATGTTAACCACCATCCAATGTCTTTGAAGTAGCCCGACATCTTCTTGTAGAAGACAATCTTCAACCTAATATCTTCCTGTAGAAGATAATCTTCAAAATCATGTAGATGGTCCCATCGAATGTCTTTGAAGTAGCCAGACATCTTCTTGTAGAAGATAATCTTCAATCTAACATCTTCTTGTAGAAGATGATCTTCAAATACATCATGTAGATGGGCGATCCTCACCATCAAGCTGCTAATGACCAAGTCCTCTTGCCATGAACAAGAGATAACCTCCTCTCCATGAGCTAGAGTGTGAGCACACCCTTCATCTTCATCAAGAAGAATCACCAAGAAGAACTCCATAGCTGCTCCTCAACATGCTTCAAGTTAGCACCATGGCTGCCCCATGTGCTAGAAGAAACACCACCTCTATTGAGGTCCAAGCTTCCAAAGCTTGTGTTGATATTGGTGAAGGATGAATATAATGAGCATGAGGCTCTTCTTATATAGTATTTTGGTCTCTTCCAAAAGCAATAATAAAGCACAAAAATCCACGATCGCATAAAGCTTTTCAATATCGTGATTTGAAAGAGAAGATATCCGTAAAACGTTGTACGCCATCTTCTTCGCAATTGGGAGACGTTGTCCGCCATGAGCTTTTATGAAGTAAAAGCTTATCCAAAAGTATTCACGAATCACGAGCTGCGCCCGCTGGGATTTGAACCCTGGTGGGTGTATTAGAAACACTTTGCTTTAACCAAGACGTTCCACGCTATTGCGTGTAAAGGAAATAAAAGAATAATGTAAAGATCCTTTAAAATTCTGGGCAATCTTGTCCAATTGGATCTTGACCTTTTGACCATGGGATATTGTACTTATATGATATTGTTTCCAACAATCCCCCCTACAATGTCATATTGGTATAAACTGAACTGGATCTGCAAACTTTATAATCTGCAAATTGCCACAAGCTTCAAATAGCCTGTCACAAGCTTCAAGCTTGTACTTCCGCACTTCAGAAAAAGTCTTCTTCAAAACTGAAATTGACTTTCCTTCAAAAAACCTGAACTTGCTGAATATGAACCATAATACTTGAGAAAATATACAAACTAGATATCCAATAGTGAACACATCAAGCAATCATTGCTTGACAACAAATAAAGCATGTACTGACTCTGAACCTGCTATCTCTTGTCTTCAAAAACGTGAAAACATACACTAGGATCCATATATTTGCATTTACCTTCCAAAAGGATTTCTCAACGTACTTCTGCTGTGTCATGTAAATACACTAAAAATCAAGAACTGAATCCTGGAACCTGTGACTGTCAACTCACAACGTAGTGTATTATGAACACTGCTGGTTCATCTTTGACTGTACTCAAGTCAAATCAACTCAAATATGAGTCAAAAAAATCTATGATGTCATCATGTCTTCATCCTTTAAATCCTTCATACTTCTTTCCTTCAGAACTTGATATAAACATATATTTCGCCACCCACAACACCTCCCCCTCCCCCCACACTTCCACCTTCTCCCATTCCCCCTCCACCAATTTCACCCACACACATATCTCCAATAGACACATCATTCACTCTTCCCATTCCCCAATCCCCTCCCCTTGCATTTTCCATTGTACAAACCACACCTTCATCCGTAGGCAATGCATTGGACACCATGCTTGCATGTATATCATAGTTAAGGACAGAGTACAATCAACTCCAACAACATAACGTACGTCTGCAAGAGCACTCAGAAGTGCTACAACATCGCCTTCCTGCACTAGAAGAGGAGAATGTGCGCCTCCAGACACAATTCCACACTTTGCAAGAGGCTCATAGCATATTGGAAGTACAGTTACAGAACACAGACCAGGAAGCAATACAAGTGGTAGAAGGCCATCTACAGACACAACTAGAATGCAACTCAAAGCTGCAGTGAAATATGGCACTTCTTAGAAGACACCTTGTAGCTGCTCACAAAGAGAATCGACGCCTATAACTACAGAACCAAGAGAACTTAGAAGCAGCCATCGAAAGCACACCAGGGGCACCCATCAGTCCCTCAAAGTTTCAAGCTGTGACCCCCGACAATTTCAAGATCATCTTGGAAGACTATGCCACTTTACTCGAGGCACATGAGTAGTTATCAAAGGAACTAGGTCAACTGAAATAGACAAGACAAAAAGAAACACCAATAGGCCCCCAAGCCACTGCCTCAACTGCTTCACTTGTCACATAATCAGAGGTCCTAAAAGATCTCCAGAAACAGGTCACAGGATTGCAAGCACGCCTACTACAATATGAGAGACCACCTTCCCCACCAGAGTCTCCCACCGAGGAAGAAACAACACAGATTCCTGTGGAAAAGACATTTGAAGAGGATTATGAGAAGCAACCCATCCCAAGGGGACGACAAACAGAAGAAGGCCAAGATACTTTTGAAGCACCACGACCTCGGTGGTTAAAGCAGGTGGAAGAAATTGGGAGTTCTCAAGAAGAGCGCACAGTAGTGCAAAATCAGGCCATGAGAGTCATAGAAGAAACTGTGTTACAATCTAATTACTCCAAGAACCTGTCATCTAGACGCCTTACCCTCTCATCAGAACTCCAATATAGGTCTTTCTATGTTATTCTGGCCGATTATAATGCAGAAATACAGAGAGTCACGAGTAAGATTCCTTCATTCGCTACCCAGTTTCAACCAGAAGACCTTCCTTTAGAAGCACAGAAAGGTAGAATCTATCAACCGACATGGCGGCAAAAGCTTCTAGAGACATATCCTGAAATGCTCCGCACATGGAACCACGCTCCTTTACATTTACTGTACAATCCCTCTTATGGCCCCGTTCCACGACGCAGATCATGGAAGGGATTCAACATAAAGGTACAAAATAATGCTCAATGTAAGGAGAGGCTCAATTATCCATACATCACGCCACCACAGGGACCACCGTCAGTAGCTTACATGATGGCAACAATTCGACATTGGATGCCTCGACTAAAGCCCATGCCAGATGTTGCAGCCCAAATGATGCTCAAAATTTTGGACATGATACAAGTAGTGCTCAAAACTTTTAGAAATGCAAAAGCACCACAGGTACGTCTACCGGGGTTTACTCATGGAAATTACGATTTGGTGTATGATACGAGCACCACCCCCAGCATTCGTGTGGCTTACGCTTGGCATGCATGCATCAAATACCTCCCCGCATGCAATAAGCAGACATTTGAAGACATGTTCAGATCAGGTTTCTAGGAGTATCACTCGGAGGTCTTCGCACCAAAGCCTACACACCTGCTTCATCTCTTTGCATGTGAACAAACTATGTACTCCGAGTACTACACTACACTGCAACCTGAGGTCCTAGATGCAATCAATTGGGATTCACTACAAGCTGATCTAACACGAGGATTACGGATCGGAGAACATGAGCTCGCCACCAACGCGATACAATACAATATTGATCATCCCATAGAATAGAGGTATGTCAGGGGTAACAGACGCTAGGAAGGGGGAAGTGTTGGCATACAATTCATAGAAAGAGCATACCGGCACAATGGAGTAGTCATGCACAATATGGCAACAAGGCCCAATCATTTTTTTCCATAAAGTATTTCCAATTCAAGTGATTTTCATCACTACCCACACATTGTAAATCCCATTTTTGGTAGAAGATACTCCATTTTGTTCAAGCCGAGGAGTCCTCAAGCTTGAGGAGTATTAGAATTAGCTACATACCAATTTTCATCATTTTTAGACTCTGTTTGAGCCCTCAAATAGGCTCTAGAACCTAATTTTTAACTAGGCCAAACACTAGGTCTGGACAAGGCCAAAGCTAGTTAGAAAACTATAAAAAGAGCTAGAGAGCTCATTTTTGGGGTTAGATTGTTTGTGAATTGAACTTATGTAAGAGACTTTTTGAATAACGCAAAGAACTCCATTGTTCCTCTCCTTGTTCTTGCCTTGTGTGCGTGTGTGTGTGTATGTGTGTGCATGTTAGTGTGCTTCTCACTCACGCACTTGTGGCATCACTTGCTCATAGTCTTCATACTAGTCCTCACGTCTCCATGGATTGACAATCATGAGGTGGATCTCCTCACGTTGGTACTCACCATTGTGCTAGAGTGACATAGAAGAAACCATCGGAACCCCAGCATATACAACAGAGCTTCGAAGGCTGTATCAAATCATGGAACGAGTGCAATCGCAACAACTACTCACCGAACAAAGCAATAGGGTGCTCATGGCTCAGCTATTGGAAGAAGTTGGAGTTGACTCTGAATACAGCGAAGGCCTATTATTGGTGGCAAAAACGTATGGAGTAGTGGAAGCAGTCCGAGCAGTGATCCAGAGGCCTCCTGTTCAATGACCGGCATAGATTCCAAACATGACTACGGTCTTGCAAAAATATCCAGATTCCCATTACTACAGGGGAAGGACCTATTATTATAGCTGAACCCATTGAAACAACCTCCCAAGCAGCTGTGACTTCTGGCCAGGAGCACCCAGTTACCCATGATGAATCAACCGAGCCACTACCACCCACACCCCCACCATCACCTCCTAGAACAAAAGCCGTGGAAATCACCTCGACTACTCAACCCACCGAGCAAACCTTCATCTTCCGCACTCCCACCTCCAGTTCAACCTTGTTCTCCACCTTTGAAAACCCAATCTATGAAGCCACCACCATCACAACCAAATCAACCAAATCGCTTATGGAAGCCATAGAACAACCAGCCCCACACCCTTGACCATAGGTCATCCTGACACTAGATCCATATTCTATGGATTCCCTGCCACCACATCCCCTTTCATGGCTTTTCCGCCTCTAAGTTCTCACGGCCGACCTCCCATCCCACCATTCCTTCAACTCGCCCATGACTACTTTTGTAGAATGTATCAAGCCACCACACCACCCTCCTCCTCAATCCCATCCCCACCATCCACACAACATTTATTCACCACTATCACACGCACACCACCTACCATTCCGATATACATGGTAGACACTACACTCATGTCCACCCCTGAGAGTATGGACATTTCACCACCAAGAGCACCTCCCCCTCTGCCCACACTTCCACCTTCTCCCATCCCACCTCCACCAAGTTCTCCTGCACACACATCTCCAATACACACATCATTCACTCTTCCCATTCCCCAATCCCCTCCCCCTGCATTTTCCATTGTACAAAATACACCTTCATCTATAGGGAATGCATTTGACACTATGCTTGCATGTGTTTCACAATTAAGGACAGAGTACAACCAGCTCTAGCAACATAACAAACGACTGCAAGAGCACTCAGAAGTGCTACAACATCATCTTGCCACACTAGAAGAGGAGAATGCTCATCTCCAGACAAAATCTCAAACTTTACAAGAGGCTCATAGCATATTGGAAGTACAATTTCACAATGTAGATCAAGAATCAATCCAAGGGTTAGAAAGCCATTTGCAGATACAACTGGAAATAAATTCCAAACTCCAGCGCAACATGGCCCTGCTCAAACGACACCTTGCAGCAGCACACAAGGAAAATAGATGTCTCCAACAACAGAACCAAGAAAACTTAGAAGCAGCAATCGAAAACACACCCGGGGCACCCATTAATCCTTCCAAATTTCAAGCAGTGATCCCAGAAAGCATCAAAATCATTCTTGAAGACTATGCCACTTTACTAGATGCACATGACCAGTTACCAAAAGAACTAGGTCAACTAAAGCAAACAAGACAAAAAGAAATCACAGCGGGCCCCCAAGCTACTGACTCAACCTCTTCACTTATCACGGATTCGGAGACCCTACAAAATCTCCAAAAACAAGTTGCAGAATTGTAGGCACGTCTACTCCAATACAAAAGACCACCATCCCCACCTGAGGCGCCCACAGATGAAGAGACAGTCTCCATTCCAGTGGAACAAACGTTTGAAGAGGAATATGATCCGCAACCCTTCGCAAGGGGACAACAAACGGAAGAAGGTCAAGATACTTTTGAAGCACCACGACCTCCATGGCTACTACAAGTGGAAGAGATGGGGAGTTCTCATGAAGAGTGCACAGTAGTGCAAAATCAGGCCATGAGAGTCATAGAAGAAACTGTGTTACAATCAGATTACTTCAAGGACTTTTCATCTAGACGCCTTATCCTCTCATCAGAACTCCAATACATGCCTTACTATGTTATTTTGGCCGATTATAATGCAGATATACAGAGATTCATGGGTAAGATTCCCTCCTTCGCTACCTAGTTTCAACCCGAAGACCTTCCTCATGAAGTGCAAAAAGGAAAAATCCATCAACCGACATGGCGACAGAAACTTCTCGAGACATATCCTAAAATGCTGCGCATGTGGAACAACACACCTTTACATCTACTTTACAATCCATGCTACGATCCCATTCCACGATGCCGCTCATGGAAAGCATTCAACATAAAGGTTCCAGCATTCGAGTAGCTTATGCTTGGCATGCACAAATCAAGTATCTTCCTGCATGCTATAAACAAACATTTGAAGACATATTCTGATCAGGATTTTGGGAGTATCACTCGGAGGTGTTTGCACCTAAGCCAACACACCTACTTCATCTCTTTGCATGTGAAAAAGCCATGTACTCGAAGTACTACACTACACCACAACCAGATGTCCCAAGTGCAATAAATTGGGATGCATTGGAAGCTGATTTAGCAAGAGGATTAAGGATTGGAGAACACGAGCTAGCCACCAATGTCATCCAATACTATATTGACCACCCTATAGAAAAGAGGTCTCTCAGGGGCGACAGACACTAGGAAGGGGGGAGGGTTGGCATACAAGTCATAAGAAGAGCATACAAGCACAACAGAGCAGTCATACACAATACGACAACAAGGCCCAATCATTTTTTCCATAAAGTATTTCCAACAAGTAATTTTAATCACTACACACACATTGTAAATCTCGTTTTCTGGTAGAATAGACTCCATTTTGTTCAAGGCAAGGATTCCTCAAGCTTGAGGAGCATTAGAATAAGCTACATACCAATTTTCATAATTTTTAGACTCCGTTTGAGCCCTCAAATAGGCTCTAGAACCTAATTTTTAACTAGCCTAGACACTAGGTCTGGACAAGGCCAAAGCTAGTCAGAAAACTATAAACAAAGCTACAGATCTCATTTTTGGGGTTAGATTGTTTGTGAATTGAGCTTATCTAAGAGACTTTTTGACTAATGCAAAGAACTCCATTATTCCTCTCCTTGTTCTTGCCTTGTGTGCGCATGTGTGTGTATGTGTGTGCATGTATGTGTATGCATGTATGTGTGTGCATGTATGTGTGCTTCTCAATCACACACTTGTGTCATCACTTGCTCATAGTCTTCATACTAGTCCTCACGTCTCCATGGATTGACAATTATGAGGTGGATCTCCTCACGCTGGTACTTGCCATTGTGCTAGAGTGATAGAGAGATAGAGAGATACAGAGATACAGAGATAGATACATAGATAGATATATAGATAGATAGATAGATAGATAGATAGATAGATAGATAGATAGATAGATAGATAGATAGATAGATAGATAGATAGATAGATAGATAGATAGATAGATAGATAGATAGATAGATAGATAGATAGATAGATAGATAGATAGATAGATAGATAGACAGATAGATAGATAGATAGATAGATAGATAAGATAGATATATAAGATAGATAGATAGATAGATAGATAGATAGATAGATAGATAGATAGATAGATAGATAGATAGATAGATAGATAGATAGATAGATAGATAGATAGATAGAATGGATGGATGGATGGATGGATAGATAGATAGATAAATAGATAGATAGGTAGGTAGGTCAACTGTTCCTTCAAGTCTTTGATCTTTGTTAGAAAATTGTCCATAGAATCACCTTCATTCATGCGCTCACTCTCCAACTGTTTTCGGAGGTAAGCAACACGAGCCTCATTCCTAGCCTAGTACAATGTGGTAAGTGTATCCCAAGCATCCTTTGCTGTTCTGCAAGAGCGAATGTGAGGAATAATAGCACGTTTGACAAACAAAGCTATCAATGCATGTGCTTGAGCATCTCTGCCATCCCAACGAACTCGCTCTATAGTAGGTGCAATAGAAACAACAGCACGAACAGGAATATGCAGAATATCATCTTCAACACCATCTTCATCAGCTCCAGCACCTGTATTTGCAGTACCTGTTGTTACAGGTGTAACAGGACATCTTTCAACACCTTGCACAATGTTCCACAATCCTTTTGCAACCAATACATGTCGCATCATATAAGCCCATAATGGGCAGTTGGTACCATCCAACTTATCCTCAATAGCGAACATACAGAATACATCACTGCTTTCAGCCATGGCCGGTGACTAAAATACCTTGATGCAAAAAATTGACTGTATCTCAAAAAGTTGAACAGAACACTCTGACGAATTCTGCTAGACGTGTAGCAGACTTTGAAATGCTTATACTGGCGAACAAAAACTGGTATATACCTTTGGCACAAAAAAGAACAAATTTCGTGCAAATCTGAGACTGCAAATGGAGGAGTGTCGACGGCACCCTAGATGAAGCGACGACCTGCTCTGATACCAATTGTTGGAGTTAGATGTTTGCGGAAGCATGTGAACAACACAAGGAAGAAGAAGAAGCTTGGATCACAACACACAAGACTGAATGTATTACTAGAGAATGTATAAATATAAGTAGCCCATTAGGGCAATAGGCGTATATACAAGCCGGGGGAAAAAAACCTCCTAAAGAGGGAAAAAAGTGCCCCGGCGGTCCTAGAGTGTTCACACACATCACTACCTAAATATATCAACACATATATAGTGGTTCATGCATCTCTTTCATAACAAATTCTTTAAGACCTTGTGTGATGCATAACTTGTGTTGGAAATACAAGAATACATTATGAGAAGTGTAGTGACCCTCACTAAATGTTGTAGAATTATTGAAAGCCTTCCATGTTTGTGAAAAATACAAATCAGATGCATAAGTAGGAATCATCTCATGAAATGAATGAATATGAATAGCATAAATATTATTGATTGAAACAATATTTTTTTGTGGGTTGGGAAATGTCTAAGGGCATCAGCTATGACATTAGCTTTGCCAGGTTGATATTGAATCATAGGCTGAAAATTTTGTATGAATGAAGCCCATTTAATGTGTTTGTCAGAAATCAATGGTTGATTTAATAAATTTTTAATAGCTTGTTGTTCTGTTTTGATTATAACTTTAGAACCCATAAGGTAATGTTTCCAAATTTTTAAAGCATGCACACCAGCTAAAAGTTCCTAATCATATGTACTATAATTCTTTTCAGAAGGTTTAAGTTTCCTACTTTCAAATGCAATAGGATGATCCTACTTTCAAATGCAATGGGATGATCATTTTGCAATAAGACAACACCTATACCTAAACCACTAGGATCCGTAACTACATGGAAAGGTTGTGCAAAATCTCATAATTGCAAAACAGGTGCATGAGAAAGTGCATGTTTGAGTTTTTCAAAAGATTGTTGTTGTGCTACTTTCCATGTAAATTTTAACTTTTTCTTCAATAATAATGTGAGTGGAAGTGCTAAATAAGAAAAACCTTTTACGAACTTTCTATAAAAACTAGCTAACCCAAGAAAAGAGCATACATCATTCATAGATTGAGCTAGAGGCCATTCTTCAATTACTTTAATTTTGTTTGGATCAATATGAATGCCTTGACTAGAAACAATATGGCCTAAATACCCTAATTTGTTTTGAAGAAATAACTCTTTTCAAAATTGGCATAATTTTTTTTTTTGCATAACAAATTAAAAATAATTGTTAAATGATTTTCATGGTCATTTTCATTCTCGCTATGGACAAGTATGTCATCAAAGAAAATGAGAACAAAAGCTTGGTACTCAAGAAAAATGTTATTCATCATACGTGCAAATGTAGTAGGTGCATTGGTGAGTCCAAAAGGCATTACCTTGAATTCGAAGTGACCAATCTGAGTTCTAAAGGTAGTCTTATAAATGTCATTTTGTTTCATTCGCATCTGATGATAACTTGATTTAAGATCAATTTTGCTAAAGACACATGATCCACGAAGTTTATCTAGCAAATCATCTATCCTATGAATAAGAAATCTATTTTTAATTGTGATCTTATTGAGTGCTCTATAGTCAATGCACATCTTATAAGTCTTATTCTTCTTCTCTACTAAGAGAATAGGTGCTCCAAAGGGAGAAGAACTAGGTCTTATAAGTCCTTTGTGGAGTAGATCCTAAACTTGATTAGCCATTTCTTTTTTATCTAAAGGACCATGCCTATAAGATGCTTTATGGCGAGGAGAACTATCAGGAATTAATTCTATACTATGTTCAAGAGATCCCCTAAAAGGTGGTAGTTTCGAAGGAAAATCAGCCATAAAAAAATCCTTATAAAAAGCCATAAATGATTTATGTGCATTAGGAAGTATATGTGTGTAATCAACTATGTTATTGACAAAGACTACATGAATTGTAGCCTTTCCTAAATGGATGTTTGACTTGAGTATGAATAATTAATGGAAATGGTTGGAAGTCATGCATTGCAGACAAAGAAATATCTTGATTGTTAAACTTAAAACTCATTGTGTGTGTATGATAATCAATGCATGGATTATAATTATGAAGAAAAGACATACCAAGTATAACATCATAGGACTGCAAAGGAGCAATTAAGAATGTGTGTTCATCTATGTATGAACCTATACAAATCTGAACGTTATGCACTTCACTTGTAACATTATATCTATTTCCTTGAAATGCAGCTTTAACTTTATACATAGAAGGAAGTGGATGTAATTGAAGATCTTGCACTAGTGTATAAGAAATAAAATCATGCAAACTACCATCATCATGTAAAGTATTAACAACTTTACCATTAATAGTACCTTGCATGCAAAGTATAGAATGAATAGAAATTTTGTTACCCAAGTACATAGATCCTTTTCCAATGCTTCTTCAGTCCAATTAGGTTGAGTGTCTTTAGGAAGCACCTCCATGTTATGTATTTGAGATCCAACAAGCTTCATGTCATTAGTTCACAACCTACATTTAGCTTTAGTATGACCAAAGTTACCACAATGCCAGCAAGTGATACAAGGCCTCTTTTGTTGAGCATCCATCATCGTAGTTTCAAGGGTTGGAGGTTTGGTGGGGTGTAAGGAGGTTGGCTTGTGAACGGGTGTGAAATTGGATTAAGGAGGGCACTGAAAATTAGGTGGGCATTGAAAAGTAGGAGAAGAAAAAGTAGAAAAAAGATGCTTAAAAGGAAAATTGGGCTTGATTGGTGGTTGTCATTGATGCATTTGTTGTTAGCGAATGGACTTGGTGAGATTGAAACTCCTTAGCATCATGTGCAAAAGAAATAGCTTCATAGAGAGCCCTGGGACGTAGTGTGTTGAGCTTGGCTTGGATTCCCATCTCTAAACCATCTTCATACTTTTGTTGCAAGGTACCTTTTGGAATTGTTTTAAGTGAACGAACCAAAAGTAGTCATTGCCAAAAGCATTCAGTGTAGCTAGACACAGTATCTCCATCTTTCCATTCAAAAGTTGTCCATGATCAATGAGCGTGCAAGTGGAACTGAGGAGGAAAGAAGGATTCCTTGATTTTTTCTTGAAATGTGATCTATGTAGTGGGGCAGTTGGTGCTATGCTGCAAAACATTCGAGCATAATTGGGCCTTTCCCACCAAATAATTAGTAACAAATTTCACTTTTTTAATTTCAAAATATGATTCATCAGAAAAAAAATTATTAAATTGGGATAGCCACGAAAGAACAAATTAGCCATCCTTTTTCCCATCGAATTGTGAAAATTGGAGATTTTTTGCACCAATCTTGGATTGCATGCCTTGTTCTTGAGTGATGATAATGGCCTTCACCACCCTAAATAGGGTGTTTTCATCACTCTATATTTGTTGCAGTGCAACATCACATTATTTTATCTTTTTCTGAGCATGTTGGATTTCATGCTGCAAAAGCTCCAATCATTGCTTAATCGGTACCCTAGGTATGGGTGATGTACCAAAATCCTCAGTATTATGGGTAGGTTCCATTTCTTTATAGAGAATCAAAATCTAAGATTTGACCAAATGGGTGAGACGGTTCTCGATTCATGAGCGAACACCATGAATCACGATTGGATGCTGATATGTACACCTCCATAGATGTGCCTCGGCTCTGATACCACTTTTGATTGGATCCCATAGACACATGTACACAGTGGATAGTATAAAAACGAAACCTCACAAAAAGTACTAAGAGAATAGAAAGAGATAAGAGACTTGACACTAGATCGGGTACAGTCTCCCACCACATACTCTAATGGATGAGTCTATCAAAGCATGTGTATTTATATGTATTTTCATTATTTCCTAAATAGAAGATACATGAGGGTGGCGCTTTGAAAGCGTGCATTTACAAAAATATGCTTTATTTACAAAATTGTCGCTTTTCAAGCGATCTACTATTTTTACAAAACTGGCACTTTCTAAAGCGATCTATTATTTTTACAAAGAATAACTAAAATACTATCTTCTAAATATTCTTTCTAAATATCTTTAAAATATCTAAACAAGTCCACGTGCATTCACACCCTCATGATTCTTCACCTGCTAAATCAAAACACAAATCATGTTAAAACCCTCAAGACATTAAAATCCATTTAAGATTCCATTATTTCATAAAGTATAACATGCACCTATGATAATGGAGGGAGCAAACATATAACGATTAACACAAAAGTTAAAAACCTCTCCATCTAAAGGAAGTGGTCCTCTATGCTGTCCTCCATATCTTCTTCTATCATATGTTTGTACTAGAGGACAATCACGAGTTGACACTGGATAATCTCCAACCATTTCAGTCTATAAACTAGGAGATAGAGGATTTTTAGAAACCTCAGTTTCTAATTGATAAATAGTATGTATGTGACGTGTACGAGGTATATTAGTACTATTAGTAGGAGAATCATCATCATCATCATGTATAATTTCATTTTGTACATGATTTTCAAATAAAATAATGACATTAATTTATGCATGCAATACATACCCAAGCATTATCACATTGATTAGGTGGTGGCACACACTATTAAATACCATAATCTACCTCATGTTCAATACACTGCAATCGTGGTCTTTGATACGGGACATAGCAAAAATTACACCAACATATAATATGCTCTTGATAGTAAAAATCATCATAATTCCTATCCGATCACACATATGAAGTCATTGCATGGGTAAGAGGTGGTGGACTACCCTTTGATTGATCAGAATCTAGCTATAATGTAACCAAAAAAAAAATATATATCAATCATTTTTATATCTATCAAATATTAGAAATAAAAGTTTTATATACTTATAGTAAGTAGTCCTTGCACTATTAGGAGATGGTGGTGGACTTCCCTTTGATTGATGAGAATCTATTTGTGTAGGAAAAAAGGTACTAGATATTAATAATATCATTATTTACATACTACACATTCACATGTACACATTTACACATACACATAGATACACTTAATGACATATAAATGCACATACAAAATCATAAATGTATGACGTGTGTGTATATATATATATATATATATATATATATATATATATATATGTGTGTGTGTGTGTGTGTATATATATATATATATATATATATATATATATATATATATATATATATATATATATATATATATGTGTGTGTGTGTGTGTGTGTGTGTGTGTATGTGTATGTTTGTGTGTTATATATGTATGTATTTATACTAAAGTAGTGAGTTTGAATTTTGAATTTCCCTCACGTAAAAGTGTTCCTACAGTTTAGGGATGATTGAATTGATTCTTCCTACTATATAAGTCGTGGGCTTAGCTTCCTAACTTCATGAGATTCTTCTCTCTCTTCACTGTTACATTTTATCCATGGTGAATACAATTGAATGTATAAGTAGGGGTTCATATGTGATCCTCAATGTGAGGTACATAAATCAAGGTGTATTCCAGAGATAATAGCCAAGCATTTAGGCTTGCTATTTGCACCAAGAGATCCCCCTCAAGCCTAAGATGCTTGATTCTTCATTCCTTGATAATTTCCTACAAAATAATCATTGATTTGAACCTATTCAATTTGCTTCCATCCAATGCCTTTTTCATCATATCTGCACATTGTTGATGCGTGGATACATATGAGGGTTGTATCTTCTTAATCATGATCTTTTCTCTAACATAATGGCAGTGAACTTCAATGTGTTTGGTGCTAGCATGATAGATAGGGTTATCAAGAAGATTGTAACGAACTAATGTTTTCTCCAAATATGTGTGGAGTAGAAGTATTCAACCCTAAATCTAAATATAAGGTCTTTATCCACATAGCTTCTTGAGTAGCATTTGCAAGTCCTCTATATTCAGCTTTAGTTGATGAGGGAGAAACCGTGGGTTGCCTCTTTGAAGACCATGAGATCAATTTGGTAGGTGCAAATGTAAGGTAGCCTAATGTGCTTCCTCTATCATCTTTGGAACCTACCCAATCTGCATCAAAAAATAATTTGGCATCTATATCAAAGGTATAAGGGTAGTATAACCCTTCATTAATTGTGCTCTTCAAATACTTTAGGATTCTTTTCGCTGCTTCCATGTGAGGCTTCCTTGGAGTGTGCATGAATTGACTTAGCACACTAACTCCATAGCATATATCTACTCTAGTTAGAGTAGCATAGTTCAAGCTTCCAACTAGACTTTGGTAACTTGTCACATCTTCAATTAGCTCACCTTCATGAGTGCTTGGCGTATGATTTACCTCCATGGGTGTACCTGCAATCTTTGTATTTTCCATCTTGAATTTGGTAAGCATATCTCCAATGTATTTTTTCTAAGTTAGGAACATACCTTCTTGTGTATATACCACTTCCTGACCTAGGAAGTAAGTGAGTAAGCCAAGATCACTAATCTTGAACTCTTCTTTCATCTGAGCTTTGTTCCTCTTGATTCCATCTACATCATTACTTGTAATGATTATATCATCCACTTATAGACAAAGGTATATAACCTCTGAGTGATTCCTCTTTATGAAGAGGGAAGGATCTACTTTGCTCACCATAAATCCTTTATCCTGCAAATAAGTGACTAATCTATGATTCCAAGCTCTAGGAGCTTGCTTCAAGCCATACAAGGCTTTCCTTAACCTACATACAAGTTCTGGATATGATTTATCTTCAAAACTGGGAGGTTGATCTATGTATCCTTTGAAATCCAACCATTTAGAAAAACATTTTTAACATCCATTTGATAGATATTCCAATTCTTAGAAGATTCTACACTCATGAGTATTCTAATTGTAGGAACCTTTGCCACAGGAGAGAATGTTTCTTCATATCTATACCTTGGGTTTGAGCAAAACCTTGGGTTTCTTGAGTATACATGGTTGTAATCTCTCTTTTGATTCCTCTCTCTTGGAGATAAGTATCAAATTCATGGGATAAATATTCTCCCCCTCCGTCTAACCTTAGCCTCTTCAAAGTCTTTCCTGTTTGATTTTCAACAAGTGCTAGATATTTCTTGAAACAAAAGAACACTTCATCTTTATGCTTCATAATAGGTCTCCATGAATGTATCCCTTCTTTGTGAATGGTTGCATGTGAGACTTGCCAAATTGACAAGAACTACATTTGTAGATCATGGATTGCTTGGAGATATTTGGTAAACCAAGCACACTCTGATCTCTACTGATTTGCTTTAGAGCCCTTTCACCTATATGAGCTAACCTCTTGTGCCAAATTTTGAATTCTGATAATGTTGGACTACCATAATTGAAGAAAGCAATGTTCCTAGTATCTTGGAGCTCAAATGTAAATAGTCTACCTGATTTGTCTCCTCTTGCTATCTTTTTGAATCCCTGATGTGGGTCCTCTACAAATGCTCCATTCTTTGTGAATCTAACCTGCAATAATTTCTCATCAATATCACCAACACTTATGAGATTTTTGGTTATGTTTGGCGCATAGAATACCTTGCTAAATAGGTTCATATTACCATCTCAAGTCTTTAATTTCCTATCTTCTCCACTGGATGACTTGTTTCATCTCTTGTTTGGACTTCATGTCTATTCCTTGCATCCTCCAAGTCTAAGAGTAGAGCTACATTCCTTGCTACATGATTTGAGCAACTTGAGTCTATATAGAATTCATGGTCATCTCTTTTACCTTGCTTCATGGTCATATTCATTAAAAGTAATGAGTCCTCTTGAGTTTGACCATCTACATTGTTAATCCTTTGTTTCTAGCTGATTATGTTTGGTGAGACTAAAGTAAATAGGGTAACTTATGGGGTTCTTGGGATGGCTAGATTTTGGTAAAGATAATCCCTCGATATTTTCCCACCACTTAATCAGAATGTAGAAGCAACTATTCGGTGAAGTACAAACTAAGTATAATATTCTCCTACACAACTCTATGCAGATTACTAACCTTCTACATAATAATTATTGCAAAAAGACAATCATAAATTGATGATTACAAAGAGTATTGAAGAGTGAAGAATGAAGAAAAGATAAAGGATGAGGCATCAAGTAAAGGGAAGGTTCAAGAAGAGATGATTTGCAAACACATGTATATTAATCTTGTAATTAGCTCATAGATATTTTGTAATAGTGATGAATCCTGATATATACACATATGTATACCTGTATATAGACATGTCATATAGAAGAGAAGAAGAATAGATTAATAGAGGATGAGTAGATGATTAAAAAGTGAGAATCATTCATCCGATGTAAGTAAAATTGAATAGAAGCTTTGTCTGAGAATTGCACCTCGATATTTCTAAAAATTCTCCTTCTGCGCTTAGCCAATAGAGAAATCCTTTTTTACATGTCTAAGTCAATGCATCTATGGTCAAGATTTGAGAGTCTAATTGTATTCACCGTGAGAGAATCGTGAGTAGGAACATTCATATGTGTAAAAGTGATGAGTGACTTCTGAAACAAACACAATCTCGATGGTCAAAGATTTGATCAGATCTCAGTGTAGAGTGTAAGGTTTTACACAAATGATCACTTAAAATATAATTTCAAAGGTAAGATATCTATGTCTAAAAGCATTTGATTAAACACGTTGTAGATTGAGAGAGTCAAGTGTTTAAAGTTGCATATGTGAAAGTTGCATGTAGAGAAAGCCTGTTTCAAACATAGGTTTACTTATTGAAGTAAATCTAAAGTTTTGTAAGTTCTTTTAAAGAACTTTCACTTGAAGTAGATGTGCAAACACTAGAAGAATGTTGTATCAAAATTTCATAGGTAACTCTAATCATTTCATCAATCAATGAGTGAGTTTTGTGAAGCAAACTTTTTTGAGTGAAGTCATAACTCACAAAAATATTAAATGTTCATATTTTGGTAAAGACTTCCAAAATTGGTGAAGTTTTTGAGCTATGATTGATATAGAGGTGGTATAAACTCAATTATAGCTTGTCTTTTTGGAGATTAAACATCTCCATCAGTGGTATCAGAGCATGTTCTATCAAAATTGAAGGAAAGATGGATGCCAACTATTGTAAACATACAAAATTCAACATTTGAATATTCAAAAGGATAAAGTTTGAAGGAAAAGGTAAAGAAGGACACACAACAATAATCAAAAGGATCAAAAGGAGTGAACTTCAAAGTAAAGGTACATTCATTACTCATAAGGATGAAGATTGGATAGTACAGGTGAAGAAAGAATGGGAGATAGTCTTCAAATTGAGAAATTGGATACAAAAAACTATCCAGCTTGGTCCATGAGGATGGAAGCTCATCTTATGAGCAAAGATCTGATGGGATACAACATAGGAGAAGAAGAAAAGCCAAAATTCAAAGATCCTAGTGTTCCAACTAGGGAGGAGCTTGTAGATTTGAAGGTTTGGATGAAGAAGGATGTTCAAGCAAGAAGCATTATCTATATGGCAATGAATGATTATTTTCTTTCTAACATGAGAGGACTTGAAAGTGCAAATGATATATGGAATGCTTTGGAGGAGCACTTCTAGAATACAACCAAATCAAGGAATCGCTATGGGCAGAGTTTACTACATTCAAGAAGAAGGCCTCACAATCAATATCTGATTATGTGACAAAGATGAAAGACATCGCTGATTATTTAGGTGCAATTGATGAAGACATTGAAGAAGATAAATTGGTAAGGCAAATTCTTACAGTTTTAAGAGGAGATGAGAAGTGGAATCCCTTCATATTATCAACTAAACTTTCATTGGATCATTTTACTCCTGATTTGAATCAATTACTAGGTCATATGTTAACTTTTTAACATGATATCAAAGGGGATATTGATAAGAGTGCAGTTCAAGCAATGTATTCCAAGGATAAGAATAAGACTAGCAAAGGAAAGCAACCATCAACTGAAGATGAAGGCACTTCAATTCAAGCAAACTTCCTAAGAGGTAGAGGAAGTGGCAGAAGTAGAGGAAGAGGAAAAAACAATAAGGGCAATGTCAAAGCTTGTTGGATATGTGGTAAGACCAATCATCTAGCTCATGAATGTTGGCATAATAATCAAAGCACTAGTAATTTTATTCAGAACTTAAATCAAAGAGGCAGAAGTGGAAGAAAATAGAGAGGAAGTTTTAGAGGTAGAGGTGGCAAAAATTTCTTTGGAAGGAATGGTAGAAGAAGCTTCCAAAGTCTACCCCACAATAAGAGCTACTAAAACTATGCATCCGATCAGACAGAAGATTCAACTCTAATCATGAATGCAACATGTGAAGTTCCAAAGGAAGACCAAAAGGTATTCTACATTGACTCAAGGTGTAGTAATCACCTCAGTGGGAACATTGCTTTGATGAATGATTTGGAAAATAAGGTAAACAATCATACAGTTCAAGTAGGTGACAATACAAAACACAAGGTAAAGTCTATTGGATCAGTAAAGGCTAAGGATGGAAGTACTCTTTTGAGTAAGGTTCTGTATGCTCCTACAATTCCAAAGAATCTGATTAGTGTAGGACAAATTCTAGAAAAAGGATATGAAGTAAGGTTCACTAATGATGGAGTTTATGTTGAAAACCCTAACCAAGGGTATAAGCAAATTGTTACAAGGAAGAAAGAAGGAAGACTTTTCACATTGAAGGTACAAGGTAATGTTGGACATGCCTTGTTCATGTACGGAGAGCAAAAGATATCTGAGTTGGATCTTTGGCACAAGAGGCTTGGACACTTCAATGAAAGAGATATTAAGGAAATGATTAACAATGGTTGAGTGCTTGGATTACCTAATGTTGCAGGTCAACACATGACAAACATATGTGAAGCATGTCAATTAGGGAAGGCTCACAAGAAATCATAAAGTAAACAAGGTTTCATGTATTTAGAGAAACTTGAATTGGTGCATACAGATGTATGGGGTCCCTCAAAGGACTTTAGTATAAATGGTTTAGATATTATGTGATTTATGTTGATGATGCTACCACGTGTAGCACTATTTATGTGATCAACGACAAATCAGAAGTGTTTAGCACATTTAAACACGATCATGTATATGCAAAGAGGGTTATAAGAAAAAAATTGAAGAGTTTAAAGCCAGATGGAGGGGGAGAGTATTTCTCAAATGAATTCAGTGATTATTTGTGGAATGTAGGTATAAAAAGAGAAGTTACTTGTAGGTACTCTCCTCAAAAAAATGGTGTAGCAAAAAGGAGAAATAGAACTCTTGTTGATTTTGTAAGATGAATGATGAAAGAGAAGAATTTTCCTAATTATTTGTGGGCTAAGGCTATAAATACAGCCACATACTTGGTTAATAGGCTACCATGTAAAGCTTTGTAGGGTATGACACCATATGAAGCCTAGTGGGGTAAGAGACCTACATTAGATCATTGTAAAGTATTTGGTTGCTTAGCCTATGCTTATGTTCCCTCTCAATTAAGGCATAAGTTAGAACCAAAAGCTAAAAAGTATTTGTTCATTGGTTATGATGATAAAAAAATGGGATACAGGTTGTGGAGTCCATCTACAAAGCAATTCCTTGTATCAAAGGATGTCACATTTTATGAACAAGGTACTTGGTACTTAGGTACAAATAATACTCATGCAAGTCTCGAAGAAACATTGAATCAGAAGAAAGGTAAGTCGAAGGTTCAAATTTCTGAGGAAGAAGAGAATGATGAAGTGCTAGTTGAAATGAAGTATTCCAAGGTGTGATCTAGAATATGATGAACTAGAAACTTCAAGAAGTGGAGAACTTAGAAGGTCATCAAGGAACAAAAGACAACCTATAAGGTATAGCTATGACACCTCTTTCTTGACAATTAAAGATTATGCTTATATAGTGAAAGCAGATGAAGAACCATCTACATATGATGAAGCTAAAGGAAAGGAGAATTTCGAAAAAGCTATGAAGGAAGAATATGATGCCATCATTGAGAATGAGACTTGGGACTTGGTACACAAACCAAGTAATCAAAAGGTAATTGGATGTAAGTGGGTCTATAAAACAAAGAGATTTGCATATGGAAGTGTGTCTAGGTACAAAACTAGACTTGTTGTGAAAGGATATGCACAAACTTATGGTGTGGACTATGATGAAACATATAGTCCTATTGCAAAGATACAACCATAAGGACTCTCATAGCTATTTCTGCTTGCAAAGGTTGGAAATTGTATCAATTAGATGTGAAGAATGCATTTTTAAATGGTTACATTTCAAATGAAGTCTACATGGAACAACCAGATGGTTTCAAAGATCAACATAATCGAGATTATGTGTGTAAGCTCAAGAGAGTTTTGTATGGTTTGAAGCAAGCCCCAAGGGCATGGAATTACAAGCTTTTAAATTTCTTGAAGGAACTTGGTTTTCAAGCATCAAAGGCAGATAGTAGCTTGCTAGTCAAAGCAAGTGAAAGTGGTTTTATTTATGTTTGTATTTATGTTGATGACATAATACTCATAGGTATAGATGAAAAAGGTATACAAATGCTTAAAAAGTAGATGGCGAAAGAATTCAAGATAAGTGAATTGGGATATTTGTCATACTTCTTGGGAATGGAGATTCTATATACTCAACATGGAGTATATGTAACTCAAGGAAGGTATTTGAAGAATTTGCTAATCAATTTTAATATGGAAGATTGCAAGATAGCATCAACCCCAATGGAGGTGAACCACAAATTGAGTAGATATGGAGGAGAGGAATTCAAAGATATGAAGCTTTGTCAGAGTTTGGTGGGAAGCTTGATTTATGCTACATTGACAAGGCCTAATTAATCATATGCAGTTGGAGTTCTATCTCAGTTTATGTCCAAGGAAGGAACATTGGAGTGCAGGTCAAAGGGTGCTAAGATACATTAAGGGCACACTTAAAGAAGGTTTGTACTATGGGTTTACATCAGATACAAGAATCAAGATATATAGTGATGCAGATAAGGCAGGTAACTTTGATGATAGAAGATCAACACATGGGTATTTGTGTTATGTGGGAGATAAATTGATTTCTTGGTGTTCTAAGAAGCAACACATAGTTGCTTTATCATCTACAAAAGTAGAGTATAAATGTATGGTAAAAGCCCCAAAGGAGGTCATATGGTTGAAAAATCTCATGAAGAGTTTTGATAAATCAGAGTGTTCCTATCATTTATGGAGACAATATGAGTTCTTTGTATTTGGTAGCTAACCCTGTGTTTCATGCCAGGACCAAACATATTGAGATTCAGTATCACTTCCTAAGAGAAAAGGTGACTGACAAAGAGATAGAGATCATGTATACTCCTACAAAAGATTGAGTTGCAGATATGCTAACAAAGAGCTTGGATGGACCTAAGTTGCAAAGATTTAAAGCAATGGCAGGTATAAAGAAGAGCTAGGTAATCACAATTAATGATTGAGGAGGAGCTATTGGAGCAAGACAATCATAAATTGATGATTACAAAGAGAATTGAAGAATGAAGGATGAAGAAAAGAGAAAGGATGAAGCATAAAGTAAAGGGAAGGTTCAAGAAGAGATGATTTGCAATCACATGTATATTAATCTTGTAATTAGCTCCTAGATATTTTGTTATAGTGATGAATCCTAATATATATTCCTATATATACCTATATATAGACATTTCATATAGAATAGAAGAACAATAGATGAATACAGGATGAGTAAATGATGAAAAAGTGAGAATCATTCATTAGATGTAAGTAAAAGTGAATAGAAGCTTTTTCTGAGAACTGTGCCTCGATATTTCTCAAAATTCTCCTTCTATGCTTAGCTAATTGAGAAATCCTTTTGTACATGTCTAAGTCTACAGTCAATGCACCTATGGTTAGGATTTGAGAGTCTAATTGTAATCAGGTTGAGAGAATCGTGACTAGGAACATTCATATGTGTAAAAGTGATGAGTGACTTCTGAAACAGGTGCAATCTTGATGGTCAAAGATTTGATCAAATCTCAGTGTAGAGTGTAACGTTTTACACAACTCAGCACTCAAAATCTAATTTGTAAGGTAAGCGATATATGTCTAAATTCATTTGATTAAAAGGGTTGTAAATTGAGAGAATCAAGTGTGTAAAGTTGCATATGTGAAAGTCACCTATAGAGAAAGCCTGTTTCAAACATAGGTTTACTTATTGAAGTAAGTCTAAAGTTCTGTAAGTTCTTTTGAAGAACTTTGACTTGGATTATTTGTGCAAACATTAGAAAAGTGTTGTGTCAAAATTTCATAGAAAACTTTAATCATTTCATTAGTCAATGAGTGAGTTTTGTGAAGCAGGGTTTTTTGAGTGAAGTCATAACTCACAAAAATATTAAATGTTCATATTTTGGTAAAGACATCCAAAATTGGTGAAGGTTTTGAGCTACACTTGATATAGAGGTGTTCTAAACTCAAGTATAGCTTGTCTTTTGGAGATTAAACATCTCCATCAATAATCACATCCACCATAAGCAGATTAATACACATTCAATCACTTATCACTAAATTAGTTAACGTAACCAACATATGAAACAACAAATAGGATGAATTATGACACAATATAAATTGAATCCGGTCTCCAATCTATGCGCTAGAGATCTGCCACACAGACACTTGACACTAGCTTCATGGCCTCATGCCGGCAACATGCCTAGGAACCTCTCTCTCTCTGCTACATGCATCGACATTCTTTATTAAGATGAAAAGTTACAATCTTTCAGTTCTGCCTGTTTGGCGAGATTGTTTGGTATACATTCTAGTTAACCATTACAAAATTATCTAGTGGCCCTAACATTGGCATGCCCGGAGTACCTCAAGCCAATGTTCAATGATTAGAAAAAAAATCAATCTTCTTCCATATCATCATCCGACGAAGGAAAGACATCAATAGTAAACGAGGAGCAAGCATCTACAAAATCCTGGTGAATCTTTTTATTGATGGACTTTAATAATTGTTGTACTTTGGTCAGATTCAGAGTAACTGCTTTGTCTTGGTGAGAAGTCAATGCTTGAGACAAAATGGCATGACTCTATGCTTTGGCTAGTTGAAGATTGAACTCCTCCTGCAAGTAGAAGTCTTGCTGGGTGATATGCTTACGACATTGGTGCTCTATTATTGTTTGTTGTTTGGCCTCTGTTCACGGGAGGGTAGCCACCTACAATTGAGTTTGGAGTACTTGCCATTCCTCAAGAGTAGATTGAACTACTTCTACCTTTGCCATACATTCTTCTTCAAGATTGCACTATAGCGTAGCAGCCTGTTGATTGAGGGACTGGAGGTTTTTGTCTTGTTGTGCCAGTTGCAGCGAGAATTGTGTTGGTTTCCCGCAAAGTAGAGGTTGTTTGCTGCAGCAATGTGTGATCATCGACTTCACTTTTAAGTTGATACTTCAGCTCATTAATCATGATGTCTTTTACCATAATCTCCTTCTGTATATCTTGAATCTTCTTCAGATGGCATTGGTTAGCTTGCTCCGAATTGAGAGCTTGCTTCTGGTACGTGTCGACTTCTTGGAGGGCTTCTTCAAAAAATTCTTTGATGTACTACATTTGAGTCAGTGTTAATCCTTTGTTATAGCTGATTCTACTGGTGAGACTAGAGTAAATAGAGTAACTTACGGGGTTCTTGGGATGACGAGATTTTGGTAAATATAATCCCTTGATATTTTTCCACCACTTAATCATAATGTACAAGCAACTATTCAATGAAGTATAGACTAAGTATAATATTCTTCTACACAACTCTATGTAAATTACTAACCTTCTACACAATAATCACATCCACCACAAGTAGATTAATACACATTCAATGACTTATCACTGAATCAATTAATGTAATTGACAGACCAAACAATAAATAGGAGGAATTACGACACAATATAAACCAAATCCAGTCTCCGCTCTATGCATTAGAGATCACCCACATAGACACCCAACACTGCCTTCACAGTCTCATGCAATTCTCAGTGATGTGATTAGTTAACCCACATATGGCACATGGAGAGGATCTTTCAAATCTCCCTGTGCCTTGTCTTCCTCCTATGCCTCTACCTCTACCTGCAAAGTTTTCTTGAAAGGTACTAGCTTCATCATCAAACTTTTTACTCTTGCCTTTACCTCCTTATTCTTGTTTATGGATGATGATGAATCCTCCAGTGTGAGCTTGATATTTGTATCAAGTGGTGTAGATATTGACAACACTAGTCCATGTTATATCTAGAAAGAAGATCAGAGCAGTACTTCTTCTATGATAGGAATATGCCTTCTTTTGTTTGCCAAACTTCGATACCTAAGAAGTAGTGAAGTAGACTAGGATCTATCATAGAATACTCAAGGAAAAGCTATGTGATGATGAATAGGATGTGTTCTTCATCTGATCCTGTCAAGATCAAGTCATCTACATAGAGAATGATTATTGCAAGTAAGGACTCATTCTGATAGATATATAAGTTAGCATCAGTAGTGATTTGTTGAGATCCTTTATCTTTGAAGAACTTGCACATATTTTGATAACAGGCTCTACGAGCTTGCTTAAGTCCATAAAGTGCTTTGTGAAGCTTGTAGACTTGATCTTCCTTTCCTTTGATCTTGAAACCTTTAGTTTTTTCAACATATACTTCTTCTTGAAGATCTCCATCGAGGAAAGTACTTTTGATGTCGAGTTGGTAAATGGGCCAGTTGAAGTGTGCACTTAGTGCAAGAATAATTCTTATAGTTGTGAACCTTGTAGTAGGGGCAAAGGTTTCTTCATAATCAATGTCCTATTTTTGCTTATATCCCTTAGCTACAAGCCTTGTTTTATACTTGTCGATTGTACCATCTAATTTGTACTTGACTTTATATAGCCACTTAAATCCAATGTCTTGATGATTTGAAGGCCTTGGAACAAGTGTCCAAGTGTTGTTCTTCTCATTTGCATCCATGTCTACTTGCATATATTCTTCCCACTTAGGTTGTCCTTAATATTCTTTGTAATTGGAAGGCTCTAGAATATGTTGAATCTGATGCATAAGTGCATAATTTACATAGTGACTTTGTTCTCATTGCTAATTTTTTATGATCCTTTGAGATCTTCTTAGTTGATGAGAAGTATTTGCCTCTGAGTTGTTCTTAGAAAAGATTGTGTCCCCCTATGAAGTGTAGATGGGTGGACTCAAACTCGCACTTGGATCTTTAGTTGAGTATGTTGAAGCTTCATTAAATATTACATCTTTAGAGATTATGATGGAGTGGTTCTCAAGATCATACAATCTATAAGCTTTAGATTTTTCATTGTAACCAATGAAGATATGTTTCTTTGACTTGCATTATAACTTGTTTTGATTTTCTTTTGGCCCATGTACAAAACCTTCACTTCCAAACACTCTAAAGTAATTGACATTGGGCTTTCTTCCATAGTAAGCTTCAAATAGACTCTTGCTATTTAATGCACTTGTGAAGCTTGTATTGATTATGTGCACTACAATATGCACTTCTTCTGCCGAAGACTTGAATGGTGATTCTTTGTATGAAGCATGGTTTGTGCCATTTTCATTACAAATCTTTTGTTCAAAAAAATCCATTTTGAGATGGAGTGTGAGGTTGAGTGACTTTTCTCGATGCCCTTTTACTTTAAGAAATTGTCCAAGTCATGATTGATAAACTCACCACCTCCATCTGATCTAATATTCTTGAATGACTTGGATGCTTCATTCTCAACTTGAGATATCCATTCTCAAACCTTTGAAAAGGTATCTGCCTTGGAATTTAAAAAATATACCCAAATGTACCTTGAGCGGTCATCTACTAGAAGAAAGAAGTAGATGGATCTGCTAAGTGAAGGGGTATTCATGGGTCCACAGAGATCCACGTGGACTAGGTCTAGAAGACTCTAAGCTCAAGTGAAGCCTCCTTGGGAATAGAAGCCCTATGTTGCTTGCCTTGGGTGCAAGCTTGGCAGATATCGTGTACTTTCTCGATCTTGGGCAATCTTTTAACCATCTGTGATGTAGAAATTTTGGTTAGGTATGAGATGTGCATGTACCTTTGATGCCAAAGGCTAGAAAGGGACACCTTGGTCAGAAAACATGATAGCTTGTACAACCCTTTTTCTTCTACTCCTTGTGCAATGATGTCATTAGTTGTGGGGTCAATGACCTTTATACAAGTGTTCTCAAATAATACTTTCTTCTCATGTTCGTTGATGGCATTAAATGATAGTATGTTCATGCACAAGTTTGGGACAAATAGTACATTGAATAAGGCTTTACACTCCTCCCGATGATTGGTGATGTGAACTTTTCCTTTGGCTTCGATGGGGAGACTTTTGTTGTTGCTTAAGTAAACTTCACCAGTATGGTCTTTAATCTCTTGGAAAGAGTTGTGATCTTTGCACATATGAGATTTGGCTCCACTATCAAAGATCCACCCTTGAGATGAACTCGAAGTAATTAGGGTGTTCTCTTCTATGGAGATGAAGAGTTCTTCACTAAAACAATGAGACCTATGCTGATTAGACTTAGATTGGTTCCTATGTCTAGAAGGTTGGAGCTATTCTTCTTATTGTAGAAAAAATTTCTCAAGATGTCCTGTTTTGCCATAGTAATTACACGTTAACCTCTTTGATGAATTGTTGGAACCTTGTTTAGATGTAGAGCTAGAGTTATGATTAGTATAATTTGCCTTGTTGAAGGTCCCTTGGCCTTCATCATGGTTTCTTGTGAGGATGCCAACTTTGCTTGAGATTCATGGAGGAGCAAAAGTTGTTGAACTTCTTCCCACATCAATACTTGGAGATGATTGTAAAATGTTGTTACAAATGTTTCATAGGATCTAGGGAGCTTATTGAGAAGGCGAATGGCCATGTCCTCGCTAGAAACTTGGTGGCCATATAATGCTAGCTTATGTTGATAATCCTCAAATGTGGCAATAACTTTAGAAATGGGATCATGGGGCCTAATTGATAGGTTGTGAAAATCGGCCTCTAAGGTGTAGATTTTGAATGGATTTTTGTCTTCATAAAGGTCTTTCAAGATATTCTAGGCCTCGTGGGACATTTTATAGGAGGTAATATGGCCCTTGATTAACTCTTCACAAGCTAGAAGTAATTGTTTTAAGCCTCACTTGTCTTTGAAATCCCATACATTCCATGCTCCTAGATCACTTTCCTTGTTTGTCTCTCACTCGGTTCTATAAACTAGTTCATTTAAGAGGTTGATATAAAGGTATGGTCTGATGGTATCCTTCGAGAGCATAGTTGGTGCCATTGAGTCGCTCATCCTTCGGCATAAAGATCAACTTAAATGAGGATAAATACCATTGTCTAGAGGACCTTGCATTCGAAATCCTTAACATTGTTGCTATCGAAAATAAATCTTCACACTTGCAAAATTGAAGTCAAAATTTGCACAATATTTGAGATGGGGTGGAGGGGGGAGGGGCTTATAGCAACCCTACACTTGATGAGAGATACACCTTGGAGGGGAGGGGGACTTAGAATAGCCCTACTCTTGGCACCAAATGTGAGGGGAGTCGACACAAAGAGAGGGCTTAGAGTATCCCATTGCACACAAGTTAGCCTTAGAGTAGGCTTAGGAAGTTGAGAAGCATGTGGGTGGGCTTAGACTAGCCTCCAACCCATAAATACACAAACACTAAGTTTTTCTTCTTATTTTAGATGTTACAAAATGAATGGCACACTTTGTGCTAAAGGGTGTCCACGTGGGAAAGGGATAAAAACCTTTGGGAATTACAATTGAACATCTTAGTCACAAAAGTGGATGCCTTAGTAGGGGTGCCAAAAGAACAGCCACAAAAGTTATGAAGATGAAGGCTTTCATGAGCAATAACGGGCCAAAATCCAAGTGATTGCTCCAAATAAGGAGAATGAAATGATGATATGATCTTCAAAGTGCAAAGATAACGTTTCCATGTGTATTGCTATTCCAAAAAATCGAGTCTTCACAGATAAAGATATAGCTTGACATGTATTATTTGAATAACATTTAAAATTCAACAATGTAGGGTACATGGCCTCTAAAATCGATTACACGACAAAGTTAATGTGAGTGGTTGTGGCTTGGTAGAATTTATGTAGATCACATATATGAACGGTTAGCAAAGATGCACATTTCAAGCTTATGTGTGTTGATTGAGTCTAACATCATCTATGATGTCAAATACTATGACAATCACATGGATCTTTGATAGATAAATTGATCATTACTTATAAATACAAACTACCAAACAAGTACCAAATCGATCATTACTGATGTCATTAAGCTGAACTGGCAGTTTTTTGGATGATGTAGGTTTTCTCCTCTACTATCACAGATAAATCATAGATGACATCATTAACGATGTCAAACCATGCCATTGCTATAGCATCAGTCTGTTGAACGTAGCTCATGGAGTGCTGACATAATTGGCAAAAATGGCACAGCCGATGATCCTTGCTCTCTCTCGTGAGTTGTGTACTCTCTCTCTCTCTCTGTCTGTGTGTGTGTGTGTGTGTATGTGTGTCTATGTGTGGATAGCCTTCTCCTCTGTATGATGTGCTCTACAGAGCTTAATGGGAGAGAACAACAACGAAAGGAGCATCCTGCCTTGTTAGAGGTTTTCTCTATTGAAACTGCTATTTTGTAGCTTCTACAACAAGTAGCTCACGAACTTGCACCAAGTTGAACAATAGCATATCTTAGAGCAATCACATTTGTTATTTGGTCATTCTGAAGTAGATCGTGTTTTGATTGCATTGATGAAAGCATCTCTCTCTCTCTATCTATCTATCTATCTATCTATCTATCTATCTATCTATCTATCTATCTATCTATCTATCTATCTATCTATCTATCTTTGGGTGTATGTGTGTGCACATAGTTTTATCTGTTGTTTAAGCAAGAGAACAAGATTGAGTGAAAGACCTATGGAGTACATGAGTGGACAGGTGAAGGATGGATCCTAGAATAGATCACAAAAGCTATTGTGGATCATCATCTTCATCAATAATAGATCGGGCTAGCATTGATATACCATGATGGCTCTAAGCTCACATTCGAAGTTCAACAGCTAGTAGAAATAATGAGCGGACCCCTATTTGTGAGTGCTAAGAGGAATCTCTCAAAGAAGCTCTTTGATGCATGAGTGGATAGAAAAGATGCTTTTATCAAATAACAGAGTGCCAAGGTGTGATTTTTCTCATCAAACTATGGTTCTTTTCATTTGCAACTGTAGACACATAGCAGCCAGAGAGTGACAACATCCAAGAGGAAGAGTTAGCCAGAGAGTGACATCATCCGATGTGATCACTGGCTCATGCAAAGAAAGACTTGGGAATGACATGTGTGCAACTCTCCTCCCATCCTTTTATATCCTCTTGTATTCTAAAAATAGCAATGATCTGGAATGATCTAGTGTGGTAGCCATCATGCAACACTCATCCCTATTACTATTGAATACCTTAGGATATCCCTTGAGCTTGGGAACTTGGTTATGGCTAGCCCTTCTCCCACACACACATGGAGTGGTCTGTGTAGACCAATGTCTTACACTCTCTCCCCCTTCTAAAGATCATTGTCCTCAATGATCAATGAGGGAAAGTACTTGCAAACTAGATCTTTTGATTCCCAAGTAGAGTTAATGGTAAAAATCCCCTCAAGCTATGTTAGAAAGAGTACCAATCCCAATATCAAACACAAAAATTCCAAAACATCAATTTTGGGGAATTCACACAATATATGGAACCTAAGAACTCTCTAATTTAATATGGAGCTTTGAAAGAAACTCCTCACATTTTGAGAGCATCAAGAAGAGAAATAGAAATTGAGACAACCATACCAAACACGGACAAACCTTGGCCTCAAAAACTTTGGGAATGAGTTTATGAGACTTGATAGAAGAAAGAGAAACACCTTGACCCACCTATTCTTGAAATAGTTATGGGGCAACGAGTTGATAATCCTCTTGAAGGATCTTGTTATGATTATGCTCAAAATATTAGTTCTCTTGATAAGATATAATGAGTCTTCAAATTCTTCTTAAATACATGGGAGAATATGAATCTATATGAAAGTGCAAGAGAGCATGAACAATGATAGGGAGATGTATAAGAGATAGTGAGCTCAAACCATCTATTGCAGAAGAATTCAAGAACATGAAGGTTAGATGTATGCCCCCTTTGGATGAAATGTTGAAAGTGAAACCTCATCTTTGGGATAAGCCAACCCAATGAGTGAAGTGACATGAAGAAGCCAAAACTGCATCTCTAAGCTAGCTCATGTGTAAAACAAATCCCTCTTGAAAAACATATGGGATTACAATTAAGTGGATGAGGAAAACACTTGTTTTCCTATATTCTATAATGATTTCACAACCAAAGAAGCACTATAATATATCATAGGAGTTGTGATTGCCACTAAGGAACTTTGGGAGAAATAGGGTTCACCTGATTTGAGACCCACATGGATGAAATTACAATTAGAATATGGACACATAGAGCATCCTCTTTGAATATTGGAAGGGATTGTTCTCATGACTTGTGGAGTTAAATTTGCGCATAAATTGATGATATGTCATTTTGGAAATTTTGGAGACTATGAGATGATCCTAAGAAGGCCTTTCATGCATCAAATACACACACTTTAAGCTTTGGGTTCCAACTCTTGATATTTGAAAAACTTAGATGGTACCACGAAGATAAATCTAAAATATTTATCTTATAGGAATATCACTCCACTATAATAGAATGCCCTTCATTAGGATTACTCTATACATAGTGTGTTGCATGTAGATAAACACCTATGGGTTTCTAATGTTGCTATTAGAGAAACATAAAAAAGACACAACGGATAGGAAGGTATATGCAAGACAATGTTAGATTGGTCAAGGATCAAACATAAACATTTGAGGATTTTTCATATCAAAACCAAAAATTATGGTTTTAGGGAGACTATTGTTGATATATTTTGGTAGTGATATATATGAATACACCAGGATGGTCGGGGCACTTTTTTCCCTCTTTAAGAGGTTTTTCTCCCCCCATGTATATATGCCTATAACCCTAATGGGTCACTTATCTTTGTACAGTCACTTGGTAATACATTCAGTTGTGTGTGTTGTGCACGAAGTTTCTTCTTCCTTGTGTCATTCATGTGCTTCTACAAAAATCAAACTCCAACAATTGTTATCAAAATAGGCCGCTCTTTCATTTAGGGCATTGTCAAAACCCCTCAAGTCATAGTCTCAGAATCTCACAAAATTTGGTGTGCATACTCATGGTGATTAGGAGGTCAAAATTCCTTCATTTGTGGTGTCCAAATTTCAATCTGAGCTCATTTCCACCTCCAAATGCACTATCATAGTGCGTGTCTAGGCTATTTTATCTGTTTGTGCCAAAATATATATATATAGGTTTTGGTTTTCCACTACAAGCAACTCAAAGTCTACTACAGGTTTAGCAGAACTTGACAAGGTAGTTTTGTTCAACTTTTTGAGATACAATCATTTTTTTGCATCAAGGTATTTTAGTTAGTGGCCATGGCTGAAAGCAATGAGCTATTCCATATGTTGGATGTTGAGGATAGGTTGGATGGTACCAATTACCTAGTATGGGCATATATGTTGCTTTATGTATTGGTCACCAAATAACTGTGGAATATTGTGCAAAGTGTCTGAAAACAACCTACTACACCTACAAATACAATTATTGAAGGTGATGTAGATGGCATTCAAGATTATGATCTTTAGGTTCCTATTTGTGTTGCCATTCTTGCTGCACCTACTATAGAGAAACTTCATTAGGATGGCAGAGATGCTCAAGCACATGCATTGATAGCCTTGTCTATCAAACATGCCATTATCCCTCATATTCGCTCTTGCAAAATAGCAAAGGATTCTTGGGATACACTTACCAATTTGTACCACGCGTGATGCTTACCTTCAAAAGCAATTTGAGAGTGAGCATATTAATGAAGGAGATTCTATGGAAAGGTTTTTTACAAGGATCAAAGATTCAAAGGAGTAGTTGATTTCCACTTATGAAGGCTTGCTAGACATTTCACTTGTGCAAAATATTCTGAATGGTCTTCCATATTCTTATCAGAGTTTTGCTTCTACTCTTTGGTTGATGATGAAAGGCAATCCAAATTTCTCAACATTTGAGGAGTTAGTCTCTAGTTTGTTGCAAGAAGGTTGGTCCAAGTAGAAAAAGTCCATCATGCATGTAGAAGATCAAGCTTTCTTAGCTAGTGAGAAGAGCACAGGTAAATGGAGCTCATCTACTAGTAAGTAGAAATATGCTAGTTTTGTGTAGTCAAAAAAGGAAGATAAATACAAGAAGAAAACAAAAAGTAGAAATTGTTTTGCAAATGTTGTAAAGCAAATGATTATTTCATAAAGAGTTGTCCAAAATTGGCTACAAAAGAGGCAAAGAAAAGGAGACTAGAATGGTTGTTGCAAAGGCCTCTACACCTAAAATAGAGTCTGCTAATCTTGTGTAGAATGAAGAATGTTTATTTATTAATATTTACATTTATGACCCATCTTGTATGTCTAAAGTAGACTTAGATGTTTGGTACTTTAACACTGGGGAAACCAAACATATTATCTTGCAACATAGCAGGTGTCCCATTAAAGCATTGCAACCTATCACTCCATATGAGGCTTGGCATGGTCATAATCCATCTGTTGCTCACCTATGTGTTTTTGGTTGTTTGGCATATGCATTTGTGCCTAAACAACAACGTAGGAAATCGGATGATAAATTCTGAAATGTATTTTTGTTGTGTACAGTTCTGAAAGCAAAGGCTATTGTCTATATCATCCACAATCTAAATGCATTTTGGTTAGATGTGATGTTCTTTTTGTGGAAGATCCTATTCAACCATTACTTTCATGTAATAAGGAGACATATGTTAGCTCCAAAGACATGTATGATACTTTGTTGCCTCTTTTTACAGGTGGACAGTCTAGTGTTGGTCCTAATGAGGCAACTTCTCAACCTTTACATATTTCATGTGATGATGCAAATCATTCCATTTCTTATGCAGATTTACATGATGCACTTGTTGATGAGAGAGCTGATATTAAGGAGACAAAAACTATGCAAAAATGGCTTGTGAAAACTTTGCATGATAGCAAATTAGATGCATCAGATTGCTATGCTATGGCTACCTTTAGTCTCCGTGATGAGAATGAGCCTATTTTGTTTGATGAAGCACAAGATTTTGAAAATTGGATGGTTGTTATGCAATCAGAATATGATGCTATAATGAAAAATTGTACCTGGTCTTTATGTGACTTGCCTCTTGGCAAGAAGGCCATTGGCACTAAGTGGGTATACAAGCTAAGCATAAGAATGATGGAACAATTGATAGGTATAAGACTAATCTTGTTGCAAAGGGTTGTGTGCAAGGAAGAGGCATTGATTTTGATGAGACCTTTGCACCTATGTGCCTAAATCTACTGTTCATAGCATTTGTGCACTTGCACCTCATCATCGTTGGAATGTACATTAGTTGGACATTAAAACTACATATCTGAATGGTGACTTACATGAGAAGTGTATGCTTTTCAAGCCTCTCGCTTTTTGCAAAAAAGGCATGAAAACCAAGTTTGAAGATTGAAAAAGGCATTATATGGTTTGAAGCAAGCACTACCTGCTTGGTATGAAAAGATACATGCCTATCTGATTGCACATGGTCTTGACAATTCAACCTTATATGTTAAGAGTGGAAGTGATGTGCATCTGATCATTATTGTGTATGTTGATGACATGCTACTCACTAGTTCTCATGAG
>CM035442.1:100012508-100145008 GCA_020310875.1 Ceratopteris richardii | reverse complement strand
TTTTAGAAATATCAAATGCTTTCGATGTCATTTTGATATCAATCCTCAATAAAGTCTACCATGCCATTATCCTCATTATTGCAAAAATTTTTTACTTTGTCTTCTTTTGAATATACTGCTTTCAATCTTGCATATTCTACAGGATCACTTTTGCATAAACTCCTCATGGATGCTTCTAATAAATGAGGTCTTATTGGAAACTTTGAATGGTGGAAGATTATCAAGATCATACATTGGAATCAACATACATGAATAAAAATCATTATCCCAAGAAGTCAAAAAATTTGGCCTTGGGGAATGTTTTGGCAGCCATGTTCAAAGAGAAGGTCGGGTTGGTTCCTGACAATAACTTTGAAAGTGGTTTTTGAGTGGTTGATTTTGGATCTAGAGGCTTCGCAAAAGCTATCCAAGAACCTCCAAAACATCTCCAGGTTGGTATAGTCATTGTGGACAAACACATTCATATCATTGGTGAGAAGTCTCATGGTGATGTGGCCATGGTTGTGGGGCAAGAATAGGCCCTTGATATTACCAACTTCCACCTGTTGTTCCACAAGCCGACTAAGCTGTTTCATGGTGATGGCAAAGAGAAGGGGAGCCAATGGACACCCTTGTCTAATCAATCGTTTTAATTTGATTGCCTTTGAAAGTTGGCCATTAACATTAATTTGAGTCGATGTGTTTCCCAAGAGGGTTTTCATTTTGCTTCCATGCGTCTATTCTCTACATGGTATCAGAGCACTAGGTGGAGATCTTGAAAGTTCTTTTAGTGGTGATTTTGGAGATTCTGGTGGTGGTTATGCTTGAGTTTTGGTGGTGTTGCCTTGCCTTATTGAGAGAAGCCTCTTTATCCATCACTTTTACACTCTTTGGGGTTTCATCTTGCCCTTTTCCCACTTCCTTCTCTTTCACCCCACTTTCCTTCCCTCCCACCCTCTTTTATGGTCATGCTGAAGAATTGATAGTTCATATCAGTTCATGTTTAAGTGTTTAAACACACTTTTGTGCAGTTCCTTTATGAATCTTTTCCATACGTGTTTATAAACTTTTATTCACTCCATGTGTTGTGGATTTTCCATGATATATGAGCTTCATTAGATTTTGTGTACAATTCTTTTTCACTACATTGCTTTTGTGCATTAACTCTACCCACATGGCATGATATTGTGAAGTCATGCCTTGCTTATCCTATTGAGGTATCACAACTCTTTATTTTAGATGTTAGACATTGGTCTACCGAGACCACTCCATGTGTGTGTGGGACAAGGGCCAACCATGGCCAAGGTCCCAAGCTCGCAGGATATCCTTATTCAGTAGTAATGGGGACGAGTGTTGCATGATGGCCACATGGCAACACTAGATCATTCTAGATCATTGCTATTTTTAGAATACAAGAGGATATAAAAGGATGGGAGGAGAGTTGCACGCACATCATGCACAAGCCTTTCTTTGCATGAGCTAGTGTCACACTTGGTATCACAACTAATTTGAGAAGAGAATTGGCAAGAGAGTGCATGGTTTTCTCGGCGCTTTTTTTTGCATGATCTTCTTCATCATCGCCGTCATCCTCGTGTGGGAGTTGTGCAAGCTACCATAGAGAAATCTGTGGAGAAGGGAGCAAAATTATTTTTTTGAAGAGAAGCAGAGAGGAGCCCACAGGACCCCCCCACGTGAGCATGGCATCCAAGATCCCCCCATGAGCATGGCACCCAAGGAATTGCTGCCCACGTGCATGAGCATTGCTCGATTTAGAAGAGAGAGAGTGAGAGAGAGAGAGAGAGAGCTTGCTCTTCTCATCTCTTGTTGTGAGGAGAAGTAGAAGCAAAGCATTGTTTATTGGCACCTCCAAAGGTTTTCTTCTTGCATGTAGGATTGAAGTGGAGCTCCGAGGTGTCTATGGCTGAAGGAGACTTACATAGAGGCAATTTCGACCTTCTTATTCATTTTCCATAGCCAAGATCCTCCTATCATAGTCTATTTGCACCACCTATCCTCACTCTTTTGGCCATATCTTGGCCAATTGAGATCCAACTTTAGAAATTCGTGTTGCTATGGATTGCTCTCTAAGATATCTTTCTAGAGAGTGGTCATAAGCTAGCTTTTGGATTCAATCACAACCCTATTTAGATCTTTGATTATGGCTATTTGTCATCCTCAATCCCCGTTTGAGCACTTTCATGATGCAACAACTATCGGGAGATTTTTGGAAAGCCAAAAGGAAGGAGTGTGGATCATCTTTAGCACCTGCATATCAACTTTTGGATCCTCAAATAAGTTTTTTGGTCAATTATCATGCATTTTTTTAATTCATGCCGCATATAGAAAATGCATTTTTGCATAGCATCTTTCGTATATGCATAGTATGCCATTGTTTAGTCTTATATGGTGCATGAAGTGTTGTTTGTAGGTACAAGTAAGTATTTGTATTGTAGGTTCAATGAGGGAAGTATAAGAACTTATTGTATTCTTATTAAAATACCATGCTGCAAGCACAAAGAAATACCCAAGGGCATGTAGTGCCCTTTGGTTGATTTGTAGATGGATTGTGCTTGCCGGCACTATTTTTTATGTTGCAAAAAGTGCATGATTTGTACTTAGTGTAATTTTTTAGATTTTCATTTTTACATCATTATGCTACGGAAATTTTTAGGATTCATTATGCATATGCATTCAAGGATAGCAACCATATTAAAAGTTTCCTATTTTATCATTTTCTTTTAAGCAAAGGCTTGTGACTTGTTTTATTCTCTGCTACTAGTTATTTATCGTAGGAATACATAGAGCGTACAAATAGAAAGAAAATATAAAAAAAATAAAAAACTAATCGAAACCATATCCTAGCATGGAATGAGGACCATTTGATACACTCATGGAAGAGCACCCCATAGATCCCATTCAGACAATGAGTGCTAGGATTGCCCATCTAGAGAGCACACTTCATGATATCTTAGAACATGTGCATGGCTCCAAGAAAGAGGAAGATGTGCATGAGCCTGACTTGCCAAGGATGGAGGTAGATGCTCAAGATGAGCATCCAACTCTAAACGTCCCTAGAGATAGCATCCTAGTCAGAGAGGGTAGATGGCAACTTAAGGATCTTAAGCCACCTAGATACCATGGCTCGACTAGTGCTAGGACTGCTAAATTTGTTGAGCAGTGGCTCAACAAGTGGAAGCACTGCTTCCATTTGTGCCATATCATGGATGATTGGCACAAAATTCAGCAGGCTACTTATAATCTTATGGATGCCACCTATAGGTGGTGGTGCAAGATAGAACAAGATAAGAAGCCAGAAACTTGGGATCAGTTCAAGGTCTTGTTCTATAACAATTTTGTACTATGTGATGAGAGGTCTAGAATGCTAGAGACTTGATTTTTCATCAGTTAGAAGAACCAAACCATTCAAGCATACTCAAATAAGTATATAGAGGTACTTCTTAAAGTGTCTGATACTATCCCTGAGTTTCTTCAAGTCCACAAGTTTATCTTGGGAACTAGAGAAACTATTAGACCTTTGATGAAGAAGAAGAGATGTGAGCCCTTGGCGCAAGCCATGGAGATGGCTTTAGTCTATGAGGATGGCCATAGGGGCATAGGCTCCCAAGGTCCAAGGTCCCCATGGACTGAGATAAGCTGACCCTTTCACACATCTACTCCTAGCTCGATCAATTCACAACCTTCTAGAGAGGCTAAGCAAGTGCACATGATCAAGACAATTTCAAGAGGTAAGAGGAATGTGTGTGTTCTGGCTGGGAGGGCATATAACAAGTCTATTCTTACCCCTCAACAAAAAGAGAAGGCAATGAAAGAGGGGTTATGCTATGGACGTCTAGGACATCACCTGTTCAAGGACTATCCTAAGAAAAAGAAAATAGCAACCACCAAAGTTACTAATCCCACTCAGGCAGGGAGTGATGGAGATGAGGACTTTGGAGATTCCCCATCCCACATATCATCCCCCATAGTTGCCATGATGGTCACAAAGAAGATCCCTACTATGCCAGATGTTGTGCTTTTGCCAAGGGCACAGAAAGGATACCAGTTTCTAGATATAGAACTCATTGTCGTGAGGGGAGTCATGGTAGGAGAGCCTATCAAGGTAGTCTTTGAAACTAGGTTGACACATAATGTGATTAGTTCTTGACTAGTCAAGAGGCTACATCTAGAGACTATGCAATCAGAGTATGCATACATAGTAGAGTTAGTCAATGGGAAGGGAACTGAGATATGGGATCGACGAGCTGTTGGTTTCCCATTGAGATCTAATCCTATAAGGACAAAATGGATTTTGAGATAGCTAGACTGACACGTTTTGATGTAGTCCTAATTAAGAAGTTGCATGCTAGGAAACGACTAGTCATTGACTTTGCATTGCATGTGTACTAGTTTGACAACGAGATCTCCAAGATATGTGATTGGTAACCGCTACCAAGTTGCATCTGTGGACAACGAGATCTCCAAGATATGTGATTGGTAACTGCTACCAAGTTGCTTAAGATTGATTTTAAGTATATTTGTTTTGTTTATTTTGTGTATTCATCATGTATTATGATGGATTATGCAGTCATGGAAACTCTAGTTGGAATGCTCAAGCACTTTCAAAGAAAGTAAGAGCAGAATTCTATGAGCTTTCCTTGAAAGAATTACCTTCAAGTTTGCCTCCTTGTAGGAACATAGAGCGTAGAATCAAATTGGTACCAGAGCAAGTCCGATTACTCGACCATCATTTTGAATGAGTTTGCAGGAGGAGAATGAAGTCCACAAGGTCATGGATGAGTACTCACAAAAAGGGCTGATTAGACCTAGCTATTTTCCCTTTGCAGCACCAATTCTTCTCATGAAAAAGAAAGACAAATCTTATGTTGATGTGTTTCGACTGTCGATCACTCAATAAAATTACCATAAGACACAGATATCCCATGTCCAGGACAAGATCATTTGGTATGCATTCCAAGATTCTTCCCCTCTCGATCCTTGACAAAACTACTTTGTCAAATCTTCAATGTTTCTTGTTTCTTGATAAACAAGGAAGTATCTGCTTTACTCATGATAAAAATTGATCCTGAAGGTATGTTGCGATAATCCTCTCCAGGCTACTAGGTACTCTTGGATGACATAGTTCCTCAATCATTTCTATCTATGATCTAGTACCCTGTCTGGAGAATGACATGTGCTATCACTTTCCTGCAAAGAAACAATACCCTCTATTAGATTATCCTCCTTGGAAATATACTTTCTAAGTTTATTGAAATGAAACATTGGATGGACTTTGCAATCTAGAGGAAGCTCTAATCGGTATGCAACATCACTAAGATTCTTTGCTATCTTCCAAGGTCCACAAAACCTTGGTGAAGGCTTACTATACTTCCTTATGGATAGTAAAGTAGATCTAGCTGGTACCAGAAGAAAGACTTTGTCACCTTCCTCAAAGGATCTAGGAGATCTCTTCCTCTCAGCATACTCTTTTGCCCTATCAGCTCCTCGCTACATCTTGGCTTTAGCTATGTTTAGATTTTCTTGGAGGTTTGCTAAGAACTCCAAAGCACTAGGACTGTTCTTTGGCATTCCTATGGTACTGGGAGCATTGGGATTCATACCATAGTTCATCTCAAAAAGGTACGTTCTTGTCAACTTGTGAGGCCTATTGTTCTAAGAAAACTCTACTGATGGAAAGTAACTATCCCAACCTATCTACCTCTCACACACATATGCTCTCAATATGTCCTCGAGAATTTGGTTGACCCTCTCAGTCTGACCATCTGTCTGAGGATGATCACCACTACTTATTTCAATGATACTTTCAGTTTGTCAAATACAAACTCCCAAAAATGTCCTGTGAATTTGACATCCCTATCTAAAACTATGGATGTTGGTAACCCATGCAATCTGAAGACATTCTAGATAAACAACTCTGTTACCTATGGAGCTTCTATCATCTCCTATGTGGGTATAAAATGAGCCACTATGTTTGATTGACCTACCATAACTAGGATAGTATCCTGCTTCCTTTGTGTCCACGGTGACCCCACTATGAAGTCCATGGATAAATTATCCCAGTAATGATCTGGAATTTGTAAAGGATGTAGAAGATTTGGTGTCTTTACCCTTTTTGTTTTGTTGAATTGACACATAAAGCATTATTGAACATAAGTGTGGGCATCTCTAGCTAATCTAGGCCACCAAAATGTTCTTCTAACAAGATGTGTTGTCTTATCAACACTAGGATACCCTGCATAAGGAACATCATGGTTATCATGCATGACTTTTCTTCTCAACTCTTGGGTATCTAGTACACAAACCTTTCCATCCTGTTTGACTATTCCATTCTCCTTTGAGAAATTGGAATATGGATTGGACTTGTTTGCTCTACTAGGTGAAGAAACAATTGAAACTACCCTGTCTCCTATAATAGAGTCATCACTTATGGTTCTGATAATCTATAATAAATGTGGGTCTTCCACTTATGCTTCCCTTATTTATTGAAACAATGAGCTTTCTAGAACTATAAAGCTCATTTGATACATTATTTGTGATAATGCATCGGCTAGTATATTCTCTTTGTCTCTTCTATACAGGATTTCCATGTAAAACTCCTGCATGAGCTCAGCCCAACGAGCATGTCTACCTTGAAGATCTGATTGACTACAAAACTACTTGAGTGTATGGTGATAGTTTACACAAGAAAGATAGTGTCTCTATAATTTAAGTGATTGCACCACTACATACAACTCTTGTTCATGCACTAGCCAATTGCATTGTGCACTACTCGATTTCTTGCTTTCAAAAGCTATTGGCTTGGCATATTGGCTCAAAGATGCCCCTATGTCTATGCCACTAGCATCTGTCTCTAACTCAAATGCTTCTACGAATATACCACTTCGAGTATAGAATCCTCTGAGACAGCTTATTTTAGAGTGTCAAAACTTTCTTGTTGCTCTTGCTTCCATGCAAATGGAGCTTTTTCTTGAAGCAAGTTCTTCATAGGTGCTACTATCGACGAATAAAAAGAGATGAATTTTTGATAGAAATCGAAAAGTCCTAGAAATGATCATAACTGCCCCTCATCCTAAGGAGAAGGCCAAGCTAAAATAATTGGGACCTTTTTGGGATCCATATGAACCCCATCAACCGAGACCACATGCCCTAGGTACTCTATCCTCGGAAGAAACAACTGAGTCTTCTCTGGATTTACATATAGTTGATTCTCTTTTAATACATTCAATACTAATCTTGGATGATTCTCATGCTCATGCGCAGTCCTACTATACACTAAGAGATCATCAACAAAATCCACAACGCACTTTCTAACTAATGGTCACAAAATGTCATTTATTAACATCATAAATGTAACTAGTGCATTAGTCAAACCAAATGTCATCACTAAGTACTCATAATGCCCAAAATGGATCTTGAAAGTTGTTTTATATACATCACGATCTTTTACCCTAATCTGATGGTAGCCACTCTTTAAATCTATTTTTCTATATACAATGGCTCCACCTAGAGCATCTAAAAGATCATCAGGGAAAAGACAAAATGTGTTTTTAGACATTTTAAATTGTCCTAATTTTTGTAAGCATGAGTAAGAGTCTTCCTCGTGATCTTATCAGCCTAATCTATTTTTTGCTAGAATTTTTAGAGCTCTCTAGAGTATGTATTTTTTAGCATAGCAAGTGGAAAGAATAAATTTTAAGTGTGGACATGGAAACTTAAAATGATATAAAAGATAATGAAAGACCATTTCTAAAGGAGGTTGCTTCATTTGATGAATAGAAGAAGTAAGAGAGCTCTTCCAAAGTAAATCTCATCACTTTGCTTTATTATTGATTTTGAAGTGAGTTTGGTGAGTAGGTCCATGAATTTATCTCAAAGATTGGTTTTTTAATGTGTAAATTTAAGACTTTCATTTATATATTCTTAGTCTAAATGCTAAGTAATAAAAAGTAGGAGTTGTTTTCTCATGACTGTGTAAAGTTGCAAAAATCATGATTATTTCATAAGGGGTTACATACATAAAAATTTAAAAGTAATATTATAGATATATTCCTTATGCAAATTTTCACATTTTAGGCATTTGAATCACTAAAAAGTCTTATTTCTATCTCAAGATATGATGAAAACAAATTTATCAACAAAAATGGTAAGTTTTTTATTTATTTTTCTTAGAATTCTAGATTAATGAGTGTGCAAGTTTTTGCTTGATATTTCTTGTGAATCATTGATTAAAAAGGGGCTAGTGTTTTTTTATATTTCTCAAATTGACAATTTAATGGTTGTGGCTCTTTCTCTTTTATGCTATAATGATTTTTGAGAGTAAAACTCCAAAATAGAACAAAATAAAAAGAATCTCATGTTGAATACATTATTGTGGCAATAGATTATCTAATGAAATGGGTTGAAGTTAGAGTTATAAGAATATGCAATGCTTAGACCACAACTGAATTTCTTTCTAAATAAATCCTCATTAGGTATGGATTAGTAGTTTAGATCATGTATGATAGGGGAACTCATTTTGTTAATAATTTTATTGAATGCTTATTAGAGTAGTGTCTAACAGTGCACAAAAAAGCTTTCTCTTTATCATCCGCAAGAAAATGTTCAAGCCAAGAATGCAATTAAAATCTTATGTATATGCTCATAACGCTAGTGAACAACAAGCAATCTAATTGGGACAATTGATTGCATCATGCAGTTTGGGCCTATAGAGTTCCTTATAATACACTGCTGGGAATGACACCATTTAGCTTATATATGGTCAAACTTCTATTTCACCAACTGAGTTCCTAATTCCTACATTGAGATTGGAAAAAAAATATTCATGGAGAGTTCATGAGTTAACCAATCATGTGGATTTTTTAGAGAGACGACAATAGACAAGACTAAGAGCTACAACATGCATTTACGTTGCTAAAAGGCAACAAAAATCTTACGACAATGCACATATTCAAGTTTAATGTTTGCAAGAAGGAGACTTTGTTTTGGTGTACAAACCAAAACAACATGCCAAGAAGCTGCAAACAAGAGGCCATGGACCATTTGTAGTTAACAAAATCATGATAGGAGATGGAGTCCAACTAGCAACTTTGTAGGGTGAAATCTTGCCCAATTATATAAGTGCGTGAACAAAAGATATCTTGCACCTTTGGGCGATGAGAAGTTGGCAAGAATACAAATAGATAAAGGCCAATAGGACAAATAGAAGCAAATTAGGGAAGATGCACAATAAGAATCTTGGCAAAGGATCCTTCCTTGTAAAAATTAATGCAATTGATTTTTTACCTTATCCCATCTTCACTAGTAGTACAAGTTTTTATGATGAACGTTATTAAAAAAATCATAACAAAGAATATCCACTCCAAATTGTACCAGAATGATGGACCCTTCCTAGGACCACTATATTGGTTGCCATAGTCAACCAAAACTTAAATTACTCTTTGGAGTAGAGGATTAAACATCTAAATCTTTGCATACTAAAAGTAGAATCTCTACTTTCTAGCAATCCATAGATGACTTGAACTGATTAATGTGAGGTGTATCAACCTCCTTGCACAAAATTTATTAACCATTGTCTAAATAGGCAACTTGCTTCTATGTGTATTCAATGCACACTATAACTTGAAATATGTAGAGACTAGACTAGTGAGCTTTCAAGCCCTATGTACCCAATGATAGTGGACACTTGATGAAAATATTATACACAAAAGGAACCTTACAAGACCAGATAAACGATGAGCTATCTTGACTATGAATTAAGAAAGTGTACGATCAGATATAGATAGATGACACTCTCTACTTATGTAGAGAACAAACTAGAAGGGGGCAGCTTAGCCCTAGATTATACACTTCAATGAGAGCTTACTAGTACAAAAGGATGCCCATGACTCTAACCATTATTCTCTTTATATAGTAATTCAAGTTTGGTGTAGATTTGAATTCAAATAAAACCTCCAAAAGATCCCAACTTTTCTCCATCAAGGTAGTTAGGAATGTTCAATTGAAAAACACAATGTTTGTTGGGTCTTCACCAAAGAGTGTAGGTGATGTGGCACTTTGACTTGAGCATTTTTTCACACACTTGAGCTTTCTAGAAATCTTTATTTCTAGCACTCTTGCTTAGGCTCAAGTGTTATTCTTCCTTGATCTCCTTCAAGTCAAGGTTTTCCTTGAACTTTTGTAGCTTGGTTGCATCCATAAAGTTGGTCATGATATATGTTCATGCTTCCTTTATGATGATGTACCTAATGTCCACTTTCTTTGCTAGTACCTTCTAGATGTGTTCTCGTATCCTCCTTTTAATAGACCAATCAACACCGCTAAAGCCCTTTTGTTGTAATCCATCTTCATAAGGACAATATAGACCTTGTTTTACTGTATTTTTAATGTACCTAAGCACCCTCTTGGTTGCATTCATGTGAACATCAGTAAGTTCATTAAAAATTTTTGAAAGTATTCTTGCAAAATATGGCAAATGAGGCCTTGTAATTGTAGCATAATTTCGGCTACCAATTATGCTCCTATATGAAAAAACGTCTTCAAGGGGTTGTCCTTCACCTACACATAGAGCTTAGTATTTGGATCCACACGTTCATTGAGTGGCTTACATCCACTCATGCCATACATATACAGTACATTAGGTGAGTATTTCCTTTGAAATAGGAAAACACTATTTTCTACAAAGAACTTCAATTCCAAGAAATTATTTGAGTAATCAAAGATCTAAAATCTTCATTCCTTCCAGGCTTGGGTTTGATCCATTTGATACCTACATCATCACTTCCTATTATAATGAAGTGTTCTACAAGTATGTATATGTAGACAACTAGGTCTTCTTGTTTCTTGGGATATCGAGAAGGGTCTCCATCACTTGGCTTGTCTCCACACCTCCACAACTATTTCCACAAGCCTTTGTTTCCAAGAACTAAGATATTGCATTATACCATGAAATGCTCTCCTAAGTTTACAAACAAAATCTAAATATTTAGGGTTTCCAAACCCTAATGGTTGAATCATGTAAACTATTAATTCCTTCAAATCAACATTAACAAATGCATTCTTTACATCCAATTGATATATTGGTCACCTCCTAAATGTGGCTTCTCAAGTGATTGACTTGATTTTGGTCATCTTTGCAAAAGGGTTGAATGCTTATTCATAGTCAATCCATAGGATTCAGCAAACCCCTTTGCCACAAGTGCCCATTATAGATCACTCAAGAGCTAAAAAACCTACCACATGACAAATAATCATCGATGAACCATGCAAAGGGATGACATATGTCCCACCACCACATGGATTGCATATCCCAACACCACATGGATGGCATATGTTCATGACATCAAGTACCACTTAAATGCCATATGTCCAAACCTATGCTTAAGGATGTTATATGTCCTTAAATCTAGATATCGAATGGATTAAATGATGCCATGTGTCACTAGTTCCCCAAGCCAACAAACTCTTTTGTGCACCAAAGGATTATCACATGGAGAGGGATTGTTATGATATCCATACTCTATACTTTTGCATTCGTGCATAATCCCATGCACCCATTTAATTGCTCATGCAAGAGATCCTCTCACAACTCTCATGCACGCAAACGCACATTATTCCACATAGTGATATTTCACCCTCTACTCTATATTAAGGAGTTTCATCTCTCATATGTTGGTTCACTCCAATTCATTGTCATGAGTGTCCACACTCTTCATGGGATCATCATACTCATAAAGCACGTCATGTAGAATTTTATTCATTTATTTAATTCATCATGTCAACACTTAGCATCAGTTGGGTTCGTAGAGGTAGTCATGGGTTCAAACCCCACCATGGAAGGATATTGTGGAACGTTCAGGCTGAATCCCAGTGTGCCTTTCATGCTGCTGTATGCCCTTGCTTTTGTGGGATAGGAAGGGGGCCTGCACGTTCTGTGTTTACTTCACCTCCAACTTTCAGCTCAATGATTTCAGTTCGTAAAATAAAACAAGGGAGAAGAGTTATAGCCCTAAAATTATATGGACTATATTGGTTGAGAAAGAGCTCCGTCTATATTGATTGAAATAGATATCTGCTCCTGACAAGACTCGCCTCATCACCATCCACTTGGAAAAGAGGATAAGGTAGTGTATCCCTGAAAAAAGTATATATACACAATTCACAGTCCTACAATAATACAGACTAAAATGGTTGCAATAGGCCTTCATCTCCTAACAAGGCCCACCTCATCTCCATCTTCTTGGAAAAGAGGTGAGATAAGGTAGTCCTGCACATTTAACGGAATATCTCTGGTCTATAGGGCTTGCTCTCTACAGCTCGTTCAATTTCTTCCAGAACGTCAGCTGTCAATTTATCCAGGTGTAGCAAGGATTCCATGTTCTCCTTTATCTGCAGCATGAAACAGCTCAAAAAATACATTTGATCGTTTGCAAAATCAGATAGCTGCATTCATCAAGAAGATTTCACACATACCTGCTCAACATTGCTAGCTCCTGTAATGACTGTGCTAATATTTTCGTTTTTAAGACACCATGCAATTGTCATCTGGGCGAGTGTCATTTTCAACTCTTCAGCAATTTTCCTCAACTCATCTACCTTACCAAGAATTCTGGGATCCAGCTTTCTGCTTGCCATACTCTGCATGTAAACCAGCTAGTGAGGAGTCAAACATACCCTTCACAGGATATCAATTAACATTTCCATGGCTGTAGAATTTACCTTATAGTTGTCCAGGGTGAAACGGCTGTTTTTCGGTAGTGAAAGTTGATGCTTATATTTGCCAGTTAGAACGCCAGATGCAAGTGCACTACAAGTGGCCAACCCTAGACCACAGCTTTTGTAAAGGGGTGCATATTCTATCTCAACCTGAAAAATCAGGATATTGGAAGGAATGTACCAGAATGACATCCAAAATGCAACTCAGACTTCATCATATGGAGTCATTGAACATAAAGCAGACCTCTATAAATCACAGTAGTGCATATCATGTTATGTGATGATACCAAATGAGAATGCTCAGAAACTATTAGGAGCAATGAGAATGACGTTGTCCCCTTACATGAAAGCATGTCTATCAGATCCCCTAGGATGAATAAGATGCCTGACCCCTTCCAGCATAGCTCTTAGACCATTTTAATGAATTGTTAATCCAGTTGAAAGGATTTTCCCAAGGTCCTTTTCATATACAAGCTTTCATCAGTTTCATATAATGGTAAAGATCCCCATTCCCACCCATGTAGCAATACTTCAGTGATGAGCAACCATTCACACTTCTTTGATTTAGTAATCTGACCCTCCCTGCAGAACATCATGCCTGATTCCCCTAAATCTACATCTCTAAATGTTATCAACGAGAGGAGATTAAATTGACATCCAGAAACACATCGCATGGAGTTGTTGAATATAAAGGGGACTTCAATGTGGTCTAATCACCACAACCATTATAATAAGGATAACAAACAGATAGCATATATGCTACCCAACCGAAATGCTGAGAAATTACTGAAGGAAAATTGAGATAGAAGTTGTCTTCTCACATAAAAGCATGTCTATTAGACATTTCTAAGATGAACAAGATGCCTGACTCCTTCCATACATAAGGTCTTGTCGGTTTGACATGAGAGTAAATATGTCAAGCCCTACCCACGAAACAGTGATCAATATACTTATCTAACAAGCAACCACCTACACAGAACTTCCGGTCAGTAGTTCGACCCTCTTTGCAGATCATCACTCCACGTCCAGTTAAGCCTACTCAACTCGGTGCTGAGTTTGACATATACACAGGCAGACAAGTTAAGAGCGCATAGAAGCAACGCAGAGATTACCTTGTCGCGTGCAAAAAGGTTATACTGCGGTTGTTCCACTGCAGGCCCAATCAAGCCAAGGCGGTCGGCTATGGCCCAGGCTTCAACGATCTGAGATCCTTCCCACTCGCTGGTGCCCCAGTAGAAAGCCCAGCCCTTGCCAATGACATAATTCATGGCGCGCACCGTCTCCTCCATGGGGGTCCCTGGATCCGGTCTGTGGCAGAAAAGCACGTCGACATAGTCCATCTGCAGGCGCCTGAGAGAAGCCTGCGTGCCCTCAATGATGTGTTTACGGGAGAGGCCAATGTCATTGATCCCCTGACCACCCCAAAAAATCTTCGTCGAGATGACCACATCAGACCTCTTCCAGTTGAGCTCCTTAATAGCTTGTCCCATGATCTCCTCTGCCTTCCCGTTAGCGTACACTTCTGCAATGTCGAAGAAATTCACCCCGAACTCTCTGCATTTGGTCAATAGGACCTTGGCGGCCTGCACGTCGACCTGATTACCAAATGTGACCCAGGTGCCATACGAGAGGCAGCTCACGTTGAGACCAGTGCGGCCAAGCTTCTTATACTTCATTACGTAGGGACTTGGCGCAGCCATGGAGAGATACTGAGAAGTCTGGCTTGTTTCTTTCTTTTTCTCTACAAGCTCTCTTGTCAGAGAGAGGAAGGCGAGGCGAATCCGATTTTCGCAGATTGGCGTTGGGCCTCTATCATATATAGCTTTAGAATATACTTGACTTGACTTTTGAGCTTAGAATGGGTCAAAAGTCTCCCCCGTTTCTTTTTTTTTTGTTTTGAAAAAGATTTGCTGCTTTTTAATTTTTTTGATAGGCAGTGCAAAAAGGTTATACTGCGGTGGCTTCACACTGGGGCGGTGGAACAAGGAAAGAAAATCTACAAGTTCCATCCGGAACTAGAAAAAAATAGATTGTTCCGTCGCCCATCCATTCACACTTAAGGGTGGAACATTGGTATTTTAGTTTTGTGCCGCCGCCTAGTGTGAATAGAAGGGGGCGGCGGAACTAAGTAATCAAATGAGATAATGCATACTTGTTTATTATAATTTGTATAATTTGAGCATAAAGAAATGAAAACAAAGCATCGGTTCATCATTTCATGAGATAATCAAAGGCTTTATACATGACATGTAATTTCAGGTGGAACATGAAGGAGAACTAGTTTCCTCAAGGGCATCATTTCCAAAAATGCATTGCACATTCATCTTAGCATTCTCTTTGTACATTATTCAAGCAAGGCTATCTCTTCGTTCTGATCCAATCCCAAGCTCATTGTCGGGTACTTCAGTAGCACATTGAGCACGGTCCATGATTTCCTCCATTTGGATCTCCCGCGTTGCTCCTAGCTCCATTATTGAGTTTGCAAATACTCTTTGTTCTTCGTCCACATTTTGATGAAGACTTGTTAATTCTGCTTCAGCCTCTCGTACCCATTCCATATCAAATGATTCACCATGACAAATACACAAGTTATGAAGCACAAGACAAGCTGCAACAACATCAGGTACATAATGTAAATCCATATCGCACCTTTTTAACAAGATACGAAATCTTGCCTTCAACATACCAAAAGCTCTCTCGACCGGCATTCTTGTGCTCGATTGGATGAAATTCCAATAATACTTAACACGTGATAAGCCTTCTTTGCATCCCTTGAAAGGCACTAGCATGTATGGACGAGCAGGATATGCACAATCACCAACTAAACAATACTTCCCTAACTCACCCCTTGCACAGTTTTGCCCTATTTCACTCCTAGTGAAATTTAATGAGTCATGCACTGATCCTGCCCATCCCACATCATAATTCCATATCAAGCAATTTGCATCTACAGTCAATTGTAACAAAATAGAGTGGAATCCTTTTCGATTAAAGTAATCCACATGATTTTCTCTTGGTGCAATGATAGGAATATGGGAACCATCTATTGCACCAACCACAAAAGGAATCCCTCTTATCGCTTCGAAGTCATAAGCCAAACTTTCAAGACGAGAGGTTGAAGGCCATCTAATGTACATGTCCCTAAGCCCAGACTTCACTATTGCTTTGCAAAAACTATGGACAATCTCACAAGCTGTACTAGATGCACATCCAAACGTATCAGCTATTCCTAACAATCCATCACCCGTTGCAAGTCTAGTGAGTGCAATAGCTACTCTATCCTGAATACACACTGAATCTCGTAATCGTGTTGATTTTTTCTTAAGAAATGGTGCAAGTTTCCCACAAAGATAGTGAAATGTTTCTTTCGACACTCTAAGACGCCTTTTGAACATATTATCATTATAGGTACTCAAGAGATAGTCTCTAAGAAAACCTTGTGGGCGTGGGTAGGCCCATGCTCGCCTATGCTTATGACCATTTCTACGATTTGTAATTTTTCTATCAGTTATAGCTCGTGCCATGCTTTCTGTGAAGTGGAACCATGTTTGCACTATGTCTTGATCCTTAAATGTGTGTGATGTAGCTAACAATTCATATATTAACACTGCACACACCCATGCACAAAATAAAGACATGTCCTTAGACAATGTCATTTTCCTGCATACAAAAATAAAGAACAATTAGCATGTGCAATGATAAAAACAAACGATAACACATGCATATAAACATAACACATGCACATGCATAACACATACATTCACATCAATGCATATGCATAACACATGAATGTGCATGCATAACACATGCATAACACATACATGCACATGCATAACACGTACATGCACATGCATATAAACATAACACATGCATAATACATGAATGCACATGCATAACACATCAATGCACATACATGTACATGAATGCACATGCATGTACATGAATGCACATGCATGTACATGAATGCATATGCATAACATGTACATGATACATGAATGCACATGCATACAAGCATAACACATACATGCACATGCATAACACATACATGCACATGCATATAAACATAACACATGCACATGCATAACACATACATTCACATGCATAAGACATGAATGCACATGCATAATACATGAATGCACATGCATAACACATCAATGTACATGCATGTACATGAATGCACATGCATATAAACATAACACATGCACATGCATAACACATCAATGCACATGAATGCATATGCATAACACATACATGTACATGAATGCACATGCATATAAACATAACACATGCACATGCATAACACATCAATGCACATGAATGCATATGCATAACACATACATGATACATGAATGCACATGCATACAAGCATAACACATACATGATACATGAATGCACATGCATAACACATACATGAATGCATATGCATAACACATACATGATACATGAATGCACATGCATACAAGCATAACACATACATGATACATGAATGCACATGCATAACACATACATGCACATGCATAACACATACATGCACATGCATAACACATACATGCACATGCATATAAACATAACACATGCACATGCATATAAACATAACACATGCATATAAACATAACACATGCACATGCATATAAACATAACACATGCACATGCATAACACATCAATGCACATCAATGCACATCAATGCACATGCATGTACATGAATGCACATGCATATACATGAATGCACATGCATATAAACATAACACATGCACATGCATAACACATCAATGCACATGAATGCATATGCATAACCCATACATGATACATGAATGCACATGCATACAAGCATAAAACATACATGATACATGAATGCACATGCATAACACATATATGCACATGCATAACACATTCATATAAACATCACAAAAGAGAAGTAATTTAAGAAAAGACATTAACAAAGAGAAGTAATTTAAGAAAAGACATTAACAAAGTGAGTAGAGGTCTTCAACAAAGCAATCTAGATTCTAATAGAAACTAAAATGAGATTTTTAACACTATGCAAAAGAGCTAAAAAACCCTAAGACATTCTAATATGATGTTTGTAAATCTAACTCCTATTGGCATTATTCTTCAAGAAATCGGACATAGCCATATGTAACCCTTGAATGACTTGCAACTTTTCCCTCTCAAGCGCCATGGATTCTTTATGAGAATCCAAGGCTTGCTTTTGGGAATTCTTTAAATGCTCTAAAAGATCCTTCCCATTGCTTGCAATGGATGCAAGAGATTCCTCATATTTGGGAGGAGGACGACGAGTGGAAGGCAAAGGTGGTTGGGGCAAATCCTCATTGAGAACCGTTGAATCTTGATTTATGTTGTCACTTGAGGATGATGCATGGCTAATGGGTGTCACCGTTGCTCTTGAATGATAATATTCGTCAACGATGTCAAACCATTTACATGTGTATTTTCTATCATTCCCCGAAATGGCATTGTGTGTTTTGTCCAACCTATATTGACAAAGCACCTTTTGCCATTTCTTCCTACAACTTTCACTATCTTTGTCGAAATCCGGGTACATCGAGGTGAGCTTGGTGGCGACCTTCGACCACAAATTGACACCTTGCTTGATGGGATTATTGAACTCATCGTTCATACCACCCCGTACATGGATCAATTGATCCACCCAAAAGTCCTTCCACTTCGAGCTCTTGTTGACATCGTCCTCTTCTTCATTGTCCAAGTTGACAACGGTCTTCTTCCTTGAACTCCTCGTTTTCTTCATTTGAGGTTCTTCGTTGGCCGCCTCTCTTCGAGTGGTCTTTCGCTTTTGTTGTGGAATGGACTTGGGAGGGTGAGCTTCCATGGTTTCCATAGGTAATGTAGGGTTAGAACTTGGTTGAGATGTTGGAGTATGGGTTGGAGATGGATGAAAGGGAGGAGGACGAATATGGAAAGAATGAGGAGATAAGGATGGAGCATTCAACATAGCTTGAAAGCTATGTGAAGGCATATGAAATGGTGGATTAGAATAAGGATAGTAAGATGCGTGTGAGAAAGAAGCTTGAGAAAAAAATGGATCCTCATCATGACTTTGAGAATCCATTTCTTGAGAAGCATGAGGATCCATATTACCTAAAAAAACAGAGGTTTGTTAATACAACATATAATAAGACAATGACAAAGATATTGAGAAATATTTTTTACCTTTAGTAGTTGACGCAGTCTTTATAATCTCTGCAAAATACACACAATAAAATAATGTAAAGAAATGAGATAACAACATATCATAAAAACAAAAAACATAACAGTATCTACTTACTGTTGTACTTGATTGAGTTGAACTTGACTTCAAGATCTAGTGTACTTGCAGCTCTCATGTACTTGCAAGTTGCAGGCTTCAGCTCCTCTCGTTGGAAATTTGTGAAGACATCACATCAAGCTTTTATAGAGAAACAAAATATCCGTTTGCATATATGTCCGTTCAGAGTTTAACGTTGTACTTTAACGTTCAGATTATGGATAATGCAATGTTGGATAACGGGTTTCTTTCGTTGGGTTCAGAGAAAATGTTTTTAATCATATTTTATTCACTATAATGCCACGTATGACAGCCTGGAGCGCTGGGGCGGGGGGGAGGGGGTCGGCACTGCGCCATCGTTTTCGTTCCGCCAGGTCATCCTGATTTTTGCAGCTGCCGCCGCTCGGTGTGAAGGGAGACGTCCGGAACGCGTATAGATGGCGATAGATGATTGGGCTGAGCGCGCGGCGCGCGACTGCCGCCGCTTAGTCTGAATTGAGCAGCGTCACCCACAAGTTATCCACGTGGTTAATAGTCATTAGTTAATATCAACAGCAAAATGTTTTAGATCTATTATATTATGCATCAATTTGCCCCCTCGGAACAAATTGAATTTGAGCGGAACAAAATGAATCAACGCTTCTAGATTTTTTTCTCAAATATCAAAAACTCAGAAATTTTCATTATTCAATTGTTCCGCCGCTTGTGAATTGGAAGGGTGTCAGGACTTTGAGCATTGTACATACATTTCATCTGGTGTATATTTTCATGCTAAAAATGTATAAATATAGGACTTTTTACTATTCTTTCTTGTAAGAGTGTGTTGTTAAAAGTTTTAAAGATCTTATGTCTGAGTTTAGAGATGTTTTTCCCACTGACTTACCTAGAGGGCTACCACCTGAGAGAGGGGACATTGACCATGCTATTGAGGTAGTTATTAACACTAACCCTATTTGTACGCCATCTTATAGGCTTAGTGTTTCTCCGCATGAGGATGTTGAGAAGCAATTATAGGACTATTTAGATAAAGGCTTCATTAGACCTAGTAACTCACCTTGGGCATCACCAATGCTCCTAGTTAAGAAGAAGGATGGCTCTATGAGATTATGTATAGATTATAGAGCACTAAACAAGGTAACGATCAAAAAGAGGTTTCCAATGCCTAGGTTGGAAGACCTATTTGATGAGTTATATCAAGCTAGGTATTTTACTAAGCTTGACCTTAGATTAGGATATCATCAGATTAGGATTAGGACAGAGGATGTCCCTAAAACTGCATTTAGAACTAGATATGGGTACTATAAGTTTTTGGTCATGCATTTTGGTCTCACAAATGCTCCTGCCACTTTCATGAAACTTATGAATACTGTGTTATGGCCTTATCTAGGGCAGTTTGTAGTAGACTTCCTAGATGATGTTCTTATCTATAGCAGATCAGAATAGGAGCACTTGGAACACTTAAGAAAAGTATTCCAAGTGTTAAGGAAAACTTATCAATACTGTGTTATGGCCTTATCTAGGGCAGTTTGTAGAAGACTTCCTAGATGATGTTCTTATCTATAGTAGATCAGAATAGGAGCACTTGGAACACTTAAGAAAAGTATTCCAAGTGCTAAGGAGTCAAAGTGTGAATTTTTCAAAACAAAGGTTAGATACCTTGGGCATATAGTCTCCCAAAATGGAGTCTAGATGGATCTTGAAAAAGTAAGGGCTATTATGGAATGGGCACATCGCAGGAAGGTTTATGAGGCTTCTATCGAAGATTCATTAAGAATTATACCAAAATTGTTGTCTCTATGATGGAATAGCTTAAAGGGAAAGGGAAAGCCTTTCATTGGGGAGATGAACAGAAGCAAAGTATGGAGAAATTGAATTCACAATTGCTACTAGTTCACTTTTACATATAGTAGATCCCAATAAACCTTTTGTGGTTGAAATTGACATGAGTGATTTTGCAAATAGGACATTTTTAGTTCAGGATGGTCAACCAGTAGCTTTTGAGAGTAAGAAATGAGAACCAGCTCAAAAGAATTACTCCGTATATGAGAAGGAGTTGTATGCAATTGTCCATGCTTTGAAGAAGCGGTGTCATTATTTATATGGTGACAAAGTCATGATAGTGTTTGATCAAGAGAGCATTAAGTGGGCTCTCTAATCAAATAGACCTAAAGCTCATAAGGCTTGATGGGCAGAGACCCTTCAGGAATTTGATTATGAGCTTAGGTATAGGAAGGGAAAGTTTAATGTAGTGGTTGATTCACTTAGTTGCATGCCTATGCTCAATGGAGTTTCACTCAAATCACTAGTGAGGTACTCGAGGCCATTAGAGGGACATGTATGCTTCATCTTGCATATTCCGAGATTTTGGAAGCCATACAGAATGGGGATCGTGACACATGGGTTTCCAATGAGGATGGAGTATCGACGGGAACTCAAGAAGGATTCAAGTGGAAGAATTATAGTATCCAGTGATGGATATCTATTATATAAAGGTAAAGTGTGTGTCCCTATAGATTTTGAGATGAAATGACACATTTTGATGATGAGCGTCATGACACACCTAGTGTGGGACACCCACGAGTTAACAAGACTTATGATCTTGTTAAGAGGCAGTTTTACTGGCATGGACTTCATAAGGACATCCTAGAGTATGTGCTTAAGTGCATTAAATGCTAGGTTAATAAAGCTGAAAGGTTGAGGATTGGAGGATGTTGTATAAATATGGGTCAAAGTGGCCAAAGACATGGGATTTGAGGGTCCAAAACCACTTGGAGAACCCTTGGATTCTATTGAGAAACCCTTGGGAAAGTGTCTTCAAGAGTGTGGTTTGAACCCTTGAGTTATTTGGATTTATTTGCTCCCAATTGAAGGGTTTGACCCTTAGGATTGATATTTCCTAAGAGTATGGTATTTAACCCTTAGGGAGGCCTCTCAAGCCTTGAGACTTGTACGTACAAGCTTGGAAGAAATCCTTTTAAGAATCCATGTGAAGGCCATGTGATTTCCAGGGTTAGAAGGCTTTGGATTAGAATCCATGTGGAGAGGACACTTGGCAAGCTCTCCTCACATTTCCCCCCTTGGCCTTGAGGTATATATATGGGTGGAGTTGGTTGGGTGGATAAGTGCATCTCTCACCCCTTGTGGGCTAGACTAGTTTATTTTACTTGATGGTTAGTCTTCACACAACATTGCATCTCTCACCCCTTGTGGGCTAGACTAGTTTATTTTACTTGATGGTTAGTCTTCACACAACATTGGTATGCAGAGCCAAGGGTCGGAACTCGTAAGCTTTTCTCGAGGTAAGCATCTCCATTTATTCGCGTGTGGGTGTATGGCGGGCATACCTGAGCCTTAAGCTCTCTTATATTCAAAATGAATTTGTTATTGGTGGCCGTGTTCACACATTTTGCGTGACTCAGAATGAGCGTGCTCATTCCCCCGTGCACCACGTGATTGCAGAGTATCAAGAACTCACGGAGAGCGCGGACTTGTTATTATAAAATAAGCACGACGTTCGTTGTATTTATAGGTTCGACTATTTCCGTACTATGTGGGATTATATCTCCCATCACGTACTTCGCGTTCAAAGATGTTCAACAAAACTCTTTTTCAAAAACGAAAAAGAGCTCATTATACTCTCAACGTACCCACGTACTCATAGCATTATTAAACCTTGTGAGGCGTTTTTATATTTTCATTCCTCTTGGAATAGGAAAATGTTGTTCCCATGCATTTATCGAATGGGCTATTGCTTGTTTCCGTAATATCTCATGAGAGATTAGTGCCATAGAATTTGTGCCTCCGTAAAATTATTAGTGTCCATGTTCAATTTTGTGAGGTGTGAATTCAAATTTTGTACTTAATTGTAGATTGCTAAGGTGAACCCATGAGGTTCTAGCACTCTTTGAGTCTATTTTTCTACCATCAAATTTGATCAAAATTTTTTAAGGTTTAATTTGGAAGGAATCTAGCCTCTCTTACCTTATGGGAGGACGCAATTTACCCTATTTCCACTTGAAGTGAGGAATCAAATAAATAGCGCTTTGTGGCTTGGAGGAGGATTTTACCCTTGTACTTTCAAAAAGAATGGAGCTACCAATGGAGTGAGACTGGATGAAGCAATTGGAAATCAAATGGAGTATGGCTCTTCTCCAAGGAAAAGGATGGACGAAGCTATTATAGAGCTAAGTTTTTCTTTTAAAAAACATGATGTTTGTTTGCCTTAGTTCCCATTATATTTGCATGTATACATAATTGAAGCACAATAGAGGAGCTATTGATTATTTAGCCCCAATATACATGCAAAGGAAAGGTATTTTAAGATTTCAAGAGGCAAACATGCATGATCGGAAGGGAATTCAAAGCACCTTGAACACTCGCATACGTCTATGCATTAAAAAGAAAGGTTGTTTGTGCATTTTCTCTTGAAAAGAGATAGTTTCAATGCATAAATCTTAAGTTTTCCTTGGTGCATATATCAAAGTCTTATTTTTCTTAGAAATGTTACAAATGCACGACAACATGTGCATTCGCATGAGGATGCTTGAAAAGGAAGCACATGTTTGTGCATAAAAAGGAGCATATAAACATGGAATGCATGAATGCTCAGCATAATAGAAGCATCAGGTTGCTTGGATTCTGTATGTCATACATGCATTTACATGAAGGTATATGCATGAACTTTAGGATTCACTTTTTATTTTCTTACATAATGAAAATAATTAAGTGAATGAATAGCAATAGAAAGTTTAATTAGGAGCAAGAGCAATATTTGCAAAAATTATGTTAGCTAAATTTTTGCGAGTAATATACCTAGAGATTCCTTCCTAAAGTGACACCCATGCTTAATGTAAAATTATACATTAAGTAATGAGTATGTCTTGCTCATTAATGAAATAAACCTAAGAAGAAAAAGCCCTTACCAAGTTCATGGCAAGGCATAAATGAATTGAAGAATACCTTAATACATCTAAGTCATTTAATAACTTAGAAAAATTCTTGAGGTTAAATCTTTCGATACAATTTTTAGCCTCAAGCAATGTATACATGAAAGTATATAAGCTCTTTGATAACTTTGAAAGTTTTTGAAGTGCATAATCCAAAAGATCATGTATACACTAGAGAACCTAGCATACTAAATGCTAACTCTAAGTATAAGATATACTTAGAGATGGTCCCAAGACAAGCCTCTCAATGAGATGAATTAGGTAGATGATTTGCATAAAATAGTTCTTTGGGGAATTTTCTTACACTACTTCATAGAACCTACAATACCACTCTAAGTATAAGACATACTTAGAAATAGTTAATAGAAAAAGGTTCTAAACTAATTATGCATGAGATATCCTAAATAGGATTACACTCTATAATGGTTTCAAGAGTCTCATGATATAAAGCCCTATTAAGTTGATGCCATCAAATACATTGATGGAAACCAATCATGATCAAAGATTACTTTCACCAACATGAATGGTGAAAAGTATTCAAGGCATCATGAAAATTGAAAGCTCCCTCCTTTTGGAAAATTTTCCAATTTAATTGAAGGCTTCATTAAATAGATTTGCATCTTAGGAAAATCAAGTAAGGTTTTCTTTAGCAGATGCAAGAGTTCTTAAAAGAAGGAACTTAAAGTTCTATAGGTACAATAAGGAAATGGAAAATTTTTTCTTACTTCATAGTACCTTCAAACCTCTTATGTTTTGATTAGCATTGAAAATCAAATCCACCTCTTCTAACACAAATATGCATAAGCATTGCATTGTTGCAAAACATGAAAACTCATGAACATTCCCATAAAGTCAAAAGGAAGTTCATGAGGAAGTTAGGATAGGTGGTCACTGAGCTACCTCTAGAAGAAGTTCTAAAAGATACCAAAATTGCTTTCTAGCAAATCTTCACGTTCTACACAAGTATAAGATTACTTGAATAGTACAATATTTGGAGGAGTCATAGTATTGACTCCCTAGTTGTAAATGAAGCCATAGATTTCACAGTTTTCGAGGATGAAAACTCTTCAAAGGGGGGAACAAAGTACCAAAACTTATCAAGAATTGGTACTTTTAATTCCATAAAGAGAAACTTAGAATATAGATGATGAGATAAAAGAACATCTTTTTATATATAAGATGTTTGGCAAACAGTGAGTTGCTCAGAAAGCAACTTCATGGCATGCTAAATCTATTATTGGGATCCCAACAATATCACTAAAGATTTTGAAAAAAGGTGGTTGGAAACCACAAGCTCGAATAAAGCATGCCAAAACTTATACTTCTCTAAAGGGAAGTACGAAGGAGAGAATATGTAAAGTGCATAGTATGCAACTTTGATAAATGATACTTAAGTCTGGAGAAGGTGAAACTTGTATTCACCTATTATTAAAGGGATTTCAAGGAAAATCCGGAAGCATTAGAAGATGCTTCGACTTAAGTAGTAACTGAGATTCCTAGAAAACCCTAGGGTAGCTTTTTAAAAAGCTTTGGATAAACAAAGGAATCTAAAAAGCAAGAGTAATCTCTTGTCACTTCAAGTTAGTTAAGAAAGAACTAAGTAGATCTTGAATATGATTCAAGACACTTGGAATTACACTCAAAACCTTAGAAAGAAAGAATAGATGTTTATTCCATCAAGATGGATATTTATTTCATCAAATGGTTTAGAGCTTCCAATATGAGTTTAGGAATAATTAGGATCATAGAATGATCATATGTTGAAAATCTTAGAAACCCAAGCAAGATGGAAACATAGAGGTAATCCCTTGACTTCAAAAGGAATTTGAGTAAAGGGTACTCTATGGTTAGATTAAGCTTTTAGACTTTAAGATAAATATCATTCACACATCAATGTTGGATATAAAGTGTAGTGGTATGGGACACTATCCTTTATATTCACATTAATGTAGGAATGATGGTATGGGACATCAGACCTTGATATGATAGGTATCTTTTAGTCTTGGGCTCATGAGTTGGAGTGAAACTCCATCCCAATGGAAACTGAAACTTCATAAATAAAAATGAAGTATAGGTTGGTCAAGAATAGGACTATACCAAGTAACTAATTAAGTTCGAAGATCGTGAAGAGAAATCACCTTCTAGATCTTCATAAAGATTTTCAATAAGACTAATGTAGTCTTGTTAAGGATTTTGAAGTTCTTTATCAGAAATGCTACATGGATTTCTAGAGAGAGAACTTGAGAAGATCCTTTCAGGAAAGGTAAGTCTGAGTAAGTCAATCTAGGATAACACACTTAGTTGATAAATACAACTAAGTGAGTTAATATCTTTTATAATAAAGATATATCAAGAGATACTGAAAAAGATTGACTTAGTTATTTATGAAATTGGAGTTAGACTAAGTTACTCCAAAAACATCTTGTTGATAGTACAACAAGGTAATCAGGCTCCTAAAGTAAGAGATTTATACTAGACTTGGTATTTCAGTCTATAAGAATCTCAAGAGATTGAAAAGAAATAACTTCTTACTTAAGCATCATAGTTTGAGAGTAAAGTTGAACATCATCAAAACTCGGTGGCTTGAGACACCAATGTTTTATACCACTAGAGTTTGGTAGATGGATGATGATTTAAACTTTACCCAATGGATCTTCTTGAGAATTTAGATTCAATCTCCTAAAGATAGAAGCAATGCTTCAAACCATTAGCTAGATTAAATCCTTAAAGTTTTGAGTCTCATCTGATTTGACTCAAATCATTTTAGTGTTTCAGAAGTTGAACTAGTTACATCGAGTTTTGGTTCTTCCTTCTCGCTTTTCCAGACCATGGACTTGACTTGGAAGGAATCTTCAAAGTCACTCCTAGATCAAGTTTAGCTAGATGGAATGGATAACCAAATTAAACATCAAAAGATGGATGTTTTGTATAGAACCTCTTCAATTTTAGAAGACACTTAAGATTAAGAGAATTCATTCATCCATCTGATACTGTTTTAAGATTAATGGATGAAGAATCTAAAAAGTTCTCTTAAAAGAGTTTGAAGTAACACTCTTAGGAATCGTTTATAGATTCTAACAGTTCCAAACAAGTCAAGGCTTTTGAAAAAGTCTTAGGAAAATCATTTTGAGGTTGGATGCCCAAAGAATGAAATCACTTCTTTCCTACATTCTACCTTGACTCTAAAGTACAATAGGACATAGTAGTCCTGTATTTTGAAAAAAGGATCGGTAGATGTTGGTTAAGAAGTACAAAATAGTCAGAAACAGCTTATTTAGATGTTTTGATCAACCTCAATTTAAGGAGACTTCTCAAAGCCTTGAAAGAGATCCATCTATTTTGCTAGGTCCACACCCGAGTGGTGCATAGAAATGGACTTGCATAGCAAATTAGTTGGAGATTATTAACCTACTTCATATGTTTTTACTATGGATGCAGAGTCAGACATAGGGAAACATTGAATTAGGCAGGGATGTTTTAATCCACCCTTATCATCCATACTTAGCATTTGATTTAGTGTTTCACATGAAAAGTAATGATTTTGGCAGGGATTAGCCCCACAAGTGGATTTCCTTCTTTTCAGACCAAGTATGAGACAGAATCTCCTTCAAATAAAGAAGCAAATCAGAGAGATGAAAAACACCATGATCTATAGAAAAGATCATGGGGCACGGGGGAATACTCCACATAATATACCTACACACATTTTCGAGGACGAAAATGTTAAAGGGGGAAGAATGTTGTATAAATATGGGTCAAAGTGGCCAAAGACATGGGTTTTAAGGGTCCAAAACCACTTGGAGAACCCTTGGATTCTATTGGGAAACCCTTGGGAAAGTGTCTTCAAGAGTGTGGTTTGAACCCTTGAGTTATTTGGATTTATTTGCTCCCAATTGAAGGGTTTGACCCTTAGGATTGATATTTCCTAAGAGTATGGTATTTAACCCTTAGGGAGGCCTCTCAAGCCTTGAACCTTGTATGTACAAGCTTGGGAGAAGTCCTTTTAAGAATCTATGTGAAGGCCATGTGATTTCCAAGGTTAGAAGGCCTTGGATTAGAATCCATGTGGAGAGGACACTTGGCAAGCTCTCCTCACATTTCCCCCCTTGGCCTTGAGGTATATATATGGGTGGAGTTGGTTGGGTGGATACGTGCATCTCTCACCCCTTGTGGGCTAGACTAGTTTATTTTACTTGATGGTTAGTCTTCACACAACAGAGGACTACTCCACCCATTGGATATTCACAGTGGGAAGTGGGAGAGTATCTCCATGGATTTCATAGTTGGATTACCTAAGACACAGAGAGGGCATGACTCTATTTGGGTAATTGTGGATACGTTACACAAAATTCATAGGTTGATTCCAACATGTACTACAGTGAAGACACCTAAGTTGGCTAGAATTTTTGTGGAGAACCTATACCGGTTATATAGACTTCCTTTAGACATAGTTTCTAATCGGGATAGGAAGTTTACTAGCCACTTTTGGAGAGTAGTCTTCAAAAGGTTGGATATGGAACTTAGCATGAGTACGGCCGAACATCCACTGTCGGATGGGCAAACAGAAAGGGTTAACCAAATCCTAGTGGATATGCTTCCAGCATATGTGAATGAAAGGCAAAATAATTGGGAAGATTACTTACCTATAGTAGAGTTTGCATATAATAGTGCTAGGCACTCTTCCACTGGGAATAGTCCATTTATGCTTATGTATGGGTCTCAGATAAGAGCTCCTTATGCAGTAGGATTGCAGAATGAGAAAGTTCAAGCTGCAAAGGACTTCTTGGAAGAGATGAAGGATATGCTTAGGCTTGCGAAGGACAATATTAGGAGAGCTCAGGATAGGGCTAAAGCCTATGCAGACCCTCAAAGGAGAGACATCAACTTTGAGGTAGGAGAGCAAGTCTTTCTTAGAGTTCCATCTAGATCTGAAACCATGAAGATGGGACCTTGTCCAAAACTATCTCCTAGGTATTGTGGACCCTTCCAAATACTTAAGAGAATACAAAATAATTGGGAAGATTACTTACCTATAGTAGAGTTTGCATATAATAGTGCTAGGCACTCTTCCACTGGGAATAGTCCATTTATGCTTATGTATGGGTCTCAGATAAGAGCTCCTTATGCAGTAGGATTGCAGAATGAGAAAGTTCAAGCTGCAAAGGACTTCTTGGAAGAGATGAAGGATATGCTTAGGCTTGCGAAGGACAATATTAGGAGAGCTCAGGATAGGGCTAAAGCCTATGCAGACCCTCAAAGGAGAGACATCAACTTTGAGGTAGGAGAGCAAGTCTTTCTTAGAGTTCCATCTAGATCTGAAACCATGAAGATGGGACCTTGTCCAAAACTATCTCCTAGGTATTGTGGACCCTTCCAAATACTTAAGAGAATAGGAAAGATGGCTTACCAGCTCCAACTTGTAGACAATAGTTAGATACATCTAGTTTTTCATGTTAACCAACTTAAGAAAAGGTTGGGTGAATCTGACAACCTCATTCTAGATAGTGAGGTAGTAGAGCCTATTTCTGTTCAATCTATTCCACATGAGCCGGAGAGCATACTATGCACTTGAGAGAAACGGACGAGAAGTCACTTATATAAAGAATTTCTAGTAAAGTGGAAAGATAGTTCAAAAGATAATGCTACATGGGAGTAGGTCAACACCCTTCAGAGATGGTTCCCAATTTTAGACTACCTTCCCAAGAGTTTTCTTAAGGAGAAGGACATGGGAAAACAACACGGAGATATGAACATGTATTGTTATACATGGGGATATAGTGGGAGTACCATCATATTGATTCTCTCTTCCTTGAGATCTTCCAATACCATTTTTGAGGACAAAAAAGGAGTTAAGGGGAAGGAGATGTTATGTGGGGATTCACTATAGAAGAGATGGTGTGAACCATCTCTTAGGCTCCACTAGAAGGGCACACACATGAGTGCCATGTGGCACTCATGTGAGATGCCAATTAAGGAGGGAATCAATTATAGGTGAGTACACGACTGGGTGGTAGAATGAAGGAGTGAGCTCTGTGTGTGCATTCAGTACTTGTAGCCAATCATCGTCGTCAATCTGAGTGTAGAGCATACCCCAAAAGTGAGGGGGTTCATTGGAGACTAACACAATCTTTACAAGTGGGCATGCATTATACATGTCTTGATGACCAAAGATAAGTGGAGTTTGATTTGGAAAATGCCATGTGGCACTCATGTGAGATGCCAATTAAGGAGGGAATCAATTATAGGTGAGTACACGACTGGGTGGTAGAATGAAGGAGTGAGCTCTGTGTGTGCATTCAGTACTTGTAGCCAGTCATCGTCGTCAATCTGAGTGTAGAGCATACCCCAAAAGTGAGGGGGTTCATTGGAGACTAACACAATCTTTACAAGTGGGCATGCATTATACATGTCTTGATGACCAAAGATAAGTGGAGTTTGATTTGGAAAAATTGGTACCTTTTGCAAGTCTAGCTTTCTTTTGGCTTTTCCTTATTCCTCTAGTTGCTTCTTCAATGCTTACTCCAACACTTCCCCCTCCCTTATTTCTATGATCCTCGATGGACATGGTGGTTGGGACACATGGAACATGGTTGATGAGGCACCACTCAATGATACTCAAGATTCGTCGTGGTGTTGCACAACATTGGTTGTGGAAAACCTCAAAAAATGGACTTAACTTTTGCGCTTTAGAATGGACTTGACTTTTGAGCTTTAGAATGGACTTGACTTGACTTTTGAGCTTTACAATGGACTTGACTTGACTTGACTTTTGAGCTTTAGAATGGACTTGACTTGACTTTTGAGCTTTAGAATGGGTCAAAAATTTCCTCTTCCTTCTTTTTTCTTTTCTTTTCAGAAAGATTTGCTCCCTTTTTTTTTATAGGAAATTCAACCTTATTCTATGATGTGAGCATTCTCAGACTCTAACCTTTAGATTTCAAAGAACAAATGTGCACACCCATGAACCCTCTTTATCTCCATATCAAGTCGATGGAAAGATTTGACTTTAATTATTCAAATGTTATATACCCTTTTTGGGCTTGTCAATATCTCAAAGATGGTAAAGATAAGTAGCCCATTAGGGCAATAGGCATATATACAAGCCGGGGGAAAAAGACCTCCTAAAGAGTGCCCCGATAGTCCTAGAGTGTTCACACACATCACTACTCAAATATATCAACAAATCTCCCCTGGGAGTGATGCGGTGAACAAGTAGCTAGCACTCATGTATAAGGAAGTGCCAAGCTATGTGGAAATCACTCCACAAAAGGAAGTAAGCCCAAAGCTTTGCGTAAAGCTTCAAAGTTCTCCCTAGGCAGAGCCTTCGTGAAAAGGTCTGCAATGTTCTCCTGCGTGGGTACATATGCCAAGCCGATCTTCCCAGCAGAGAACCTCTCCCTGACATAATGATAATGCACCTCAATGTGCTTAGTGCAAGCATGGAACACAGGGTTCCTCACAACTACCAATGTGCTCAGACTGTCAGTGAAGATGGTGGTGGCAGAAGATTGACCAACACCCAAATCAGCCATAAGGCATCTGAGCCACACACACTCAACAGTCACTATGAAGCTTCCATATACTTAGCCTCACAACTGGAAGTGGCCATAATAGGCTGCTTCTTGCTCAACCAAGATATACATGAGCTACCAAACATGAAGCAAAAGACACTAGTGGACACATGAGTGTCATAGCAACCAACCCAATCTGAGTAAAAAAAGCATGGAAATCTGGTGGTAGTGATCCCCCCTTGGGATAAAACAACCCAAGTAGCCGAGTACCACTCAAGTAACAAAAGATGCGCTTAACCGCCTGCCAGTGCTTGACACCTGGGCAATGCATAAACTTGCTCATCTGTGAGACAGGAAACTGAATATATGACCAAGTAATGCATAAGTAAATTAGGCATCCAATAGCCTCCTGATAGAGGACAACATCAAATGCATCTCCAGCATCATGCATACCCAATCGTAAACCTGTCTCCATAGGAGTTGCAATAGGCTTATAGTCTTCAAGGCCAAAACACTACAATAATGTGTCAATATATTTCGTTTGACACAAATCCATTCCACCATCAACTTGCATAAATTGAATGCCCAAATAGTGATACAAATGCCCCAAATCAGACATCTCAAATGAGGCATGCAAATCAGCCTTAAAATCAGCAATATGCTTCTCAATAGGACCAGTGAGAAGCATGTCATCAACATAGACAACAATGATTAGAAGCACATCATTAGCACACTTAACATATAAGGTGCTTTCAATTTGACTATTCTCAAAACCATGTGCAATCAGATAGGCATGTATATTCTCATATCAAGCACGTGGTGCTTGCTTTAAACCATATAATGCCTTCTTTAACCTGCACACCTGGTTTTCATGCCCTTTTTGGACAAAGCCATGGGGCTGAAAAACATACACTTCTTCGTGCAAGTAATAATTTAGAAATGCAGTTTTAATGTCCAACTGATGTACATTCCAACCATGATCGGTTGCAAGTGCACAGATGCTCCGAACAGTAGTCATAGAACATGTAGGTGCAAAGATCTCATAAAAAACAATGCCTCTTTCCTGTGCATAACCCTTTGCAACAAGCCTAGCCTTATACCTGTCAACTGTTCCATCAGGCTTACGCTTAAGCTTGTAAACCCACTTAGTGCCAATGGCCTTGTCGCAAGGAGGCAAGTCACATAAAGACCAAATACCATTCTTCATTATAGCATCATATTCAAATTGCATAGCAGCCATCCAATTTTCTGAATTTTGTGCTTCGTCAAATGAAACAGGCTCATTCTCATCATAGAGACTAGATGCAGCCATAGCATAGCAATCTGATGCAAAAGAGGCACTATGAGAGCCTGATCGAGTATGATATGATAGAGATGCATCTAATTTGCTATCATGCAAAGTCTGCACCAACCATTTTGGCATAGTTTTTGCCTCCTCAATGCCAGCTCTCTCATCAAGAAGTGCATCATGTAAATTTGCATCAGAAATGGGATGATCTGCATCATCACATGAAACCTGCAAAGGCTGAGAAGTTGCCTCATTAGGACCAGCACTAGATTGTCCACCTGTAAAAAGAGGCAACAAAGTATCATACATGTCTTTGGAGCTAACAAGTGTCTCCTTAGTACATGAAAGCAATGGCGGAATAGCATCTTCCACAAAAACAACATCATGGATAACCAGAATGCATTTAGTTTGTGGATGATATAGACAATAGCCTTTACTTTCAGAATGGTACCCAACAAAAATACATTTCATTGCTTTACCATCCAATTTTCTGCAATGTTGTTCAGGCACTAATGCATATGCCAAACAACCAAAAACATGCAGATGAGCAACAGATGGCTTGTGATCATGCCAAGCCTCATATGGATTGATAGACTATAGCACTTTAGTGGGAGACTTGTTAAGTACATATGTTGCACACATGGCAGCCTCAAGCCAGAAACTATGTGATAAAGCTTGACTCTTGACCATACACGTCGCCATCTCCATGAGTGACCTGTTCTTTCGTTCAGCAACTCCATTCTATTGAGGTGTATATGGCATTGTAATTGGTGTTTTATCTCACTTTCAGCCAAAAATGCATTAAAATCAGAAGACATATACCCCCTCCTCAATTAGAATAGAGGGTCCCCATTTTACATGCTAATAGATTTTCAGGCAAAACCAAAAACTGTTTGAAGCACATAAACACTTCAGACTTTGCCTTCAATGGATATACCCATGCATGCCTGGAAAAATCATCGATGAAAGTCACGAAGTAAAGATAATTTCCAAAAGAAGGTGTCTTCATAGGACCAAAGACATCACTATGTACAAGCTGCAATTTTTTAGTAGCCCGAACTGAACCATCTTTTGGAAAGGAGGAACACTGCATTTTGCCCAAACTACAGCCTTCACAAACATGTTTTCCGGGTTCCTCAAGTTTGGGCAAAGAGGACACCATTTCAAATTTTTGTAGGCGTATCAAACTAGCAAAATTCAGATGACCAAAGCATGCATGCCAAAGCTTTGCATCCAACATAGCCTGAGAATCATGTACTGCACATGCCAAATCATTTACAGATCTTTCATAGTCTATGAGCTTTTACAGCCCATGACACAACGTGCATGCCAAAGCTTTGCATCCAACATAGCTTGAGAATCATGTACTGCACATGCCAAATCATTTATAGATCTTTCATATTCTATGAGCTTTTACAACCCACGACATAAAATTCTAAAAGCAATAATCATGTCGCCATTTGACAAATCATGAACTGTACATCTCTCATCAATAAATTTCACAACCAAGCCAATCTTGGCTAATGCAAAAAGTGATAACAGATTTTTCTTGATCCCTGACACAAACAAAGCATCTGACAAAGTGAAAGAACTACCATTAGCAATAGTCAAAATGATCCTACCAACTCCCATAATAGGATAAGAGGAGTTGTTGGTGCATGTAATAGTATTCCCTGTAGGGGCAGGCTCGAGTGAAGAGAAGAAATCGTGTTGCGAGGTAACATGTTTGGTTGCCCCACTGTCAAAGTACCAAACATCTGAGTCTACTGCAGACATGCACTACTCATGAGAGAGATGGGTCAAAACTGCAAACAATAGTAAACACCCATTCTTCTTCTTGCATAAGATTCATAGACTCTGTTTTTGGTGTAGAGGCTTTTGCAACAACCATTCCAACCTCTTTCTTCTTTGACTCTTTAGCAGCTAGTTTTGGACAATTCTTTATGATATGATCATTTCCTTTACAGTACTTGCAAAACAATTTTTGCTTTTCTGATTTCTTTTCATCTTTGTCTTCCCTCTTTGATTGTGCAGAATTAGCAGATTTCTGCTTACTAGTTGAAGAGCTCCATTTTCCTTTGCCCTTCTAACTAGCTAGGAAATCTTGATCTACAACACGCATAATGGACCTGTTCTACCTGGATTGATCTTCACACAACAAAATAGAGACTAACTCCTCAAATGACAAGGCATTTGGATTGCCTTTCATCATCAACAAAAGAGTAGAAGCAAAACTCTGATATGAGTCAGGAAGACCATTTAGAACGGTTTGCACAAGTGAGCTATCTAGTATAACCTCATCATCAAAAATCAATTGTTCCTTCAAGTCTTTGATCTTTGTTAGAAAACTATCCATAGAATCACCTTCATTCATGTGCTCACTCTCCAACTATTTTCAGAGGTAAGCAACACGAGCCTCATTCCTACCTTGGTACAATGTGGTAAGTGTATCCCAAGCATCCTTACCTGTTCTGCAAGAGTGAATGTGAGGAATAATGGCACATTTGACAGACAAATCTATCAATGCATGTGCCTGGGAATCTCTACCATCCCAATGAATTTGCTCTGCAGTAGGTGCACTAGAAACCGCATCATGAATAGGAATATGCAGATTATCATAATCTTCGACACCTTCTACATCAGCTTCAGTACCTGTAGTTGTAACAGTTGCAGCTGTGATAGGACGTTTTTCAACACCCTGCACAATGTTCCATAGTCCTTTTGCAACCAATACATGTCGCATCATATAAGCCCACAACGGGTAGTTGGTACCATCCAACTTATCCTCAATAGCCAACATACGAAATACATCACAGCTTTCAGCCATGGCCGGTGACTAAAATACCTTGATCTAGAAAATTGATTGTATCTCAAAAAGTTGAACGAAACTGCCCAGACGAGTTCTGGATTGGCACAAAAAGACAAAATAGCCTGCACAAGCACTGCGATAGTGCATCCGAAGGCCAAAACGAGCTTAGATCGTGATTTTGGCACCAAATTTTGAAACACCCTGAGTGTGCTCACCAAATTTCGTGTGGATCTGAGACTGCAACGGGAGAGGTGTAGATGATGCCCTAGATGAAGCGGCAACCTACCCTAATACCAATTGTTGGAGTTAGACGTCTGTGAAAACACGCGAACATCACAAGGAAGAAGAAGAAGCTTGGCGCACAATTACTGAATGTATTACAAGAGAATGTACAAAGATAAGTAGCCCATTAGGGCAATATGCGTATATATAAGCCGGGGGAAAAAAACCTCCAAAAGAGGGAAAAAAGTGCCCCGGCAGTCCTAGAGTGTTCATACACATCACTACCTAAATATATCAACACAAAATTCAACTCTTGGGTTTGAGATGTAATGGTTGTGCTAATTAAACTAGTTGTAACCCATTCTAACCCCTGCTTTGTGAGATATAATGGAGTCTCGTGAGTAATATGCCCATTCACCTCTACAGTTGGACTTTCAAAGTTAAAGCTAGGGAAGTAGGCATCTCTCGAACCTCCTTTTTGTTAAAAACAATAATTAAAAAAAAATTATCGAAAAGGGAAAAATTTACCATGTGACACTATCGTTGTCCATTCTCAACCCACCCTAAATTAAAATAAACATAGACCTTTTTTTTACAAGGGAGTTCCATCTTTTGCCCTACACTTTTCTTGTGTTTTTTTTTCTTTATGGGAGTTAAGTATTTTACTTATGTTGTGGGCTAATATTATTGAAGAACGTAACACACAATCAAATGTGCTTAGCACGTGGAGAATCCACTACCCCATAAATTAAGGTCCCATGATTAAAGAATTTAACAAAGTGAATGCACTTAGCACATGGAGAATTCACTACTCTACAAAGACTAGGATTCGGGAGGTCTCAAGGGCACTAGTCCCATTCACTTGTAACTTGTTCTTCCTTTTTATTTAATTAAAGTCCGGAAGAGTAGGCCAAGGTTGAACTTCCTTTTGGAAAAAGAAAATAGGTTCACATGAAAAGTGGAAGGCCCTTTCAATGTAAGATGGTATTTGGTGTAGAACAATATGCACATTCCACATACTTGTGTCAAGGGGAGCAATCACACACAAAATGCCAATCCATGGAGTGACCAATCGATGATATGAACAACACACATGAAGCATAGAAGCATGCACATCTACAACAAGAGAAAGGCAAACATGCAAGTTTGGCTTTCTTTTGGCTTTTCCATATTCCTCTAGTTGCTTCTTCCGTGCTTACTTCAACACTTCCCCCTCCCTTATTTCTATCATCCGCGATAGACATGGTGGTTGGCAGAGATGGAATGTGGGTGATGAGACACCAGCCAATGATACTCAAGATTCGTCATGGCGTTGCACAAAATTGGTCGTGAAAAAACTCAAAAAATGTTGTTGTTGCTTCTTGGGGCCTTTTTTGGGTTTTTGGTGTATTTGTGAGTGTACCATCGAAAGAAATTATGGGCGAAGAAAAGAAAAGAAAAATTGGTGGAATCATTGTATGTGTGAGTGATATATGACCCTTAGATAGAAAAAGAAAGAATGGTATGGAAAAGGAAATTATTAAGAGATGTTTGAGATGTGTATGTGTGTATGGATGAGAAAGAAAAAGATCTACCTCCACAACTTTTAGAAAAAGAAAAAATTTATTGAAAGCAATATGTGGAAGTGGTCATAAGGCGAACTAATTTATGCAATACATGACTAAATAGGTAACATTTGTGTCATGCATGGCCTTGTAGAGTGGCCCTATGAATGCAACTCAAAGCTCATTTATTAAAAAGAATGTCAAAAATTGGATTTCATGTCAGACATTGATCCATAGTTTCTAGTATTGTACGGTGCATGAATTCTTGTTTGCAAGGATAGGTAAGTATTTTCTTGCAGGTTCCATGAGAAAAGAATAAGAAAGGAAGCCGGAAACTCTCCTAGTTGTGATCGATAGATTGAGCAAGATAGTTCATTTCATACCCACATAGAAGATGATAGAAGCTCCATAGGTACTGGATAGCATGTCTTCAGATTGCATGGGTAACCGGCATTCATAGTTTCAGATATGGATGTTAGATTCACAGGACACTTCTAGAAGTTTGTACTTGACAAACTGAAAGTGTCATTAAAGATGAGTAGTGGTGATCATCCTCAGATAGATGGTCAGATCAAGAGGTTCAACCAAATTCTAGAGGACATGTTGAGGGCATATGTGTCTGAGAGACAAATAGATTGGGATAGTTATCTACCACTAGTAGAGATTGCTTATAACAATAGGCCTCACAAGGTGAAAGGAATGTCTCCTTTTGAGATGAATTATGGCATGAATCGCAATGCTCCCACTACCATAAGCATGCCAAAGAAGTTTCCTAGTGGTTTCGAGTTCTTAGAGAGCCTCCAAGAAAATTTAGAAATCGCTAAAGCCAAGATGCAGCAAGCAGCTCATAGAGCAAAAGAGTATGTTGACAAGAAGAGATCTCCAAGATCCTTTGAGGAAGGAGATAGAGTGTTTCTTTAGGTACTAGGTAGATCTACTTCACTATCCACAGAGAAGTGTAGTAAGTGAATTATTTTGATGTCGATGCACCACAGTGCACTCTCCTTCTCGAGAGCTCCACGACGATATGCTCAGGGTAGAAAACCGAGCTCTTGAGGACACACATAGTACTCTGCACAGATGCTGCAGAATACACAAAAACAGAGTACACAGAGGAGCACGAAGTCAGACTTCTTAGGTCTTGCAAATGCGAGCAAACTTACAGTCTGTGCCTGACCAAGCCACTATATGTTTTATTAAAGAACATGTACAAGGAAGTGTCCGATGGCCATGTGGTCTTTCACATGGACACTAACGGTAACTGTTGGCAGTAGTCAAGGAACCGAAGGAGTCACAAGACAAGGAAGCCTACGAAGAGAGTCGGAGCGAAGAGACATCACAAGCAGACACAGTAGTCAAAGAAGATCTGGCAAGTAGGCTATTCAAATTTTTCAGGCATCAAAGAGTTGGGCACACAAGAAGAAGGAGCAAGTAGGGAGCTCCAGGAAATGTATGTCAAAATGTTAGAAGAAATCCCTACAAAAATAGTGATTTTCATCACTAAAAACCATTGTAAATATGATTTCATATTTTTGTAGCTCCATTTTGTGCAAGCCAAGGAGTCCTTGAGCTTGAGGGGCTTTAGAAGTACCTACCTATCAGTTTTCATAATTTTTAGACTCCATTTGAACCTCCAAATAGGGTAGAGAACCTAATTTTTAACTAGGCCGGACACTAGGTCTGGACAAGGCCAAAACTTAGTCAAAAACTATAAAAAGAGCTAGAGAGCTCATTTTTGAGGTTAGCTTGTAACTGAATTGAACTTGTATGAGCTTTTGAAAGTAATCGAAGAACTCCATTGCTTCTCACTCTTTGTCTTGCCGTGTGTGCGCGTGTGCGTGTGTATGTGTGTGCATGTTAGTGTGCTTCTCACTCACGCACTTGTGCCTTCACTTGCTTGAGGTCATCATACCATCCTCACGTCTTCCCGGATTGACATTAAAGGAGGTGCTACTCATCACTGAGCTACACCAAATTTTGGCGCCGTTGCCGGGGATTGAGCTTTGAGGACGAGCATGTGATGGTAAGACATAGAGTTGACACGTTGGAGTTATAGGTATTTTCTTCACCTTTTTCCTATTTTCTTTTGTTTTTCTCATCACCATCATCATCCTCACCATCTCCCACATCCATCTCCATCATCACGAAAAATTTCAGTTTTTGGTCATATCACCACACCCATACCATTCCCCTCATTTCACTTGTGAGAGAGAGCGAGAGAGCGTTTGTGTGCTTGTGATTTTTTGTGTTTTTTGAGATTTTCTACAGGAATCAGCATCCCCAACAGCTGCACCAGCTCCAACAGGTAAAAAATTTGACTGTGCAGGTCCCGAGGCATTGACCTCTGTCAATCGCGACCGATAGAAAAAATGGTCTTTTTGCTAAACAAAGCACATAATCATGATCTACATGCCTAGAGCTTCCCAAATGTGTGCTTGAAATTTTAAAATTCCTCAGATTTCTGTCAATCGCGATCGACAAACCACGATGAACACCTGCCGACGGCTCTGTCAATCACGACGGACAGAACCTACACATGACACGTGTCAATCGCGATCGAGCCATCAATCGCGATCGACCAATCAATCACAACTGATAGCCCCCGACGGCTCTGTCAATCGCGACCGACACAGTCAACGATTGATTGACCACGACGGATAGACCCTCGCGAAGGACCTGTCAATCGCGATCGACTCATCAATCGCGATTGACAGAGTCAACAACCCTTTGACCATGACCGACTGAAAATCCGGGCCACGTGTCAATCACGATTGACCCATCAATCGCGATTGACAACCACGACGGTCCTGTCAATCGCGACCGACATGTCGATCGCGATTGACCTATCAATCGCGACTGACAGAGCTTGCGAACGCGATAGAAGGGCAAATTTGGCCAATTTTTGAGGGCAAAAAATAGTGGTCTAATTCTTGACAAATTGTGAGACAAATACTACGATTCATCCTTGCATTGTGAGGCCATTACAGAAAGTATTTCGAGAAGTCCTGTTTGCCTGCTAACCTGTTTAAAATCCTGATTTGGCCCCAAAACCCTGAGTGGACATAACTTCCTCATACGAAATCCGATTGCGGTGATTTTTGTTTTGTTGGAAAGCTCGTGGGGAATACAACCAAAACTTTGACTGGTTACGGTAGAATTAATGTCAGGATTATTAGATAGGATAATTTGAAGTTGACCATATCTTGGGGTAGGAAAAAATTGAGGGTCCCTTGGGATTGATTTCCATAAAGGGAAAAGGCAATTGGGTCTGTGAATTACATGCATGAAAATGATCTGTCTGTCATCTGAATTCAATTCTTGAGCTAATTGTGGACTTTTTCAGGTTCTTTGAGAGCATCAAAGGGTACTCGAAGCAAGAGTAAGTGCGAGCTTGGGAACACTCTTCCTGGGCATACAAGGGCAACCAAGGGAAGAAACTTAAGGTTGGAAATTCTCAACACCCTCTGTCAGTCCCTAGCATAGGCTAAGTACGGATAGAGGTTTTGGTTAATTAGGAGCACGTTAAGAACAGTCAAGTCCAAGAACTCTAATCACTCAAGTGCAAGTGCTAGGAGATTACAATTGCGAAACAACTTAAGGGAAAAGAAATTAAATTGAGCGACCGCACTCAAAGTACGATAAAAACTTAAGTATTCCTTGTGACGAAGATTAATTGGACAAGAAGTGATACCCTAAGAGCAGTTAAAAAAGAACAAGTGACTGATACAGAAGAACTCAGCAACGCAAGTGTACTTGGGAAAATTTGGGATTATTCAATTGGGCTTATGAACCTTAGATCAGGTCTACACCTAGGGAGAGATAGACAAAGTCTTAGATCTTCAGAGGCTAGTGTCAATCATACTGCTAGGTCTTGGGCCCAGCAGTTGAGCCATCATTCGTACTATCCTAGCTCTGAGACTAGTGAGTCTGAGATGTCCCACGGTATGGAGAGACCTACAGGAAGCTCTGGAGTGCCATATTTATATAGGGTGGAAGGCCCTTACAAGATGCAACTCGAATACCATAGGACCAACCAATTAGGTGCTAGCATCTATGAGGACGGCCTAGGAAGATCCGTGGCCTAGATTAAAAACCCGGACCAATCCATTGGACTAGAACGCCCAGCTGTCAAGTTCGAAAATGGAGCATACCTGGATAAAGAAGGAACCATATATGTGGTCACCAGTCATCCAGATAGGACAGATGAATTTGGGAATGTGATCCCTGAAACGGACTTAGATGACCTAGAGCAACATTAGGGCGAAAAACGGCCCAAAAAGGGCCGTGTAAGGATTTCAATTAGTTGTGCTTAATTGGGATTAAAGTTGTCAAATCCTTTAAGAAATTCCGTGTAAGTTCATTTAAAACGTATCTTATGCAAATTTTGAAGAGAGAGAAACTCGTATCATATAATCATGAAAAGTTTGTGTGATATCTTACACCTCGAAGTTTGTGTGATATCTTACGCCTCAAAAGTTGAATTTTCCTCTTGTTCACGGACCTATATAATGTGTGCTGATGACGTTTTGCGCTTTTTTTCTCTACTTTTCATAGCAAGCCTGTTTCTCCCTTTCACGTCATTTTAGACACTTGCTGGTCATTTTTCATAGCAGACCATGGAGAACGTTAACCCAAATACTCTCCCTGAGCTTTCAAACAATCGAAATCATTGTAAAAAGTTCCATATCAACATTGTAGTTAGTCAAGAGTATGCGACGACAAGAAACCTATTTCGAAGGGCTCTTCATCCTCTTGAAGTGGATGGATTGCGAAAGGAAGGCAAGAAACATATCGACATATGGACAGATGGATCTGTTTATCCAATTGATCCACAAACTCGAAGGTACCCCCCTTTTCATAATCTTCATGATCTGATTAGATTTGTGGGAGATGGTGAGGATGGTTTACGAGGCTATTGTTCAAGGCTCTGGGATATTTCAAGGAATTATGTACAATACATAAACTATTTACAAAACACACTACACCAGAAGAATTTACATATGAGAGAGCTAGAAAACAAATTATCCACTTTATCTTCTCAGTTAGAGTCTTTTAAAAAAATGAAAGAAACTCCTATAGGTTTGAGAATGCGGTCAAAACGAGTAAAACCTTTTTTAGATTTGACTGAAAAATCTGGCCAGAAAAAGAAAAGAATGAAAATTGTTAGAGATCATGTGACAAATGTGTTAGGTTTCAATATGTCGAGCAGTTTTGAGCGCATACATTTTTGTAATGAAATTTTGAGTCAAAATGATGTTTTAAGACTATTGAAACTAAATGAAAATACATGCTTGAAACGCTTTGTTTTTCAAAAACTCATGACAGAAATGAATCTTTTACTAGAACCATCTCAAATTCAAAATATTTGTGATAGTGTCGGAGTGAGTAGGAAAGGTTATAGAGCAATTTCAAAAGTTTGGTGTGAATTTCTAAAATTTAACAAAGTTAGAAGTTTTGGATTGCCTAGACCCCATCATGTAGGAAAGTTTCGGCTCTGCTTGAATAAGAAGATCACATCAGTATTTGGTGAATATAAACATATTCACGGTAACATGCCTTACGAAGTAGGAAAACAAAAGTTACATTTCACTTACAATGCATTTAACAACATATGGATAGATGTTATAAAACTTCAAACATACATGGTTCAGTTCTATAATATAAAAGAGCATGAATGTTCTGGTCTATTGAAATTTGTAATCAAACTTGATGAAGCTGAGCTTAAAAAACATCAAAAGATGGAGAGAATAAGCATTGCACTGATGAACAAAGCTTTGGACTATATCCTTGGGAAATTGGATACTCCATCTCTCAAAGTACAATCAGAAATGGAGTTATGGTGGGTTGGCTGTGCTCAAGTTCTATCTGAGAGCCATAAAAAACTTAAATGGTTATTCTCAAAGACAAACATTCCAAATGTTATCCAAGAGCATCATGCAGGAGAATTGTTGAATGTCAAATACTACGGAAACTTTCAAGTTGAGTGGCATTTGAGTGGAGACCTAAAGACACTCAAATGCATGTTTGGTATAAGTGGGGGAGCAAATTCTAAATACCCTTGCTTGTACTGCATGCAAAGCCCAGGCACAAATGGATGGATTACTAGAGCTGAGGGTGAAGAGGCTCCTTCTAGACAAAATGTTATTCTTCGTAACTACTCATCTTCTTCAATGATTTGGGATCCCATACTTCCAATAGCATTGACAAATGTACACATATGTACACTACATGCAGAGTTAAGAATCATTGACAAGTTGGTCCGTCTTCACTTGGATTATGCATATTCTATCAAGCCTACAACTCTTGCAGATGAATGCATAAAAAAATGTGAATGTCTTCTTTCAGAAATGGGGTTTCATGGTGGTGATGTTCATCTAAGAAAAGATCCAAAGCTTTCACAAAATACAGGTGATGTTTTACAGGATGTCTCAATGGGAGGTGCAAAAGCAAGGAGATTCTTCAGCAACCATGATGGCAAACAACTTAATGCCATGTGGAATTCATGGAAAACATTTTGTGAGGTCACGATTAATGTAAAAAGCAAACCAGAAATAGCAAAAAAGAGAATGGAGGTGTGGATCAAACTAGATAATCTTTTAAAGATCATGAGGCAGCAGGTAACATCAAAAAGTTATGTGACAGATTTCAGAAAGGCGACCACAGAGCTTATAGAAACCATCATAGAGGCATGGGGTGCCAAAGACATAACATACTACTTGGTGAGCTCCAAAGATATTTTATTCAATTTATTTATTTTTAATTGAAATAAAGATCTAATGAAATTCTTCTGCTTTCCAGCATATTCTTCTTGTGCATGGTGCATTCTTTGCAGAAAAAGAACCACTTGCCATGTGGAACACCCAAGGCATGGAAAAATCTCATTATCAAGCAAGGACAAGCTTCTTTAGGTGTACAAGGAAAGGAGGAGGAGTAACAAAGAGCAATGCCTTCAGAGAGCTTTTTGATTGGTTCTTTAGAAGACAATTACAAAGGACCTCATGCCAAATATAATCAGAAGGATATGGCTATCACCAGACAAATCATGTATCAATATCACAAACTGAAAAAGACCACATTTCAAACAGAGCTTTAATATTTGCAATGTCTTTTATTTCTTTGAGAAATAAAAGATGCCATGTATGTACATTTCATGATGTATTATGCTTTGAAAAGAAATATGTCTACTACCATCAGATGACTTTGACCAGAGAATCAATAACAATTACACCAAAAAAATTTGCAATGTCTTATATCACATTGGGCAATTTCTGTATATGTACATTTGTTGAGATATAGAATTTGAAAAAATCAAGTCATTCCTTGAGCCTTTTGAAAGAGCTTGGCTCTGGCAAATCACCTCTATATCTCAGGAACTCTTTTCTCCTGTATCCAGCAATGCTTTTTAAATCTGACACCCCTGCAGCCATTGCATAGCTTGAATAACAAAGAAAGTACCCTGCCCTTGAAGCATTGAGTCCAGGGGCATATCCAAAAATTCTGAATGCAGTTGATCTTTCAAGCAGTAAAACTCTGAAAGCATTAAAGGGTATTGGAGTAAAACCCATGTATTTTGATAGAGTCCTCAAGCAGAACAATGCAAAGTCTGGCTCCTCACTATAGTGCTTGTGAATAACACAAAAAGTGGCTGGGTTCAACTTTGGAAGATAGTGGATAATAGAATGAATATCCACCTTTGCTTTTCCTTTCTCTTCTAAGGCTTTTCTTGTTCCCTTGCCCCTGCCAAGGTAATTGTCTTCATCCAATAAAGTTAACTGTGATAAAAATGAAAAACATGGTTAGATGAATTGCAAGCATACTTAAGGAAACATGTGAAGTAACTTGAAACTATTAGAAAGAAAAGCAAGAGACACGACTGATGCAAGCGATAAGGGTCTTCAGAGAAATTCAGATTGTCGTTATCGCTTGCATCGGTCGTCATCAATATCTATTTGCAAACTGCCTAGAAACATCTAATGTTTGATAAATGAGGGGAATTCCCACAAGCAAGACATGTATTATCATTGCTGCATGCAACTCCTAGACACGACCGATACAAGCGATAAGGCCCAGTGGAAAATATCCGATGGGCCTAATCGCTTGCATCAGTCGTGATCCATTTCTGACACTTCGAATGGAGAACTTGGACAAATCTGATACAAGAAAGAGATTTTGCATTGGTCCCATCTCATATCCTTAACCTAAAGATCTTGAGAACATAGTTAACTGTATACCTTGACGTCATCTTCCTCAAGTCCAAACACGACCGATGCAAGCGATGAGGCCCAGCGGAAAATATCCGATGGGCCTAATCGCTTGCATCGGTCGTGATCCATTTCTCACACTTTGAATGGAGAACTTGGACAAATCTGATACAAGAAAGAGATTTTGCCTTGGTCCCATCTCATATCCTTAACCTAAAGTTCTTGAGAACATAGTTAACTGTATACCTTGACGTCATCTTCCTCAAGTCCAAACACGACCGATGCAAGCGATGAGGCCCAGCGGAAAATATCCGATGGGCCTAATCGCTTGCATCGGTCGTGATCCATTTCTGACACTTCGAATGGAGAACTTGGACAAATCTGATACAAGAAAGAGATTTTGCATTGGTCCCATCTCATATCCTTAACCTAAAGTTCTTGAGAATATAGTTAACTGCATACCTTGACGTCATCTTCCTAAAGTCCAAACACGACCGATGCAAGCGATGAGGCCCGACGGAAAATATCTGATGGGCCTTGTCGCTTGCATCGGTCGTGATCGACTTCTGACACTTCTAATGGAGAACTTGGACAAACTGACACAAGATAGAGATTTTGCATCAAGCCCATCTCATCTCCTTTGCCTTTAAATCATGAGAATATATTTTACTACATACTTGACCTCATCTTCCTCTTCAAGTCCGAACACGACCGATGCAAGCGATAAGGCCCAACGGAGATTATCCGTTAGGTTGTATCGCTTGCATCGGTCGTGGTCATTTTCTCACTTAAAAATAGAGATCTCGGACAAAAACTTTAATTGATAGAATATATCAAACAACATACCTTGACCTCATCTTCCTCCTCAATGAGCTCTTTTGAGTCAATACAAATTGTTCCTTTGTCCTCAGCGACATCCAAGAATGAATAGCCACGGCCAAACGAGTATATTCCAAGTTGCTTCTGATGCTCATCAAACTCTTCATCAGCAAGTTTTGGCTTCTCTGAGATAGCTTTCTCAAAGCATTTTGAAAGAGCTTGTGATGAATCTTTGAATTCTTCATTAGACAAATCCAAATCAAGACGCAAAAATTCCTCTCTTCTTTCTCCTTTCTTATTGATGAATCTCCTTGCAGCTTCTTCTGCCTCAGCTATAGCTGCAAGACAGTAGTCCTCCCTTAGATTGAAAAGTTCCTGAATGTAAAATAGAGGTATGAACTCTTTCCCAGAGATAAAGTAAAAAGGTAGATTTGGGAGAAGTAGGGACTTCTCAAACACTTGAACTTCTTCAGTTGGCTCCCTTATTGCAGTCTCTACTTTAAAAGTGGCCACATCAAAATCTTTGACCTGCTCTTCTTCTGCTTGGAGATTGATCTCCTCAACAATCTCCATGACACCTTTCATAGTTTTTGAGCTAGCCTCAAGTGCCAGCTCTAAGCAAGGCTCGTCTTCATCATGAACATTTTCCTCCCTTTCAACTGAGATATGATCAAGCCATATCAAGAAAGCAACGTTTAAAGGGAGCAAGCAGCAGTCTTTTTCATGCTCTGGGCATAAATCAAGCTTCCCTGGCAAAGGGGATATCCTTCTGCATTTTCTTGTGATTTTAGCCCTATCTATTGGATCCTTCCCAAAGATGTGAGGATGGACATAGGTTTTCTGAGAAATAGAAAGGATCCTCCCATTGACCAACCCCAAGAAAATCTCCCACTCATCCTTAAGAAAACTTTTCGAGTTCTCTAAGAGTTTTTCAAAATCAATTTCGGGGTTGAATATGGTCATTGCATCAAGAAAATAATCTACACTTAAACCCTCTTGAACCATGAAATCAAGAAGTTTCTCTGATGGAGAGACACTAAGGATCTCATTCATTACCTCCATCTAAGCTGCAACTTCTCTTATATGTCTATTAGGAGAACACAACCGATGCAAGCGACTAGAGCGAGTCAACGTAGGTCAAACGGCAAAAATCGCTTGTATCGGTCGTGTCGGCGACGAAAGAAAAATACACATGTAGGTGAGAAATTCTCTGAAGGTTGAAAGTTTGAGATTGTGAAGAAATAGGTATTTATAGGTGAGGAGGGAAGAAACGGTCGAATGAGGTGGACCAATCACAGAGTGCCACGTGGCAACGTGTACGTTGCCCGATGCAACGGATAGATGACGTGGATCAATCAAATCATGCCACGTGGAAAAATACGTTGGAATTCGCAACGGGTATCTGACGTGGACCAATCGGGGCATGCCACGTGGCACAACGGTCAACTCAGTTTTGGGACCTATTTAAGCTTCCCTATTCATTTGCTTTTTTTTTTTTGTCAACACTTGCCAAGCGTGGAGGTTCCATTGCCACCAAGTTTTTTGGCTACTTCATAATTTCTATAGAGAGCGCTCTCTCCGTAAGGTAATGTGGACACGACCGATGCAAGCGATTAGGGACATCCGAGATTTTTGGATAACCCTAATCGCTTAGATCGGTCATGTTTTTTAAATAGCATCGAGTCCTTGATCATACCTTGCAAATTTTGGTTTCTTTTGTGTTGCTTGAGTATAACGCATTGTTACCTTTATTTTAACTTCTATTTATTGAAATATGATGATGAATTCAGGGACGACCGATGCAAGCGATGAGTGACATCCGGGCATTTACGGATGACTCTTATCGCTTGGATCGGTCGTGTCTCTAGTGAGACAAGTTCTCTGAAGGTTGAAAGTTTGAGTTTGTGAAGGAAGTAGCTTTCTATAGGCGAGGAGGGAAGAAACGGTCGAATGAGGTGGACCAATCATAGAGTGCCACGTGGTAAAGTGTACGTTCCCCGATGCAACGGATAGATGACGTGGATCAATCAAATCATGCCACGTGGCAAGAGACATTGGAATTCGCAACGGGTATCTGACGTGGACCAATCGGAGCATGCCACATGGCACAATGATCAACTCAGTTTTGGGACCTATTTAAGCTTCCCTATTCATTTCCTTCATTTTTTTCTGTCAACACTTGCCAAGCGTCGAGGTTCCATTGCCACCACGTTTTTAGCCTACTTCACAATTTCTATAGAGAGCGCTCTCTACGTAAGGTAATGTGGACACGACCGATGCAAGCGATTAGGGACATCGGAGATTTTTGGATAACCCTAATCGCTTGGATCGGTCATGTTTTTTAATATCATCGAGTCCTTGATCATAGCTTGCAAATTTTGGTTTCCTTTGCTATGCTTGAGTATAACGCATTGTTACCTTTATTTTAACTACTATTTATTGAAATATGATGATGAATTCAGGGACGACCGATGCAAGCGATGAGGGACGTCCGGGCATTTACGGATAACTCTTATCGCTTGGATCGGTCGTGTCTCTTACAGTGGAACGAGTCATTGATTATAGTTTTCCAATTATCTTTTTCTTAGTGGTAATTGAGTATTTTGCATTGTAAGATATATTTTATTGATATTTCATGATAAATTTAAAGACGACCGATGCAAGCGATCAGGGACATACGAGCATTTCCGGATGACTGCTATCGCTTGCATCGGTCGTGCCTCTGATAGTGGAAAGAGTCATTCATTATAGTTTTCCAATTATCGTTTTCTTAGTGATAATTGAGTATTTTGAATTGTAAGATATATTTCATTGATATTTGATGATAAATTTGAAGACGACCGATGCAAGCGATCAGGGACATCCGGGCATTTCCGGATGACTGCTATCGCTTGCATCGGTCGTGCCTCTGATAGTGGAAAGAGTCATTGACTATAGTTTTCCAATTATCTTTATCTTAGTGATAATTGAGTATTTTGCATTGTAAGATATTATTTATTGATATTTGATGATTAATTTAAAGACGACCGATGCAAGCGATCAGGGACATCCGGGCATTTCCGGATGACTGTTATCGCTTGCATCGGTCGTGCCTCTGATAGTGGAAAGAGTCATTGATCATAGCTTTTTTGAGAGTAAGTTTTGACAGTGGAATATTCCACTTTTCCTAATTCCTTGCCTAAAGACTGATTTTTTGCAGAGTATGGCTAGAACCAAAAAGACAGCAAGGAAGTTGTACCCTGAGGGTCAGGACAAGAATGCCCAAGGGGAAAATGTCCAGGAGCAAAATTCCCAGAAGGTTCAAGCCAATGTGCCAGACAAGCCTTCAAAAAAAAGGGTCAACTACCATGTAAAGTCTTTGAGGGAAATTAGAAGAGCTCAAAAGTCTGTGGGATTGTTGATCCCAAGACTTCCATTTATGAGAGTTGTCAAGCAGATCTCAGCCAACCTCTGTTCTTTGATGAAGACCTCATCCTTTGTCAATGTGAGGTGGCAAACTCAAGCACTGCTATGCCTGCAAGAAGCTGCAGAGGACTTTGCTATTGATTTCATGAATGATGCCTACTTATGTGCTGCTCATTCTCATAGGGTAACACTAATGGCGAAGGATTATGTTATTGTTTCAAGAATAAGATATAAGTTTGATAAAGCTCTGGTTCCTATTGATCACCACGATAAAAAATTCTTCGATATTTTAAATATACCTCCAGCTCAAGCACCCAAAACAACAGTTGTCATTGAAGAGATCAACGCTCAAGTCACTCATGATCATGAGACTAGAACTGCAGCAAATAGTGAGGAGGAGAGGAAAAAGCAGGGATTATTTACAGAGGAAAGTGCCATCTTAACCCAGATTCAAAAGTTACAGAAAGCAAATAAAGAGCTCCTCAAGAAAGGAGATGGGCAGGTTATAGTTAATGTTGCAATGCCATGGCAAAGTGAATTGTTTCTTGACATTAGACCTGAAGATAACAAAATGTTGAGGGAGCTTCATCTTGAAATATCAGATAGTGTGGTCAACATTTCACTCAGGTATATCTAGAGGCCTTAAAATGCTTTTGTTTTGCATAATTTTCTAGTTCCTTAACTGCATTTTTATTTCTTGATTTGTAGGGTTCTTCTTCAACAATGTGAGGAAGCGGTTCAAAGAAAAGTATTTATTTTAGATCCTCTGGTGACACAGTGTTTTTTGCATAAACATGGAGATGCCAAGTCCTTTCTACGGGGTTTTACAGAAGAAGTAGACTGTGTTATTTACCCATATATTGAAAAGTAAGTATTCATCTTCATTTTGGAAACATATTTGTTTCATTTAAGAAAGTATATTTACATGCAACTCATTGACAGGGGCCATTGGAGTTTGATTATTGTGGACTTCAATGCATATCAAGCTCTTTTCCTCAATTCTCTTCCATCACAACATGGGAATTGCAAAGTGTAAGTTACTATACATTTTGTTGTTCTCTATTTTAAAGCCATGCCCCGTTTTGATTTTCACTTTACAATGCAGTGCTGCAAAGCTTCTCAAGATGCATATTGATCAGAATTTTCCAGGAATAGCTAAAATGAATGAACAAAAGCAATTTGGATACAGCCAAATTCATGTGCCATTGCAGAGAGACTCAACATCATGTGGCTGGAGAGTGATTGCAAATGCTGTAAGATTCTTGGAAAGAAGGTTCCACAAACCTGAATTGAATTTATCAGACTACCCAGAAGCATGGATCATCTTGATCAGAGAGAGAGCAATAAATAGTATCATGAAACATGCAATCTGCCCATATGATCCAGACTCACCTCCACCCCCTCCACCTGATAAAAAACAGTCTGAAGATAAAAAGAAAGGGCTTCCTCTTCACTCACCACTAAAGCATGGGAACAACATAAAGAGTCAAGCTGAAAGCTCCAAAAAGGGACAGAAGCAACAGAGAAAGCAAGGCTCTAAAAAGGATAGAAAGGGTTAATCAATTTTTGAGTCTTAGATTGAAATCAATTGTAAAGCCAACCAAGGTTGGAAGATTTATTTTTTAACAAATTGTATGTAGTTATGCCAATCTTCATCTGGAAGATGGTCACAGTTGTATTGAACCTCTTGAGAGTTTGACAAAAGTTCATTGGATGGTCCAATTAAGTTTATTAATGTCACAATTATGAATGCATTGTGGGTTTTTTACTTCATTCTTGTTGGAAAGTGTTTAAATTCGAGAAGTTACAGAAGGACATAAAGAATTAAGAGGACACGACCGATACAAGCGATACGGGGAATCGGAGAATCTTGGATTGCCCCTATCGCTTGCATCGGTCGTATTATCCATTTCATCGCTGTTGCTAGTTTTTATACTCGTGAGTCAAATCTTTACGCAAGGTCACTTCTTGAAGTCTCCCGCGGTAGTTTGCTAACACGACCGATGTAAGCGAAAAGGGCCATCCGACAATTTCAGATTGCACTAGTCGCTTGCATCGGTCGTCTTCACTTATCTCGTCTCCTCTGCTTTATGCCTTAAGACATGCTCTTCTAATATTGAAATACCAAACCTTGGATTGGAATTTGCACCAAGTTCTCCACTCTCTCTTATATTACTTGGTAGTTTGCATTTGTACCATGATAATTTCTCTCGCGTTAGTTTGCTAACACGACCGATGTAAGCGATAAGGGCCATCCGACAATTTCAGATTGCACTAGTCGCTTGCATCGGTCGTCTTCACTTATCTCGTCTCCTCTGCTTTATGCCTTAAGACATGCTCTTCTAATATTGAAATACCAAACCTTGGATTGGAATTTGCACCAAGTTCTCCACACTCTCTTATATTACTTGGTAGTTTGCGTTTGTACCATGATAATTTCTCTCGCGGTAGTTTGCTAACACGACCGATGTAAGCGATAAGGGCCATCCGACAATTTCAGATTGCACTAGTCGCTTGCATCGGTCGTCTTCACTTATCTCGTCTCCTCTGCTTTATGCCTTAAGACATGCTCTTCTAATATTGAAATACCAAACCTTGGATTGGAATTTGCACCAAGTTCTCCACACTCTCTTATATTACTTGTTATGTGTACCATGATAATTTCTCTTGCATTACTTGAGGACATAAAAGTTGGATAGAATCAAATTATTTAGCTGACTAGTGTGCACCTTTGATAGACTATAATTATTAAATTGAAATTAGATATTCAATTCTAGATCTCTTCTTCATCTAGAATTAACTTATGCAAGTTCCTGTATAATTATTTCTTAGTCATCAATTCACTCCTGCAAAAAAAAATCAATGGAAATATGAAATTAAGGACCTAAAAAATATCTAAGACATTTAAAATTAATAATTTAACACACATTGTTTGTAACCATCCTGCCAAGAAAATTCAATGGAAGTATCAATAGAAGCTTCTATTAGATGAAGATACATTATGTAAGAATGTCAGGGTTAACTTGTTACAATCTTAAAGGTTGGAACTTAATCACCCTTGGTGGCAGGCAGCTTATGCAAGATAATGATTTCTCTGATCTAATTTTAACTATTGCATCATCAATTGAGAATCTACACTGAGATGATACCTTATCAAGGTATTCTAGAAGCTCCCTTACATTTCTGAGATTCCAATTTGCAGTGACAATTATTTTCCTTGATTGAAAATCTGGATGAATCAATACTCCTAACTCAAATTCTGGACAGCTCTCCTCTGAGTCCAAGGCTATCCAAAGTCCAAGCTTTTTTTTCCACCTTCTATAGTCATATCCTAGAACCAGAGATTGTCGACATATCTGATATGAGATTGAAAGAGAATTGGGACTAACTTTACATAAAATAATGTCACCTAGCTTTTGAACTTCTTTGCTATCCCATTCCCTACCTAAAACATCATCAATATCTGAAATAGGGACTCTCCTATTCAACCACATTGTTTTTGTTTTCTGTAATAACATGTTTTTAAAGCATGCTACAAAGACATGAATAGGCAAAAACCATTGAATCTTTATCCTTCTCGAAATTCGGCCTACTGACATTGCCTTCTGGATGTCAAATTTAATTTTGCAGAGAAAACTTGAAACTGTTGAATGATCAGGAGCATCCCAATCTAATGAAGAGATGCAAGGACTAGGTACGTGTACAAGAATTCCATAAGAACTCCTCACTGACGGCACTTGATAATCTGCATAATGGACAAATAACTCTATGCTATTGAAGAATTGAACAGATTTCTCTGCATACATGAGTTCTGCATATTCCTTATGAAGAACTCTGAATGTTCTTGTTAAACATTCAACAGGTTGCCATTCCACAATATTGGAAGGAAATTAATCTGTAGTACAAAAACATATGTTTCATTATACAAAATCAACTGGAATGATAGAAGAGCATTGTCAAACTTCACTTACAGTACGAAGGGAATTGCAGATGATTTTCTAGAACAAGATCCTTAGCGGTGTACACATGCTGTACTCGTGCAAACCAACCGCATCTCTTCAATTTGAAACTGAGAATACGTCCCTTCCAATGGTTTCTTGTGTTGTCTCTTTTGGCACGCTTGACTTTATGGGCACCTCTACAGCTAGGAAGCATAGTAACCCAGTCATTTACTTTCACGGAAAGAGGTTTCCACAAAGAATCCTCTCTTCTGTTGTAAACCTCACATGAAGTTACGCGATTGGAAGGACGACGAGAAGAAGAAGCCATTTGAACTTAGGAGAAGAAGAATGTTCAAAGCAAGAAACCGACGTTCACAAATTTTGGCAGTATTTATAGAAAAAAAGGCTTTGTACACGTGGAAACTTTTGATTTGATGTTAACCCTGTCGTTGAATGATCATGACATTTTGTGAACCCAAAAATATTTCGTATCTTCAAAAATCGATTCCTTCTTGGAAATTCGAGAATATGCTTTGTGTAGTGTGCAAAAGTATCTTTTTTTGCATCAAACCGAAAAATTGTACACTGAATACGAGACTCTTCATCACTTTAGCGGCGCTTTGAAAGAAAATTGTATTAAAAAATGAAATTCTCCATACGGTTAAAAGAGACAGCAATGTTATATTCTTGTACACGTGGAAAGACGCTATTTGTCAATTTCCTTAATCTCTCATTAGCAAACAGCCCCTTTTCAGCCGTTTTTCGCCCTAATGAGGAAACATGGTCGAAGAACCAAGAACCCCCCGAGGCAAATCTGTTCTCACTAGGATTATCACACCAGAGTGGATTCCCCAAGATAATAAGAGCATAGATCTACTCCTGAACCGAGAGACGGATGAAGCCTTTTGGAGATATAGACCTAATCAGCCGAGTGAGGTAGGAACAATCATGATATATGAGTTCAAAGATCCTGATACTCCAGGTAGAGTGACCTACTTAGATCACTCTTCAGAAAGGGTCTTTGTGGTTACAGAAAATGATAGGCATGCTTACACTTGGAAAGGTGAATTCATTTTCCCCCAACCAAGATCGAATGTTTCATTTGGTCACCAAGGAGCTGGAACCTCCCACACTCATGGAACTCAAAGAGACAGACATAGAGATAGACAGGAGGTAAGCTTTGCCAACCCAGGGGGAAGAGACAGAACGAGAACGGAAACAAATAGAGTGGAACCTGAAGGATTTAGAGCCCCAAGGAATCAAAGGAATATGGATGACTTCCCTTTGCCAAGGCCTAGGGAACACACTAGGATTTTGAGACCGACTCAGTTAGTTAAGTCCATGAAGAATTACTTCGATGGCACAGGAGACCCATATGATCATGTGGCCGAGTTTAGGTAAGTCTTGAGAGCAGAACAAGTTGAGGACCTATTCACGCAATATAATGCCTTTGGTCTAACCCTTAGGAACACAGCCCTTACGTGGTTTCAACCATTGAATGAGAGACAGTTCAGGAACATAGACCAACTCTTGGAGGCTTTCATCACCGAATTCTCCAAAAGTGGCATAAGGCATAACACTTCCTCATTGATATACAGCTTCAAGTAGACCCCTCAAGAGACTGTGAGACTTGCTGGAAGAAGATTTAGGCAGTACCTTGAGAGATGTCCTGTTCCTGAGTTACCCACACCTGCCAAACAAGTGGCTTTATTCTTGGATGGATTGCTAAGTACAAAGTTGAGATCCTATGTGTACTTGAAGGACCCTAGGACCATAGAAGAGTGTGTACGCATGTGCAACGACATTGAGGATAACCTAGGGGAGGAGTTAGAGCTTTCCAAAATCTACAAAGATTCAGATAATGCCTCTAGCCTCTCTTCCTCGCAATCCACATCTATTGAGGAACTTGCGGAGAAAGTAGCTCAAAAACTAGGTGTCTCTAGTAAACAAATTCCTAGATTTGCCCCAATAAAAAGGTGCTATGCTTGCGGTGGTGACCATATGGCGAACACATGTCCCATCATGGCTCAACCCCAAGTGAATCCTAGCAGCCAATATTGCACCATAGAACGGAGATACACAAATCACACAGCACAAGATTGCCCATACAATAAGAAAGCAGTTAGACAAACCTACCCTCAGCCCTATCCACAACAGGGAAGATACCAGAACCAGTACCCCCCACAACAATATGGTAGACCGCAGCAACCCTATCAACAACCCTACCAGAACCAACAAAGGCCACAGCCTGTGTTATCTCAACAACCTCCAAACCCCACTAATGTGATTCCTGTGACGTATGCAGTAGCTGAGGAAAATTTGAATAGAGCTATAGTACCAGTAACACCACTGCTCTCAGAAAGTGACCCAAGTGATCATAGTTTTGATTCTACACATATTGAAAGTCCCCAGGCTTACTACATGCAATCTCCTGAACATGGTGAGTCCTACTACAGTGAAGAACCAGGCGAACCTAGTTGGGAGCCAGAGTACACAAATGTAATGTACACAAACCCTAACTCAAGGCCCCAGCCTAGGCAGGTAAGACCCCCATTCCCTAGAGGACCATGCTACAGATGTCAGGGAGATCACCTCATTCGTGATTGCCCCTTACCTCCACCTACACAACCCCTGTCAGTAATAATACAAGGCTTTTTTCAAGACTACGGGAAGGAGCATCTCTTACGAGATTTCCCTAAGAATCCCAATAATATGCCAAAAATAACTCCAATTAACGTTATTGGGTTAGTAGTAGACTCTACAAGAAGTGTGACATCCACTGCACCAGTACAGGTAGTCACTAGAGCCTAGGCTTTGCAACAGAACCCAGGGGCAGGTCAAGAGAAGAGTGCAAAGGTTAGTGAAACCGAGAGTATAGCCAAGAAGCGGTCGAGAGCCTGGAGGGATAGTCGAGAAAGAATGAAAAGACAATGGTCTAAAAAGATGAGCGACTTAGAAGAAAGCATAAGAGAAACAAAAGCCAAAATTGTTGAACTCACCTCTCAAACAAACTCTCACATACCACCACCACCCTCACTTCCATCACCATCTAACTCACCATCTGTCCACCTACCTCAGACCATCCCACCACCCCCTAGAGTAGGATCAGTGTTAGCTGACCCCACTCCTGAAGACATAGACATGATGCTTAAGGCATATCAGGCCAGAATCCAAGAAGGGCCAAATGTGACGGATCATGACAAGTGCTACCCTAGAGCTGACCTAGAGATAGAGAGAACCAAGCTATGTGCAAAAATGGTCGCATTGGCTCAGACCATGTTTGAAGCCAGTCGCCTTTTCAAACTACTCAGGCTCAGCTAAGACACGATTGCACTTGGATGGACTCCTAGAGAAGTTAGAGAGTATAATTGCAAGATCTGCCAAGGAAGAAAAAAATCAAGAAAGAGATGAGGCAAGCAAAAACATAAGCCATTCCCCACAGGAAGCTTATGTGCCCAATTCCACTGAACCAGACACCTCCTCTTCTATGAATAGGTTCACTCCAGAATTCCTACGAGAGATTCAAGAAGACAAATGGGCTAATGAAAGTGAAGCCCCTCCTCCCTTTGAACTTGTGGATGACACGCAAGATCAATTCCCACAAGATATTCCTTCCATTTATGGAGAGCAGGAGAGCAACCAGTCCCAAGAGAGATTAGACTTTGAGTCTAATTCTTTACAGGAATTACCCCATTTCACAGGCCCATGGGAAGCCAAGTCGACCTGTATGAGAGCACCCACCGTCATGGTAAGAAACGAAGACTCAGCCATACCTAGGAATACGAAAGTAGTGAAAAACACTAAAGTGCAGTGCAACCTCACTTTAGAAGAGCTACTCAAAGTTAGGCCAGAGTTATGGAAACATGTAGCCAAACAGGTACCAGAGATAGCAAAACCTCGTTCCCAGGTAGGTTCTCAGAGGACAATGCCAGAAATTCCTCTAGACAAGATAGGAGATATGAGTGAAGGTGAAGAAGGAAACACCTATCTTCCCATTACCCATCAGGGTTACACAACCAAGGCAATTCTCGACTCAGGTGCAGGATTTGCTATTGCTACCACTTCCCTATGGAAGCGGTGGGGCAAGCCAGCACTCACGAGGATGAAATTGCAAATGGCTGATGGCCACATAGAGAGGACTTTGGGACTGTTGGAAGGGATAACTCTCACTACATGTGGTGTGGAGTTTGAGCATACTTTCGCCATATGTGATTTTAGCAAGAATCATGCCTATGAGATGATTTTGGGAAGACCATTTATGCGACAGTTGCAAGTGGTCCAGGATTGGGGAACCAATTCCTTGTACTTGCAACACTTAGGTGTTACGACCAAAGTCAATCTCAAAGATTACTCTCATAGAGATGTCCTGCCTATTCAATGGAATCCCATCCATAGAGCCAAGGATGACACGGAGTTTGTGCACTCCATAGGATCGGGATCCTCATGGATGCATGAAGACACTCACTTATGGATGTGTAAAGTGGCTGTGGAAGAAGAGAAGAGAGAAAAAGCCAGAGAGATAGGTGCAAAAGAAACACATAGATCCATTCAAGACCCAGCCTATGCACCTGTAGTATTTCCTGATGAAGAATTTGAACCCCACGGCTGGGCAGAAATCCTAGCAACCATGGATGTAGCCATCAATGAAGAACAATGGACACCACACTGTGATGAAGATGGCTATGACGTTTCAGTTTTCTCCATAGAGCCAATCATGGGAGATGCAGTTTTAGAAGAATGCAAACCTAGCCCTGATGCATTTAAGGATGCGTGCGACTCCGATCTAGAGTCAATCATTATGGATCCACCTTTTGCATCAGATGAAGAATACTTCTATGAAGTAGAATTTCAACCCCAGAGGCACGGAGAGCTTACAAATGATGTAAGACTCGCTACACATGTGACCCCGAAGGAAGAAGGAAAGAAAAGGAAGAAGAGAGAAGTCACACCAGAAGAGGAAGAATCTTTGTTTGAGGTCAAAAATTTTAAGAAATATGAGATAGATGATAGGAGTCATGATCAGAATGCCTAAACGAGAGGCACAATCAGGAGAGGCCTATGATAACAAAGAAACCACCAAGAAAATAGTGGTAGCCCTAGAAGAAGGAGAGGAGAGATGTACTTATATAGGACATGATCTAACAGAGGAAGAAGAGCATGCATTAATAGCCTTGCTAAGAGAATACAGAGATGTATTTGCTTAGAGTTACAAGGATTTGAAAGGAGTGGACCCTGACATATGCTCACACACAATTCCCATGACCTCAGATGCAAAACCCTCTAAGCAAAAGCCATACTCATATAATGATAATTATGCGGCCAAGATCAAAGAAGAGATAGATCGTTTGGTAGAAGCTGGATTCATCTATGAAATTGAGCACACTGAGTGGGTATCCCCCATCGTAGTGGTGCCCAAGAAAAATGGAAAGCTGCATGTATGCATTAACTTGAAGAAGGTCAATGCAGCCACAATTCGAGATAACTATCCGCTTCCTATCACAGAGCATCTCTTAGAAAGAGTAGGAGGCAAGGAAGTGTACAGCTTCCTTGATGGATTTTCGGGCTACAATCAAGTAGCCATAGCTCCAGAAGATCAGCATAAGACGACTTTTGCCACTGAATGGGACATTTTTGCCTTTAGGGTAATGCCATTTGGGCTTACCAATGCACCCGCTACCTTCTAGAGGCTGATGTGCCATGTATTTAAAGAGTTCTTGAGGAAGAACTTAGAAGTTTATGTTGATGATCTTTGTGCTCATTCCAACATTAGACAAACCCATATTCCTGAACTCAGACAAATCTTTGACAAATGTATAGAATATCAAGTCTGCCTGAACCCAAAAAAGTGCGTTTTTATGGTCAGGCAAGGCAAGATTCTAGGACACAGTGTCAAAGAATGGCATATCCACTGATGAAGAGAAAGTGAGAGCTATAGCCGAGTTACCTAGGCCAAAGAATGTGAAGGAAGTACAAGCTTTCATGGGGCATTGTGGTTATTACCGACGGTTTATACATATGTATGCCATCATAGCAAAGCCTCTGTATGGACTTTTGACCAACTTCGAGTGGACTGATGAATGTGAAAACTCCTTCAATGAGCTTAAAAGAAGATTGTGTACAGCACCAATCTTGACCACACCGGATTGGAATAAGCCTTTCCATGTTCATGTGGATGCATCCAATTATGCTATTGGATGTGTACTCGTGCAACCTACTGGTGAAGGTAATATGGATCTTCCAATTGCCTATGCTAGTAGACAGTTGAATGCAGCTGAACGAAACTATACAACCACTGAATGAGAGGGATTAGGCATGGTATATGCAGTTAAAAGTTTTATACATTACTTGCTTGCAAATAAGTTTAAAATTTTCACTGATCATCAAGCACTATTGTACTTGGTAAACAAGCCGTGCAATATAGGTAGATTAGTAAGATGGTTTCTCTTACTAATGGAATATGACTTTGAGGTTGTGGTAAGGAAGGGGAGGACTCACTTGAGAGCAGACCATCTCTCTAGGCTCACATCAGGAGAAGCCGCACAAGGAGTATCAGATGACCTTCCTAATGCTTACTTGTTTAATTTGGAAGTTGTACCTCAGTGGGCTAAGCCATTAGTGCCAGTATTGACATACGGGCCTAACCACCCAGTCATAAACACTCAAGGTAGAGAGATAGTAAGAGCCCAGAAGTACCATATCATGGCAGGAAGCATGTACAAACAAACAGATCAAGGGATCCTAGCTTGTTGTGTGGAAGAGGATGAGTACGCTAAATGGTTGCAATTAGCACATGTAGGTGCATTAGAGCAACACTACTCAAAGCAACAAACCCTACAGACACTAAGGAGACTCGGCGTGCATTGGCCGACTATGGAAGCTGATGTCCAAAAGTTATGCAAAGAATGCCTAATCTGCTGCACTAAACCACCTGTGGAACATGCCACTCTTTATCAAGTGTCCATAGTGCCAGATTGGAGTGAACCACTAGTATCCTTCCTGAGGACGAAAACATTCCCTCCAGACATGACCCTGACGAGACAAAGAAGTCTAGAACAAGAAGCCCTAGAGTACTCACTCATTGGTGATAATCTATACAAACGTGGTAAAGATGGGTACCTTAGACTATGCGTCCATGAGAGTGAATATCTCAAGATCTTGGAAACTGCTCACCAAGGTGTAGCAGGAGGACACTTTGGACCAGATCGGGTGATCAAGGCAATACTATTTGCACGCTTCTGGTGGCAGAACCTTCACATGGATGCACATACCTATGTGAAACGATGTGATGTTTGTCAGAGAACTCAGTATCCTATACGCAAAGATGAGATGCCACTAAAACCTATGATGGGTGGACGTGCATTCTCTAAGTGGGGAATAGAATTTGTAGGTCCTATTAATCCCCCAGCTAAGGGTTCACATGCCGAATACATCATCGTTGCCACAGACTATCTAACAAAGTGGGTAGAGGTAAAAGCTACGACAAAGAACGATGCTCAGACAACTGCTAAGTTCCTATTTGAGAATGTGTTCACTAGATACGGGCTACCTATAGAGCTAGTAAGTGATAGAGGCACTCACTTCTTAAATGAAGTTATTGAAAATATGCTCCAAGAGTTCTTGGTAGTACATAAGAAGTCTGCCCCTTATCACCCACAAGCTAATGGCCAGGCCGAAAGCACCAACAAGATTCTATGCAATGTGCTTACCAAATTGGTAAATAATAAACGCTCTGATTGGGACAAACAACTACACCATGCTGTTTTGGCATACTGAGTCACCTACAAAACGGTACTCCAAGCCACACCCTTTCATATGGTATTTGGCCAAAATGAAGTGCTACCGTTGGACTTCTTAATACCTACATTGAAAGTAGCACAGGAGCATGAGTGGATAGGTCATGAACTCTCTTCGAGAAATTTTGACCTTGAACGATTAGGTGAAACTAGACTAAGAGCTACAGCAGGAATATATGCAGCTAAGAAACGACAGAAGGCGTACTTTGATGCCCATGTTAAGGATAAAGGATTAAAGGCCGGAGACTTAGTGTTGGTATATACTCTAAAACAACATGCGAGGAAGCTAGAAAAACGTGGCTGCGGACCCATGATCATTAACAGAATCTCAACAAGTGGAGCAGTGCAACTAGCCACATTGGAAGGCGATATTCTCCCGAGCTACATAAGCGGGTGCAGAGTCAAGTTATATCAGGAACCTCTGACGGAAGAGATGCTAAGTCGACTCAACACTGCTAAGAAGCGCAAAGAAGAAGAAAGACGAATTCGAGAAGAAGCTCAAGCAGAAGCATTGGAACGTATCCGGAGAATGAAGTTGAGAAGACAGGGTAGAGAGCAACGTAGGGCAGAGGCATATGCAGATCAAGGATATCATGTGGCTATGTGTGAAGTTTCAGGTATTAGCTCTCATAGGATAATTGATCGATGTCCTTTTATAACCTTAGAGATAGGACAAGGGAAGGGTGCAAGGACTGTAAGAGCCTTGATTGACTCAGGTGCAGCCACTAGTGCCGTTAAACTTTCTTACTGTCAAAAGTTGAAATTGATTGTCAATCCTATAGAAGCATATCTCATAGGATTGGGAGGTGTGGAAACCCCTTGCATGGGTGAGGTGAACTTCCCCTCTACATCCAAGACAAAGTAATGACAGTTAAAGTGCTAGTGTGTCAAGATGAGGACCTCATGGAGCCTCTTGTCTTGGGTCAGGACTGGATCTATGATCATGCAGTCAACCTAAACCTAAGAAGTGGACTTCTTCAGGTATGGGTAAATCAGAGTCGAATTACAGTTGAGTTAGATAATGGAGCACTCAAGGAGCTAGAAAAGGCACAGACTCTTGGTCCTTCCAGGGGTACACATGAAGTTGACCATGTTGTTCTTGTCCAAAGCTATGTGATGCAGAGGAATGGAGATCTCAATAAAGAAGTCAAGGCCTCAACGGAACTCCCTTCTTTTCCAAAGGCCAGAGGGAGGCAGCAACCAAAGGCAGATCAATTACTGAAGACTACCTATGCGGGAGGCCAAAAGAACGTGCAAAACAGAAGGACTCAGCCATTGAAACAATTGTGGGTGTGAAAAAGCGAGCTGCCTACTGCAGTCAAGTCACGACAACTGTCTCAACTTCCTATTAGTAATCAACGAAATGATACTAATAAGAGGACTTCCAAAACTTCTTCTGTGAAAGTGAAAACTATCTGGGTACCCAAGAAGTCGATGAAGGCTAGCCCACAATCAAGACAAATTTGGGTGCCTAAGGCTTGCTTGCGGGCTCAACTAGTCCCGCATGAATCACATCATACACGACAGGGTTCACTCATTCAAGGAGCCGTTACCCACTGTAGTCTAATACACACGAACACATAGTCGCCCAGAAGCACGCACAGACTCACTTGTAAATGGGTCCCAAAAACGCATCATCCCCAAGCAGAATTACTCATAAAACCCTCTAGAGTCTCCACAAAACCAAAACCGAAAGCCATCCATTGTGTTTGGCAACCTAAGACTTGTAATAAACCCCCCAACCCCCATTTGTAAACTCATCTCCACTTGCTAACTACATCACTCATACACTGCATCTTTCCATCTAGATCCTAGGACAATCCATTCATTAACTACAAACACAGTCATCGAGCACTCACTGACCCACTAACCCATTACTTACCCCATGATAATGTTGTAACGGGGACAAAAAGTGTTCTATCTTGTCCATTACAATATTAACGCATGATCTATATTCTCACAGACACAGCAAGCAATAACAATGGCAGAAGCAGGAGGCACCAGTTCCTAGGCAGGGTCTAGCGCACAGATTGTGGACATCAAAACCCTCCTCCTGGAACCACCACTCACCAAAAGGCCTCAAGAACTTCAAGCGGTGCATGTTCTCCCTATTCAGGACCCTCCTCAAGGACACACTTCTCAAGTGGGGAAACATGCTCATTGGTTTAGTGATGTCGCAGGGCCATTGGGTGATGGCACCTATTTCTGGGAAGCAGAAATTGAGTTCAATGGCAAATGGGGACGTTACCATTTCTTCACTCGCGAATTTGAAAACTATCAGAATGCAGAAGTAATGCGATCGGTTTGGACCAAAGCGGGATTGGATAGCTACTTCAGAGCACATTTGCCTAAGCCAAATTTTCTTTGCTGCTCCTACTTTATCAGTACCATCACTCCTAGCAGGGCCAAGGGAGGTGATAGTACTTTTGTGCTACCCTCACTATTGCCAGGCTATGAACTCAAGAGATTCAAACTGACCCTCAATTTGGTACGAGCAGCATTGAACATGCAAGGAATGCATATTCCCACTGAGAAAGAACTAATGGTTCCAGGCATGATGAAGCATAAAGACCTCAACAAATTGAAGGACATGGTCGCAATGACACCTACCATTGCTCTACACCTACGAACTATCATGCAACATTTTGCTTTTCCTACCCAAAAACGGTTCACTATGCTACCAAAAAAGATATGGTTCAGCTTGTACTTGGCGGAGACAGAGAACCTCACCATCAACATACCGCACTGGATCATCGATCAAATACACCTAGCCCATCAACGGTGGAATAAGAAACAGAAAAACATACTTCATGGATGTTGTGCTCTCACAAGAATAATTTACAGGTGCTTACCGTATGACGTGCCCATACAAAGAGCACTAGTATGGTCCAGGGCCCAAGAGTTCCAAAGACGGCTATCAACGGTAGGCCCACCATCGAAGAAGATGAGAGGGGGAGTTCAATTACCATGCGCTCAACCAAGGGGAGCCACTACTACACCCGAGGTGACTCCTCCACAAACGAGGCGTGTCAGACCATTCACCATTCGCCTACCCAGACCAAGTGCAGAAGGACCCAACCTGGTGTTCCCTCCTATTCCAGTAGACTTGGAGTTCCCTCAAGGTTACACCCTTGCTAATCTAATAGATGAAGAAATCACCCGTTTGATCAATGAATCTAACCTGGAGACAGAAGCGGAGCAGACCCAAGAACAACAACCAACGACTACAACTTCAGCCCCGACCCAACCGGGAGTAATAGAAGTAGAAGACGATGAAGAAGAGACAGAAGAACAAGAGACACACGAAGAGTATGATCAAGAATATGAAGAACTTTCAGAACTAGCAAGTGCCCCGGCATACTCGGCCCAAATAAAAAGATTATACGAAACCATGAAGCGAGTCCAGGAGCAACACAAGCTGTAGCTCGAAACAGGAAAGATGATCATGAGCCAAATGTTAGCCGAGGAAGGTGTGGATGACATGTTCATTGAATCAATGAACTTGCACGCTGACGTAGTGGGCTTAGATGAGGCTGTTCATGCAGCCATGACTTATATTAATCGATTTGAAAAACGTGTACCTACCCGTCCCATGCGATCTGGCAAACAAATACACATCAATGTATCAGAACCAGGAGGCAACACACAAACAGAAGAACACCAGGAGGAACCACTCTCACCACCCACCTCACCTCTCAATACACAACTCACCTCACCACCTGGCACTACCACACCCATTTCTGCCATTACCACAGTCGTCATGGGAATTCCTCTCTCTCCTGGGATCCAAGTTGGAGGAGTTACCATGCCCACCTACACAACACTCTTCACAAATATCACATCCACCCCACCCACTGTTCCCATCTTTACAGTCACACACACATTCGACACAATGGAGACATCACCAGCCACAGCACCACTCCCACCCCCCCACACAACCTCAATCTCCCATACCCCCTCCACCTACCTCACCACTTGACTCCACAACATTCACAACTCCCTTCCCCTTCCCCATTCCCCCTGCATCTTCATCTTTCCCTGCATCGTTTAATGTAAATAGTATATTCATAGCATTACATCAATGCGTGTATCAACTTCAGAGTGAGTACCAGGCTTTAGAAGACCGTCATCATCAGCTGACGACGAATCATCAACAACTACAAAGACGGCTTACAAGTATAGAAGAAGAAAATGCAGACCTCAACCAATGCTACACCACTCTCGAGCAAGCTCATCAAACCCTCCTGGAGACACCCCAACCATCACAAGAGTCAGGCGTCAAACAACTCGAAGCCTTATTGGAGGTTTACCAAACAGATAACCTGAGAGTCCAGCGAAATTTAACTCTACTTTGAAAACACATGGCTACAGCCCTTGAAGAAAACAAACGGTTGCAAAAACAAAACGAAGAAAACCTGGAAGCTGCCATGGAAGGCTCTCCCCATGAAATCGACCCAGAACAATTCAAAGTAGTTCCCTCAGAAACCATGAAACAATCTTGGAAATCTATGCGGATTTATTAGAAGCACATGATGATTTGGAAAGGGAACGGTGTCGTCGAGATTTGCTCTCCTCTCTCACTTGTGAAGGCCTACAAAAAACATATTTGGCGAAGGTAGTCAGAATTCCCCGAGAAGTCCAGGATGCATCAAGGATGTCAAAGGAAGGTCACATACAAAGTTTCAAAGAAATCAAGAAAGTCCATGGTAGCGGTCAAAGCTGGTCAAAGTTGGGAAATTAGGGTAAAAATTTCATTGTCACCAAATTAGATGAAAATCCATATACTTGTAAAGATTGTCAAAGGCAGTCTATAGCCCAAATTTCAGCAGAAAATGGATTTTGTAGCACATTGATATGCTATGTTCATTTTGTAAAAATGTAATTTTTCTAGTTTGACCCTACAAATTCTTGTATAGAAAGTTATGTTAGCCATATGGTTTGGCATGTATAAAGATCATATGTGGCTACATATTTGTACAAATTTTCAAGGCTATCAGAGCTTCCTAGACACCTTAATGCCACCTTGCAAGCTTCCAAATGTAGTCAAACTTGTACAAGGGAGATCCAGATGGGAGTTCTTCCTGCATATTCCTGAAGGAGATCTTTGGAAACATAGTCCTACAAAGTTTCATCTTCATCAAAGTCTTTTTGGAGGGTCAAAGAGCACAAAGTCCAATTTTCAAGGTCACCGCAGTTTTCTAGAATAAGAAAATTGAAGGCTTGAAGGGCTGCCACATGTCAAAATATGATTGAACCATGGTGTACGGTCAAGATGAGCTCCTATTCAAGGGTGGAGATGCACTAAAGCATAAAGGAAGGAGGATCCACGAATTTTTTCCATAAAAGAAGACTTTGTTGACAGTTAAAGATCAATAATGCAAAGTTTCTCCAAAAATAGTGGCTTATCTTATCCGAATTGATGTCAGCACTGATCCGACGGTCCAGATCATCCCCAGATCCAATGGTGGAGAATGAGGGCGCCTAAATTTCACTCCTTTACACTAGATTTGATAGAAAGAACAATTCCCGGCCATTGATTTGATTAATCAAATGGTTGTAATCGAAAGTAGTGATCCTAGAGTTGAGAGTTGATTTCTCTAGATCCAAGGGCCCAAATTCATTCAAAAAACTATATAAACCCCCCTCCAAACTCCTAGAGCATCATTGTTAGGCATCCATAGGGCTCATGCTAGCTTACGGTTTCCTTGAGACGATCACCCTCGGTTGAGCGAGTGAGGATCCAAGGTGAGCTAGTATGAGTATAGAACCTAGTTTCAAATTTAAGTTAGAACTCCAATTTAGGATAGGCTCTTGAAACCAGCATCTCTATCTTGACTCACCCTCGGTGGAGTGTGTGAGTGAGTTAGAGCTGATTTTAATGAGTCTTAGACTTCTTTAGTTAGACGTTACGAGCCTAGACAGACATAGGGTCACTGGAGTGGAACTCACCTTCTTACGTGTGACATTCGGTTGAACTGTCATGGTTTGAGGGTCGGAACCACCTTTGATCAGTAGACTGCTTAGCATGACGTACCACGATGATCTTTTACATGTAACTTAATTCAAATTCTTTTAATTCATGTCACTTGTCACTTGTCTCTTGTCACCTCTCTCAGTCTCTTAAGTATTTTTACATGTCTTCTATTTCTTCTATGTGTGAGAAGGCTCCGCAGTATTGCGTTGAACCAGTGAGGATGTTTCTTTGAGCTTGTGAGTAAAATCCATCATCATAATTCACTTGCATGCATATAATCCATACAAATCCATACATATTTATTAGTTTCTGAAAGTGTATAAGAAGCTCCAATATTGGACCATTCTTCCTTTCGAAACTGATTTATGTGTAAGGATTCCATCTATTCTCATCATGCATACATATCATCCAAAGAAGGCTATACATATGGATTAGAATTAGGAAGTGTTTAAGAAGCTCCTCCAATGGACCATTCTTCCTTCCAAATTTGATTCGTGTGTATGGTTCTCTTTCATTCTTATCATTCATGTCATCAATCTAACTTGCACACCTACATTCCCATTCCCATAATTATTTCAACATCTCTCTCTTCTCCATACTCAACATTAATTTCACCTTCACATCTTTAAACCTTCCAACATTCATTAGCTTCATACACCCTGTGTGTGCCACGACCGGACCCGATCCACCCGGATTGCGATCACCTCCACATTTGAACCCGACGTGAAACGCTTCATGGCATTTGCTTCTGATCTTGTTGGGAGGTTGTGATCCATATCCTTTGTTTCATATTTTTCATCCTCATCATATCATCATCATCAGTCTTGAGTGTTGCACTGGATTTCTCACAATATCGTGCACATCTTCGTCTTGAAGTAAATGCATTTGTGAGAGATCTAGAGCATCGTGCATCACTTGCTTATTCACACAAGATGGAGGAAGGATTCAAATCCCTTATTGTTGAGAAACAAGGCCAAAGAATAGTCTCTTCTATGTTGAGAGAGAAGGGAAAATTCAATGGCATCAACATCACAAGCTACTTAGATTTGTTTGAAGAGCAAGCTATGATTTTTGGTCTTCCCGAAGATCTTTTGATATCATTCTTTGAACGAATTGTTGATAGCTCTATCATAAACCGTGTCACTCAATATGATAGTCTTCCTTGGAGTGATTTTAGAAAGGAGATGCTCAAAGAATTCTATCTTGAAGATTATAGCCAACATAATCGGGATGGATTCTTACGATGGGTCAATTCTCCAAAGCCTAGTAGCTCTATTACTCACTTACAAAATGAGTATATTAGACGCTATGAACAACTTCCTGATGAGGATAAGATAACTTTGGAACCTGATCTTGTGATCAATTTTCTTAAGTTTCTTCATCCTGAAACTCGTAGGGAAGTTGAACGGCGATTAGAAGAACCAGATAAGCGCTATGGTCTTACTGACAATTGGCAAAAAGTGCGTAAAGTAGTAGAGGCTGTAGCCCATAGACATCAAAGACAATCCATGCTTTATGAGCAAACTAGTCTTCCTCAAGCTAGCCTTCCACAAACTAAGGAGCAAGTTAGAGAACAATCCCATGCTATGCTTTTTGACTCTACTCCTATTCCTCAAATGATGGAGCCTACTCAAGGTTTTAAAGTAGAGCCAAATAAAAGTGTAGTTGAACAATCTCAAGTGGATATTCTCACTAAGCAAATGGAAAGTCTTATTGCTACACAATCCAATTTGGCCAAGACTATAGATGCTTTACAATCTAGTTACACCAAAACTTTCCAAAATCAAATGAACCCAATGACTTTTCAAGAGCCTAATCAACATGTTATATCTACCAATCAAAATCCACAAATAGCTCCTACTCAAGCATATCAAGTTCCTCCAATGCATAATCCTTCAATGCAAAATCCTCATCCTCATGTGCAAAATCCTCAAATGTATCAAAACATGTATCCTCAAGCTTCTCAAATAGCTTTTCAAAATCCTCAAAATCAAAATTTTCAAAATCATCAACCGTATAATATGGAAGCTCCTCTTGCACCTCAAGTACCACATGTTGCTCCCCAAGCTCCTCAAATACATCAATTGCATTTTCAAAATCCTAATTATCCTGTTCAAGCAATACCTTATCAACAAAATCCTCAATTTAATCAAAATCCTCAAAATCAAAATGGTTTTGTGCGTGGCCCTCGTAGGTGTTCTTGGTGTGATTCGTTAGAGCACTTTTTGAGAGATTGTGAATTATTGAAGGCTGCTAAGGAGCAACGACTAGTAATAGACATAGACAAGAAAATCTGTGACTATCGATCTAGGCTACCTTTGCAAGGAAATTATGGTAAGGGAGGAATGAAAAAACATTATGAAAATATAACCATAATGGACGTAGGAACTAGAGGAGTGAAACTAGAAGCTCTTGATGAACAACAAGTAGAATCAAGTAAACCCACAAAGGAAGGTGATTTTTCTATAGAGGCTTTAGTAAGAGCACGGGATGAGATTAGGAGAATAACGGTTTGGGAGTCACCAATAGAAGATCAATCTCTTATTTCTCACATATCCAATGTAGAAGAAAAACGAAAAAGAGATGAAGCTGAGCCTAGTGAAAGAAGAGTAACACGAAAACAAACCTCAGAGGGAATAGAAACAATCATAGAGCAGGGAGAAACATCACAATCCAAAGATAAAAAACAAGAAGCACAACCCAATGAACAAAAACAAGAGGAGAAACAAAAAGGGAAGAAGACAAAGCAAAGAAAAACAGAACCAAAGCCTTTGGATAAACAAGAACAATCAAAACAAACTGAAGACCAAACACGAGAACATGAACAAAAACAAGACCCTGAGCAAAAACAAAAGAAACCAAAGAGAAAACCTAAAGCCATCTTGATTTCAGAAATTGAGAGAAAAATAGATCCTATGGAGATTTTAGATGACATTTTGCTTAAGAGTCAAGTGACTATGTCTTTAGAACAAGTTTTCTCTATTGCAAAGCCTGTTTTTAAAGATAACTTTATCGGCCTAATTAAAAGGAAGAGGTTTCCACTTAATCTAGATACTGAGATGCAAGATTCTCTAGATCAAGATCAAGCTATGAATGAAGCCTTAAACTTTGATGAATCTGATGAAGAGGACTTTGATGATGATGAAGTAAATGTTAATAAAAATTTCTTAGGACCTATTCAACCTGACCATGAAAATCATGAAAACAATCCTGAAAGCCACTTTAAAAGAACATTTTGGTCTAGAGGTACATCAGAGATGCATGTTAAAATAGGAAATGATAAGAACACTATCACTGTAAATGCATTAGTAGATTCCGGCTCTGAAATCAATGTGATTTCAAGAGAAGTCTATGATAAGTTTCGATGGCCCATAGATAAAGATTGTGGATGGCGTATGAGAACTGCAGATAATGGTGTAGGTACCCTGTATGGAGCTTGTGCTAGTGTGCCCATATCCATAGGAGGAATCACAGAAGAGTTTGACTTTTTTATTCAAGATAATTGCTCCTATGAAGTTCTCTTAGGTCAACCCTTTATTTGTGAGAGTCGTATGGAAACTAAAGCCATGGATGATGGGTCTACCTATGCTAGATTTAAGTCTAAGGATGGAATGCAATCACTTCAAGTCATGACAGTAGGAGTGAATCATCCTAGGAATCGATTGTCAATTAGAAAGAAACCTATTGTTACTCAGGGTCATGAGCATGCTTGTAGTGATTGTGCACCTCGATTCATGTTTGGAGCTACATATGATCAAAATTTCGGATAGAATCCATTGTTGAGCGGGACAACAATGGATATTGGTTTGACATCTCACATCCAACCAACATGTACAATAGTTTGTCACTTTGTTTTCCACATTCTAGATTAGATTTTCTTCATAAGAGTCAATTGTCCAAGTCTTTTATCCAAAAAACCCAAAAAAATTATAAAAACAACAAAATCATGGAACATGATGAGAACATTGAGCATGTGATTGAGACATCTCATTGTTTCTCTACTCTTGAGGAGTTAGAGTTATGTCTTCAACAAAATTCTAATTCCCATATTATTCTTATTTCTTCCCTTGATGAGTATGCTCTAATCCAAGAGTATGCTCTCAATATTGACAAGTGCTCGAAATTTAACCAAACACATGATGCCTTAGTCGAAACAAAGTACAAAACTGTAGACAAAAAAATCAAACCCATAGCTCAACCATTACCTCAAGGAAGTAATGAAAAAATTATTGATGTGAAAAATGATCCAATTCTTCGGGATAAGAAAAACATAGGACATACATTCACGGATGAGACAATCAAACAGGTGAAAATTGGTAGAGATGATGACTTTCTTTTGCCAGCAGAGAGAGATAAATTTGAGAGAGTCATACGTAGCCATGGAAAAGCCTTTACTATTTATCCTCATGAGATTGGTTGTGTAGATCCTAAGCTAGTTGCACCCATGATAATCTTTACTATTCCACATATTCCATGGAATCTTCGTCCTATACCTGTTCCAAAGGCTCACTTACCTGAGCTAATGAAACTACTTAAGGAGAAGATAAACATGAGAATTTTAGAGCCATCTTTTGCACCTTACTCAAACAGATGGTTCACTGTGCCTAAAAAGAATGGGAAACTACGTTTTATTCAAGATCTCCAACCCGCCAATAAAGTCACCATAAGGAATGTAGGAACAGGACCCATTGTAGATGAGTTTGCTGAATCATTTTCAGGACATTCTATCTATTCAATGGGTGATTTATATTCTAGATATGACCAATTCCAGTTAGCAATTGATAGTCGTGACATAACCACAATGAAAACTCCTTTAGGCTTAGTGCGAATGTGTACTTTACCTCAAGGAGCGACTAATTCTGTGGCTCATATGATGAGTGCTATGAATATGGTCTTACATGATTTTATCCCTCATATAACTATGCCATTCATTGATGATATTCCAATTAAAGGGAGTGAGGAACGTGTAAAGGACATTACTTTAGATACATCTAGATGTCGTAAATTTGTTCTTGACCATATCTCTGATTGTGAAAGAATATTTCAACGATTTGAAGAGGTAGGTCTCACATTTTCCATAGAGAAATCTGTTTTTGGTGTCAACGAGGTGCTTGATGTTGGACATTTATATGGCCATTATGGTCGAAAGCCATACCCACAAAAAGTTGATGCCATTAGCAAGATTTCTGAAACATGTAACAACGTGAGTGAGGTACGTAGATTTCTTGGTGCTTGTATCTTTTATGTTATTTGGATCCCACACTTTGCTCATGTTGCTGATTGTCTTTATGACTTGTTGAGGAAGAAACAAAAATTTATTTGGACTGACAAACACACTCAAGCTATGCGTAAATTGAAGAAATTATTGCTTGAAGCTCCCATCCTTAAGCGTGTAGACTATTCTGCTAACAAACCTATTATATTGACTGTTGATACTAGTCCTATTGGTATAGGTTGGGTCATAAGTCAAGACGATAGTGAAGGGAATAGATATGCAATTAGGTTTGGTGCCAAAATTCTACATGAAACACAACGAAAATATCCACAGATCAAACGAGAACTATGGGGTATGGTAACAGCTTTGAAAATAGACAAAGAATATTTCATTGGTGCAAATGTCAAAGTTGAGACTGATTGCTTGCCTCTCATTGGAATGATAACCAATTGTTCATCTCCTGATATAGCCATGCTTAGATGGATCTCATATATTAAGTTCATAAATCCTGAGTTAGTTCATATTTCAGGTAAGTCAAACTCAGTTGCTGATATGTTATCGAGAGCTAGATTTGATGATGATCTTGAAAGTGATCTAATAAAGAATGTGAATTTAGTTGACTATGTTCCACATATATATGAGTATGAGAAATTTCATGAGTCTGAGTACGAAGATGAATGGAGAGACATAGGAAAGTATCTCAGTACACTACAACCATTACCTAGCTGGACTACGAATAGATTCCGTAACATTAGGAAACGAGCTTATATCTTTTTCCTATGTAATGGTTATCTTTGGAGACATGCTAAGGGTAAGGTTAAGAATCCACAACGAGTCCTGGGAAAACGAGGTCTTCAATTGCAAGTAATGAAGGAAATGCATGAGACATTATGGGCCGGTCATAAAGGATTTTTTGGAACATATGAAAAAATTAGAAGTACCTATTATTGGCCTAGGATGTATGTTGACATTAGTAGCTATGTTTCTACATGTTCTACTTGTCAACTTCATTCATCAGTCAAACATAGAGATCCGTTGCATCCTACTTATCCACCTTGTATTCACTACAAGTGGGTAGTAGATCTTGTAACTATGCCTAAAGGTATCGACAAAATGCGTTACATTGTACTTGCAAGAGAAGACTTAACTAATCATGTAGAGGGACGTGCACTACGATCTAAGACCACTTACAATGTTTGCAAATTCTTGCTTGAAGATGTCATAAGTCGCTTTGGGTACATAGAGAAAGTAGTTGCCGATCGTGGAGAGTTAAATGCGAGAGAAGCTAAAGAGTTCTTTGAGCATCACGGTATTCGTTTGTCTCTCACTACTGCATATAACCCAGAGGCCAATGGTAAAATAGAGAGAGGGCATCCACCTATTGTGAAAGCCATATCTAAAGCATGTAACGGTGACATCAAACAATGGCCTAAATTCTTACCTTTTGCACGTTGGGCAGATAGAATGACATGCACACGTAGTACTGGATATATGCCTGCTGAACTCATGTACTGTCAAAAACCATTGTTTCCAATTCAGTCTCATTTTTTCTGCATGGTCAAATTTTCCTTGGTCTGAAAACATGTCTACTGATGATTTTTTGAGTTTGCGTATTAAACAGTTAGAACAAGGTAAATTAAGACTTGATGATGCTGTTGAAAAATTAAGAGAATCTAGAATGAAGAACAAGCATTATTTTGATAAAACTCATCGAGGAGGTGATCGCAATCCGGGTGGATCGGGTCCAGTCGTGGCACACACAGGGTGTATGAAGCTAATGAATGTTGGAAGGTTTAAAGATGTGAAGGTGAAATTGATGTTGAGTATGGAGAAGAGAGAGATGTTGAAATAATTATGGGAATGGGAATGTAGGTGTGCAAGTTAGATTGATGACATGAATGATAAGAATGAAAGAGAACCATACACATGAATCAAATTTGGAAGGAAGAATGGTCCATTGGAGGAGCTTCTTAAACACTTCCTAATTCTAATCCATATGCCTTCTTTGGATGATATGTATGCATGATGAGAATAGATGGAATCCTTACACATAAATCAGTTTCGAAAGGAAGAATGGTCCAATATTGGAGCTTCTTATACACTTTCAGAAACTAATAAATATGTATGGATTTGTATGGATTATATGCATGCAAGTGAATTATGATGATGGATTTTACTCACAAGCTCAAAGAAACATCCTCACTGGTTCAATGCAATACTGCGGAGCCTTCTCACACATAGAAGAAATAGAAGACATGTAAAAATACTTAAGAGACTGAGAGAGGTGACAAGAGACAAGTGACAAGTGACATGAATTAAAAGAATTTGAATTAAGTTACATGTAAAAGATCATCGTGGTACGTCATGCTAAGCAGTCTACTGATCAAAGGTGGTTCCGACCCTCAAACCATGACAGTTCAACCGAATGTCACATGTAAGAAGGTGAGTTCCACTCCAGTGACCCTATGTCTGTCTAGGCTCGTAACGTCTAACTAAAGAAGTCTAAGGCTCATTAAAATCAGCTCTAACTCACTCACACGCTCCACCGAGGGTGAGTCAAGATAGAGATGCTGGTTTCAAGAGCCTATCCTAAATTGGAGTTCTAACTTAAATTTGAAACTAGGTTCTATACTCATACTAGCTCACCTTGGATCCTCACTCGCTCAACCGAGGGTGATCGTCTCAAGGAAACCGTAAGCTAGCATGAGACCTATGGATGCCTAACAATGATGCTCTAGGAGTTTGGAGGGGGGTTTATATAGTTTTTTGAATGAATTTGGGCCCTTGGATCTAGAGAAATCAACTCTCAACTCTAGGATCACTACTTTCGATTACAACCATTTGATTAATCAAATCAATGGCTTGGAATTGTTCTTTCTATCAAATCTAGTGTAAAGGAGTGAAATTTAGGCGCCCTCATTCTCCACCATTGGATCTGGGGATGATCTGGACCGTCGGATCAGTGCTGACATCAATTCGGATAAGATAAGCCACTATTTTTGGAGAAACTTTGCATTATTGATCTTTAACTGTCAACAAAGTCTTCTTTTATGGAAAAAATTCGTGGATCCTCATTCCTTTATGCTTTAGTGCATCTCCACCCTTGAATAGGAGCTCATCTTGACCGTACACCATGGTTCAATCATATTTTGACATGTGGCAGCCCTTCAAGCCTTCAATTTTCTTATTCTAGAAAACTGCGGTGACCTTGAAAACTGGACTTTGTGCTCTTTGACCCTCCAAAAAGACTTTGATGAAGATGAAACTTTGTAGGACTATGTTTCCAAAGATCTACTTCAGGAATATGCAGGAAGAACTCCCATCTGAATCTCCCTTGTACAAGTTTGACTACATTTGGAAGCTTGCAAGGTGGCATTAAGGTGTCTAGGAAGCTCTGATAGCCTTGAAAATTTGTACAAATATGTAGCCACATATGATCTTTATACATGCCAAACCATATGGCTAACATAATTTTCTATACAAGAATTTGTAGGGTCAAACTAGAAAAATTACATTTTTACAAAATGAACATAGCATATCAATGTGCTACAAAATCCATTTTCTGCTGAAATTTGGGCTATAGACTGCCTTTGACAATCTTTACAAGTATATGGATTTTCATCTAATTTGGTGACAATGAAATTTTTGCCCTAATTTCCCAACTTTGACCAGCTTTGACCAGCTTTGACCGCTACCATTTTCTTGATTTCTTTGAAACTTTGTATGTGACCTTCCTTTGACATCCTTGATGCATCCTCGACTTCTCGGGGAATTCTGGCTACCTTCGCCAAATATGTTTTTTGTAGGCCTTCACAAGTGAGAGAGGAGAGCAAATCTCGACGACATTCGCCCCCACTAAACCTGCGATTCCTTCGGAAGCGCCACTCTAGCATCTGTGAAAAACAAAATGTTCCAGGCATCAAATTCTTTTATAGGCAACATAAGAAAGATGGAAGGAAAATTGATTATATGCATGAATAAGTAGGTAACGTGACATGAAGCAAAATTTGCATGAAAGAAATAATTGAAACAGGCAACATGAATATGCATGAACAAATAGGCAACATATAGGCAAATGAACAAGCAACATTGGCAACAAGGAAAAAAAAAAAAAACAAGCGTCAATATGAAGTGGAAGTGGATGTATTGAGTCGTTTTAAGCATCAGTTCCTCTCATCTTGAAGAAAATTTTGTACCTTTTTCATAAAGCAATCTACCTTAAATATGATTATAAACAAAGATTTAGGATTTTCAAGAGACATCTTTCATCTTTAGCTTATTTTAGATCAACTCCTTTCCTACATAAATATGAATATGCTCTTTCTCTAATAACATGCAAGGAAATCTAACTAAACTCCACTAATGCATAAATCTCCCTATATAGCCCGTGATTTATTCTACTATGCCTCTTTATCCTCCTTTGGCTTGCCTCTTTTTTTTTTTTTTTTTTTGATGATGATGATGATTCGGCAACTTTATGGTTACGATCACTTTTTTGGGGTGGAAGAAAGTGTAAACTTCTTGGTAACATGTAGCTTTTTTTTTTTTTTTTTGACGAGGAAAAATTAAACCCCGATACAAGGTACAACCATTTTTGATGACGGAGAACAGTCGTTTAAACTCCGATACAAGTGCTGTGAGATGGACTAAGGATGTAGAAACATGCAATAGCAGGAGATAGGATTTCAACAATTATGGTTTCAATACAGGATACATATGCATGTTTATATATGAAAGTCTTGTCACCAAAATAAACCTCCAAATCTACATGCCCTATCTTTCCACAATCCTAGATTATAATCAATTTCTTAGTAGATAAGTTACTACTTAAGATACAATTTTACACAAGTAGAGAAATCATCATTTGCCTTTTTTGACTCAAGTGATGTGGATATGCAATGCAATGCAAAGACTGAAAAAAAACATGCATGAAACAAGCATGGAAAAAAAATAGAATGAACTTGAAAAAAAACAAAGCAACATGAACTTGAAAATTAATGATATATTAAGGGAGGAATGAAAAAACATTATGAAAATATAACCATAATGGACGTAGGAACTAGAGGAGTGAAACTAGAAGCTCTTGATGAACAACAAGTAGAATCAAGTAAACCCACAAAGGAAGGTGATTTTTCCATAGAGGCTTTAGTAAGAGCACGGGATGAGATTAGGAGAATAACGGCTTGGGAGTCACCGATAGAAGATCAATCTCTTATTTCTCACATATCCAATGTAGAAGAAAAACGAAAAAGAGATGAAGCTGAGCCTAGTGATAGAAGAATGACTCGAAAACAAACCTCAGAGGGAATAGAAACAATCATAGAGCAAGGAGAAACATCACAATCTAAAGATAAAAAACAAGAATCAGAATCCAATGAACAAAAACAAGAGGAGAAACAAAAAGGGAAGAAGACAAAGCAAAGAAAAATAGAACCAAAGCCTTTAGATAAACAAGAACAATCAAAACAAACTCAAGACCAAACACGAGATCATGAACAAAAACAAGACCCTGAGCAAAAACAAAAGAAACCAAAGAGAAAACCTAAAGCCATCTTGATTTCAGAAATTGAGAGAAAAATAGATCCTATGGAGATTTTAGATGACATTTTGCTTAAGAGTCAAGTGACTATGTCTTTAGAACAAGTTTTCTCTATTGCAAAGCCTGTTTTTAAAGATAACTTTATCGGCCTAGTTAAAAGGAAGAGGTTTCCACTTAATCTAGATACTGAGATGCAAGATTCTCTAGATCAAGATCAAGCTATGAATGAAGCCTTAAACTTTGATGAATCTGATGAAGAGGACTTTGATGATGATGAAGTAAATGTTAATAAAAATTTCTTAGGACCTATTCAACCTGACCATGAAAATCATGAAAACAATCCTGAAAGTCACTTTAAAAGAACATTTTGGTCTAGAGGTACATCAGAGATGCATGTTAAAATAGGAAATGATAAGAACACTATCACTGTAAATGCATTAGTAGATTCCGGCTCTGATATCAATGTGATTTCAAGAGAAGTCTATGATAAGTTTCGATGGTCCATAGATAAAGATTGTGGATGGCGTATGAGAACTGCAGATAATGGTGTAGGTACCCTGTATGGAGCTTGTGCTAGTGTGCCCATATCCATAGGAGGAATCACAGAAGAGTTTGACTTTTTTATTCAAGATAATTGCTCCTATGAAGTTCTCTTAGGTCAACCCTTTATTTGTGAGAGTCGTATGGAAACTAAAGCCATGGATGATGGGTCTACCTATGCTAGATTTAAGTCTAAGGATGGAATGCAATCACTTCAAGTCATGACAGTAGGAGTGAATCATCCTAGGAATCGATTGTCAATTAGAAAGAAACCTATTGTTACTCAGGGTCATGAGCATGCTTGTAGTGATTGTGCACCTCGATTCATGTTTGGAGCTACATATGATCAAAATTTCGGATAGAATCCATTGTTGAGCGGGACAACAATGGATATTGGTTTGACATCTCGCATCCAACCAACATGTACAATAGTTTATCACTTTGTTTTCCACATTCTAGATTAGATTTTCTTCATAAGAGTCAATTGTCCAAGTCTTTTATCCAAAAAACCCAAAAAAATTATAAAAACAACAAAATCATGGAACATGATGAGAACATTGAGCATGTGATTGAGACATCTCATTGTTTCTCTACTCTTGAGGAGTTAGAGTTATGTCTTCAACAAAATTCTAATTCCCATATTATTCTTATTTCTTCCCTTGATGAGTATGCTCTAATCCAAGAGTATGCTCTCAATATTGACAAGTGCTCGAAATTTAACCAAACACATGATGCCTTAGTTGAAACAAAGTACAAAACTGCAGACAAAAAAATCAAACCCATAGCTCAACCATTACCTCAAGGAAGTAATGAAAAAATTATTGATGTGAAAAATGATCCAATTCTTCAGGATAAGAAAAACATAGGACATACATTCACGGATGAGACAATCAAACAGGTGAAAATTGGTAGAGATGATGACTTTCTTTTGCGAGCAGAGAGAGATAAATTTGAGAGAGTCATACGTAGCCATGGAAAAGCCTTTACTATGTATCCTCATGAGATTGGTTGTGTAGATCCTAAGCTAGTTGCACCCATGATAATCTTTACTATTCCACATATTCCATGGAATCTTCGTCCTATACCTATTCCAAAGGCTCACTTACCTGAGCTAATGAAACTACTTAAGGAGAAGATAAACATGAGAATTTTAGAGCCATCTTTTGCACCTTACTCAAACAGATGGTTCACTGTGCCTAAAAAGAATGGGAAACTACGTTTTATTCAAGATCTCCAACCCGTCAATAAAGTCACCATAAGGAATGTAGGAACAGGACCCATTGTAGATGAGTTTGCTGAATCATTTTCAGGACATTCTATCTATTCAATGGGTGATTTATATTCTGGATATAACCAATTCCAGTTAGCAATTGATAGTCGTGACATAACCACAATGAAAACTCCTTTAGGCTTAGTGCAAATGTGTACTTTACCTCAAGGAGCGACTAATTCTGTGGCTCATATGATGAGTGCTATGAATATGGTCTTACATGATTTTATCCCTCATATAACTATGCCATTCATTGATGATATTCCAATTAAAGGGAGTGAGGAACGTGTAAAGGAAATTACTTTAGATTCATCTGGATGTCGTAAATTTGTTCTTGACCATATCTCTGATTGTGAAAGAATATTTCAACGATTTGAAGAGGTAGGTCTCACATTTTCCATAGAGAAATCTGTTTTTGGTGTCAACGAGGTGATTATTGTTGGACATTTATGTGGCCATTATGGTCGAAAGCCATACCCACAAAAAGTTGATGCCATTAGCAAGATTTCTGAAACATGTAACAACGTGAGTGAGGTACGTAGATTTCTTGGTGCTTGTATCTTTTATGTTATTTGGATCCCACACTTTGCTCATGTTGCTAATTGTCTTTATGACTTGTTGAGGAAGAAACAAAAATTTATTTGGACTGACAAACACACTCAAGCTATGCGTAAATTGAAGAAATTATTGCTTGAAGCTCCCATCCTTAAGCGTGTAGACTATTCTGCTAACAAACCTATTATATTGACTGTTGATACTAGTCCTATTGGTATAGGTTGGGTCATAAGTCAAGACGATAGTGAAGGGAATAGATATGCAATTAGGTTTGGTGCCAAAATTCTACATGAAACACAACGAAAATATCCACAGATCAAACGAGAACTATGGGGTATGGTAACAGCTTTGAAAATAGACAAAGAATATTTCATTGGTGCAAATGTCAAAGTTGAGACTGATTGTTTGCCTCTCATTGGAATGATAACCAATTGTTCATCTCCTGATATAGCCATGCTTAGATGGATCTCATATATTAAGTTCATAAATCCTGAGTTAGTTCATATTTCAGGTAAGTCAAACTCAGTTGCTGATATGTTATCGAGAGCTAGATTTGATGATTATCTTGAAAGTGATCTAATAAAGAATGTGAATTTAGTTGACTATGTTCCACATATATATGAGTATGAGAAATTTCATGAGTCTGAGTACGAAGATGAATGGAGAGACATAGGAAAGTATCTCAGTACACTACAACCATTACCTAGCTGGACTACGAATAGATTCCGTAACATTAGGAAACGAGCTTATAACTTTTTCCTATGTAATGGTTATCTTTGGAGACATGCTAAGGGTAAGGTTAAGAATCCACAACGAGTCCTGGGAAAACGAGGTCTTCAATTGCAAGTAATGAAGGAAATGCATGAGACATTATGGGCCGGTCATAAAGGATTTTTTGGAACATATGAAAAAATTAGAAGTACCTATTATTGGCCTAGGATGTATGTTGACATTAGTAGCTATGTTTCTACATGTTCTACTTGTCAACTTCATTCATCAGTCAAACATAGAGATCCGTTGCATCCTACTTATCCACCTTGTATTCACTACAAGTGGGTAGTAGATCTTGTAACTATGCCTAAAGGTATCGACAAAATGCGTTACATTGTACTTGCAAGAGAAGACTTAACTAATCATGTAGAGGGACGTGCACTACGATCTAAGACCACTTACAATGTTTGCAAATTCTTGCTTGAAGATGTCATAAGTCGCTTTGGGTACATAGAGAAAGTAGTTGCCGATCGTGGAGAGTTAAATGCGAGAGAAGCTAAAGAGTTCTTTGAGCGTCATGGTATTCGTTTGTCTCTCACTACTGCATATAACCCAGAGGCCAATGGTAAAATAGAGAGAGGGCATCCACCTATTGTGAAAGCCATATCTAAAGCATGTAATGGTGACATCAAACAATGGCCTAAATTCTTACCTTTTGCACTTTGGGCAGATAGAATGACATGCACACGTACTACTGGATATATGCCTACTGAACTCATGTACTATCAAAAACCATTGTTTCCAATTCAGTCTCATATTTTTGCATGGTCAAATTTTCCTTGGTCTGAAAACATGTCTACTGATGATTTTTTGAGTTTGCGTATCAAACAGTTAGAACAAGGTAAATTAAGACTTGATGATGCTGTTGAAAAATTAAGAGAATCTAGAATGAAGAACAAGCATTATTTTCATAGAACTCATCGATTGCGTCCTAAGCCAATTGAAGTAGGAGATTGGGTGCTCATTTATGATAGTACATTTGACTCTCAATATGATGCACGCAAAAAGCTCACTCAACGGTGGTTTGGGCCATACATAGTATCAAAAGTCAACAACAATGGTACGTATGCTCTTTGTGAATTAAATGGTGTTGCACTAAAAACTTTGATTGCAGGTAAAAGGATAAAGTTATTCAAGAAGCGTGATAATGACGAGTACATTTTGGATGAGGACATTGAAGAAGATGACAACAATGAGGCCGATTCATAAACAGGAGTATCCATGTTATAAATATATATATATATATATATATATATATCATTAATTTTCAAGTTCATGTTGCTTTGTTTTTTTTCAAGTTCATTCTATTTTTTTCCCATGCTTGTTTCATGCATGTTTTTTTCAGTCTTTGCATTGCATTGCATATCCACATCACTTGAGTCAAAAAAGGCAAATGATGATTTCTCTACTTGTGTAAAATTGTATCTTAAGTAGTAACTTATCTACTAAGAAATTGATTATAATCTAGGATTGTGGAAAGATAGGGCATGTAGATTTGGAGGTTTATTTTGGTGACAAGACTTTCATATATAAACATGCATATGTATCCTGTATCGAAAGCATAATTGTTGAAATCCTATCTCCTGCTATTGCATGTTTCTACATCCTTAGTCCATCTCACAGCACTTGTATCGGAGTTTAAACGACTGTTCTCCGTCATCAAAAATGGTTGTACCTTGTATCGGGGTTTAATTTTTCCTCGTCAAAAAAAAAAAAAAAAAAGCTACATGTTACCAAGAAGTTTACACTTTCTTCCACCCCAAAAAAGTGATCATAACCATAAAGTTGCCGAATCATCATCATCATCAAAAAAAGAAAAAAAAAAAAGAGGCATGCCAAAGGAGGATAAAGAGGCATAGTAGAATAAATCACGGGTTATATAGGCAGATTTATGCATTAGTGGAGTTTAGTTAGATTTCCTTGCATGTTATTAGAGAAAGAGCATATTCATATTTATGTAGGAAAGGAGTTGATCTAAAATAAGCTAAAGATGAAAGATGTCTCTTGAAAATCCTAAATCTTTGTTTATAATCATATTTAAGGTAGATTGCTTTATGAAAAAGGTACAAAATTTTCTTCAAGATGAGAGGAACTGATGCTTAAAACGACTCAATACATCCACTTCCACTTCATATTGATGCTTGTTTTTTTTTTCTTTCTTGTTGCCAATGTTGCTTGTTCATTTGCATATATGTTGCCTATTTGTTCATGCATATTCATGTTGCCTGTTTCAATTATTTCTTTCATGCAAATTTTGCTTCATGTCACGTTACCTACTTATTCATGCATATAATCAATTTTCCTTCCATCTTTCTTATGTTGCCTATAAAAGAATTTGATGCCTGGAACATTTTGTTTTTCACAGATGCTAGAGTGGCGCTTCCGGAGGAATCGCAGGTTTAGTGGGGGCGAATGTCGTCGAGATTTGCTCTCCTCTCTCACCTGTGAAGGCCTACAAAAAACATATTTGGCGAAGGTAGCCAGAATTCCCCGAGAAGTCCAGGATGCATCAAGGATGTCAAAGGAAGGTCACATACAAAGTTTCAAAGAAATCAAGAAAGTCCATGGTAGCGGTCAAAGCTGGTCAAAGCTGGTCAAAGTTGGGAAATTAGGGCAAAAATTTCATTGTCACCAAATTAGATGAAAATCCATATACTTGTAAAGATTGTCAAAGGCAGTCTATAGCCCAAATTTCAGCAGAAAATGGATTTTGTAGCACATTGATATGCTATGTTCATTTTGTAAAAATGTAATTTTTCTAGTTTGACCCTACAAATTCTTGAAAATTTGTACAAATATGTAGCCACATATGATCTTTATACATGCCAAACCATATGATCGCAATCCGGGTGGATCGGGTCCGGTCCTGGCACACACAAGGTGTATGAAGCTAATGAATGTTGGAAGGTTTAAAGATGTGAAGGTGAAATTAATGTTGAGTATGGAGAAGAGAGAGATGTTGAAATAATTATGGGAATGGGAATGTATGTGTGCAAGTTAGATTGATGACATGACTGATAAGAATGACAGATAATCATACACACGAATCAAATTTGGAAGGAAGAATGGTCCATTGGAGGAGCTTCTTAAACACTTCCTAATTCTAATCCATATGTATAGCCTTCTTTGGATGATATGTATGCATGATGAGAATAGATGGAATCCTTACACATAAATCAGTTTTGAAAGGAAGAATGGTCCAATATTGGAGCTTCTTATACACTTTCAGAAACTAATAAATATGTATGGATTTGTATGGATTATATGCATGCAAGTGAATTATGATGATGGATTTTACTCACAAGCTCAAAGAAACATCCTCACTGGTTCAACGCAATACTGCGGAGCCTTCTCACACATAGAAGAAATAGAAGAGATGTAAAAATACTTAAGAGACTGAGAGAGGTGACAAGAGACAAGTGACAAGTGACATGAATCAAAAGAATTTGAATTAAGTTACATGTAAAAGATCGTCGTGGTACGTCATGCTAAGCAGTCTACTGATCAAAGGTGGTTCCGACCCTCAAACCATGACAGTTCAACCGAATGTCACACGTAAGAAGGTGAGTTCCACTCCAGTGACCCTATGTCTGTCTAGGCTCGTAACGTCTAACTAAAGAAGTCTAAGGCTCATTAAAATCAGCTCTAACTCACTCACACACTCCACCGAGGGTGAGTCAAGATAGAGATGCTGGTTTCAAGAGCCTATCCTAAATTGGAGTTCTAACTTAAATTTGAAACTAGGTTCTATACTCATACTAGCTCACCTTGGATCCTCACTCGCTCAACCGAGGGTGATCGTCTCAAGGAAACCGTAAGCTAGCATGAGCCCTATGGATGCCTAACAATGATGCTCTAGGAGTTTGGAGGGGGGTTTATATAGTTTTTTGAATGAATTTGGGCCCTTGGATCTAGAGAAATCAACTCTCAACTCTAGGATCACTACTTTCGATTACAACCATTTGATTAATCAAATCAATGGCTTGGAATTGTTCTTTCTATCAAATCTAGTGTAAAGGAGTGAAATTTAGGCGCCCTCATTCTCCACTATTGGATCTGGGGATGATCTGGACCGTCGGATGAGTGCTGACATCAATTCGGATAAGATAAGCCACTATTTTTGGAGAAACTTTGCATTATTGATCTTTAACTGTCAACAAAGTCTTCTTTTATGGAAAAAATTCGTGGATCCTCCTTCCTTTATGCTTTAGTGCATCTCCACCCTTGAATAGGAGCTCATCTTGACCGTACACCATGGTTCAATCATATTTTGACATGTGGCAGTCCTTCAAGCCTTCAATTTTCTTATTCTAGAAAACTGCGGTGACCTTGAAAACTGGACTTTGTGCTCTTTGACCCTCCAAAAATACTTTGATGAAGATGAAACTTTGTAGGACTATGTTTCCAAAGATCTCCTTCAGGAATATGCAGGAAGAACTCCCATCTGAATCTCCCTTGTACAAGTTTGACTACATTTGGAAGCTTGCAAGGTGGCATTAAGGTGTCTAGGAAGCTTTGATAGCCTTGAAAATTTGTACAAATATGTAGCCACATATGATCTTTATACATGCCAAACCATATGGCTAACATAATTTTCTATACAAGAATTTGTAGGGTCAAACTAGAAAAATTACATTTTTACAAAATGAACATAGCATATCAATGTGCTACAAAATCCATTTTCTGCTGAAATTTGAGCTATAGACTGCCTTTGACAATCTTTACAAGTATATGGATTTTCATCTAATTTGGTGACAATGAAATTTTTGCCCTGATTTCCCAACTTTGACCAGCTTTGACCGCTACCATGGACTTTCTTGATTTCTTTGAAACTTTGTATGTGACCTTCCTTTGACATCCTTGATGCATCCTGGACTTCTCGGGGAATTCTGGCTACCTTCGCCAAATATGTTTTTTGTAGGCCTTCACAAGTGAGAGAGGAGAGCAAATCTCGACGACATTCGCCCCCACTAAACCTGCGATTCCTCCGGAAGCGCCACTCTAGCATCTGTGAAAAACAAAATGTTCCAGGCATCAAATTCTTTTATAGGCAACATAAGAAAGATGGAAGGAAAATTGATTATATGCATGAATAAGTAGGTAACGTGACATGAAGCAAAATTTGCATGAAAGAAATAATTGAAACAGGCAACATGAATATGCATGAACAAATAGGCAACATATATGCAAATGAACAAGCAACATTGGCAACAAGAAAAAAAAAAAAACAAGCATCAATATGAAGTGGAAGTGGATGTATTGAGTCGTTTTAAGCATCAGTTCCTCTCATCTTGAAGAAAATTTTGTACCTTTTTCATAAAGCAATCTACCTTAAATATGATTATAAACAAAGATTTAGGATTTTCAAGAGACATCTTTCATCTTTAGCTTATTTTAGATCAACTCATTTCCTACATAAATATGAATATGCTCTTTCTCTAATAACATGCAAGGAAATCTAACTAAACTCCACTAATGCATAAATCTGCCTATATAGCCCGTGATTTATTCTACTATGCCTCTTTATCCTCCTTTGGCTTGCCTCTTTTTTTTTTTTTTTTTTTTATGATGATGATGATTCGGCAACTTTATGGTTACGATCACTTTTTTGGGGTGGAAGAAAGTGTAAACTTCTTGGTAACATGTAGCTTTTTTTTTTTTTTTTTTGACGAGGAAAAATCAAACCCCGATACAAGGTACAACCATTTTTGATGACGGAGAACAGTCGTTTAAACTCCGATACAAGTGCTGTGAGATGGACTAAGGATGTAGAAACATGCAATAGTAGGAGATAGGATTTCAACAATTATGCTTTCGATACAGGATACATATGCATGTTTATATATGAAAGTCTTGTCACCAAAATAAACCTCCAAATCTACATGCCCTATCTTTCCACAATCCTAGATTATAATCAATTTCTTAGTAGATAACTTACTACTTAAGATACAATTTTACACAAGTAGAGAAATCATCATTTGCCTTTTTTGACTCAAGTGATGTGGATATGCAATGCAATGCAAAGACTGAAAAAAAACATGCATGAAACAAGCATGGAAAAAAAATAGAATGAACTTGAAAAAAAACAAAGCAACATGAACTTGAAAATTAATGATATATATATATATATATATATATTTTTATAACATGGATACTCCTGTTTATGAATCGGCCTCATTGTTGTCATCTTCTTCAATGTCCTCATCCAAAATGTACTCGTCATTATCACGCTTCTTGAATAACTTTATCCTTTTACCTGCAATCAAAGTTTTTAGTGCAACACCATTTAATTCACAAAGAGCATACGTACCATTGTTGTTGACTTTTGATACTATGTATGGCCCAAACCACCGTTGAGTGAGCTTTTTGCGTGCATCATATTGAGAGTCAAATGTACTATCATAAATGAGCACCCAATCTCCTACTTCAATTGGCTTAGGACGCAATCGATGAGTTTTATCAAAATAATGCTTGTTCTTCATTCTAGATTCTCTTAATTTTTCAACAGCATCATCAAGTCTTAATTTACCTTGTTCTAACTGTTTAATACGCAAACTCAAAAAATCATCAGTAGACATGTTTTCAGACCAAGGAAAATTTGACCATGCAGAAATATGAGACTGAATTGGAAACAATGGTTTTTGACAGTACATGAGTTCAGCAGGCATATATCCAGTAGTACGTGTGCATGTCATTCTATCTGCCCAAAGTGCAAAAGGTAAGAATTTAGGCCATTGTTTGATGTCACCATTACATGCTTTAGATATGGCTTTCACAATAGGTGGATGCCCTCTCTCTATTTTACCATTGGCCTCTGGGTTATATGCAGTAGTGAGAGACAAACGAATACCGTGACGCTCAAAGAACTCTTTAGCTTCTCTCGCATTTAACTCTCCACGATCGGCAACTACTTTCTCTATGTACCCAAAGCGACTTATGACATCTTCAAGCAAGAATTTGCAAACATTGTAAGTGGTCTTAGATCGTAGTGCACGTCCCTCTACATGATTAGTTAAGTCTTCTCTTGCAAGTACAATGTAACGCATTTTGTCGATACCTTTAGGCATAGTTACAAGATCTACTACCCACTTGTAGTGAATACAAGGTGGATAAGTAGGATGCAACGGATCTCTATGTTTGACTGATGAATGAAGTTGACAAGTAGAACATGTAGAAACATAGCTACTAATGTCAACATACATCCTAGGCCAATAATAGGTACTTCTAATTTTTTCATATGTTCCAAAAAATCCTTTATGACCGGCCCATAATGTCTCATGCATTTCCTTCATTACTTGCAATTGAAGACCTCGTTTTCCCAGGACTCGTTGTGGATTCTTAACCTTACCCTTAGCATGTCTCCAAAGATAACCATTACATAGGAAAAAGTTATAAGCTCGTTTCCTAATGTTACGGAATCTATTCGTAGTCCAGCTAGGTAATGGTTGTAGTGTACTGAGATACTTTCCTATGTCTCTCCATTCATCTTCGTACTCAGACTCATGAAATTTCTCATACTCATATATATGTGGAACATAGTCAACTAAATTCACATTCTTTATTAGATCACTTTCAAGATCATCATCAAATCTAGCTCTCGATAACATATCAGCAACTGAGTTTGACTTACCTGAAATATGAACTAACTAAGGATTTATGAACTTAATATATGAGATCCATCTAAGCATGGCTATATCAGGAGATGAACAATTGGCTATCATTCCAATGAGAGGCAAACAATCAGTCTCAACTTTGACATTTGCACCAATGAAATATTCTTTGTCTATTTTCAAAGCTGTTACCATACCCCATAGTAACATTAATTTCACCTTCACATCTTTAAACCTTCCAACATTCATTAGCTTCATACACCCTGTGTGTGCCACGACCGGACCCGATCCACCCGGATTGCGATCACCTCCACAACGGGATGAACTACGTAGCTAGCTCCGGGAACAGGAGGCACAACCCAAAGTCATAGAAACAACCTCGACTTCAGCGGAAGTAAAGGCATTGACAGAGCAGGTGGCAGAGCTGCAGAAGAAGTTACTGGAATATGAAAGGAAGCCCTCTCCAGTTGTAGAACCAGAGCCTGAGGACTTGGTACCCATTGAGGTGGACGAAACATATGAGGAACCATATGTTTCTATGCCGATGCCAGGTGGCGCCCAGACCTCAGAAGGAATGGACACCTTAGAAGTTGAAGTACCTGAATGGCTCCAGACACTAGAGAAAACAACAACAACCCATGAAGATCGAGTGGCAATTCAAATCCAATCAATGGCAAAGTTAGAAGACACCATCATAAAGTCAGATTATTTCCGTAGCATGTCTCATCATAGATGGATCGGCACCAACGACGATCAATATGTGCCATATTGTGTACTCCTTGCAGATTACAATGCGGAGATCCAACGCAGATGTGGCAAACCTCCAACTTTCGCCACACAATTTGGGCCCGATGATATCCTAGAAAATGCTAAAAAAGGATCCATTCACCAACCCACCTGGAGGATCCGTCTTCTTGAGACCTACCCAGAGATGGTTCGTACTTGGACTAACATGCCACTCTTTATTAAATATAATCCTTGTTATGTTCCAGTCTTCCGCGGACGCACCTGACCCGAGTTTACAATTGCTGTCAAGAACATCAAAGGTTGTGCAAAGTGGTTAAACTATGTTTATCTAGCACCTCCACAAGGCCCTCCCACTGTGAATTATATGATTTCTACCATCCGTCACTGGAGCACTCGACTACGGAATACCCCCGATGTGATGGCCCAAATGTGCATGAAAATCTTTGAACTAATGCTAATCACATTCAGGACATTCAAGAATATTAAAGACCCCCACTTCTCAGGTGTCGGATTTCTTACAGGAAACCAAGATCTGGTATACGACATGAGCACCACCCCATCAATAGAGGTAATATATGCTTGGCACACCAGAATCAAGTACCTCCCAGCTTGCTTTAAACAGACATTCGAGGAGATGTTCGTAACAGGATTCTGGGAATATCACTCAGAAATATTTGTACCCAGGCCCTCACATCTCCTCCACTTATCTGCTGTGGAGCGAACCATCCATTCAAAACAATTGCGGGTGCCACATCCAGACGTACTAGGACCAGTGAATTGGGATGCATTGTTAACAGATCTAGCACGGGGGCTACGAGTAGAAGAACACCACCTTGCTGCCGATGTCGTCCAATATTATGTCCAACGCACAGCTAGACAAGGGTCTGTCAGAGACGATAGACGCGAGAGAGGGGGGGGGTGTTGGCAGTAGTCAAGGAACCGAAGGAGTCACAAGACAAGGAAGCCTACGAAGAGAGTCGGAGCGAAGAGACAACACAAGCAGACACAGTAGTCAAAGAAGATCTAGCAAGTAGGCCATTCAAATTTTTCAGGCATCAAAGAGTTGGGCACACAAGAAGAAGGAGCAAGTAGGGAGCTCCAAGAAATGTATGTCAAAATGTTAGAAGAAATCCCTACAAAAATAGTGGATTTCATCACTAAAAGCCATTGTAAATACCATTTCATATTTTTGTAGCTCCATTTTGTGCAAGCCAAGGAGTCCTTGAGCGTGAGGGGCTTTAGAAGTACCTACCTATCAGTTTTCACAATTTTTAGACTCCGTTTGAACCTCCAAATAGGGTAGAGAACCTAATTCTTAACTAGGCCGGACATTAGGTCTGGACAAGGCCAAAACCTAGTCAAACACTATAAAAAGAGCTAGAGAGCTCATTTTTGAGGTTAGCTTGTAACTGAATTGAACTTGTATGAGCTTTTTGAAAGTAATCGAAGAACTCCATTGCTTCTCACTCTTTGTCTTGCCGTGTGTGCGCGTGTGCGTGTGTATGTGTGTGCATGTTAGTGTGCTTCTCACTCACGCACTTGTGCCTTCACTTGCTTGAGGTCATCATACCATCCTCACGTCTTCCCGGATTGACATTAAAGGAGGTGCTACTCATCACTGAGCTATAGTAACAATCTCCCACTAAAGGCCAACATGGCCAAAGTAACTATGGGAGAAAAATAAAGAACGATAAAGAATACCTGAGTGTAAGTATACAAACTATACCTCCCACCTGATGGGCATGTTACAGAGTATACAAGTGACTGTGTAAGATCAAGAATCAACTAACCCCCATCAAGTGACAACAGTGTTGAAAGCTATCTTGTGGTAGAGCTTTAGTCAAAGCATCTGCAACATTATCTCGAGTGTGAACCTTCTCAAGAATAATGCACTCAATGGCTAAGCAATCTCTAATAAAGTGATACCTCACCTCAATGTGCTTGGTCTTTGCATGATAGACCGGATTCTTAGCCAAAGCAATGGCACTCTGACTATCACTAAGTAAGTGAGGTACATGCTGAGGTAAACCCACATTACAAGCAAGACGAGAAAGCCACAATGCTTCCTTACATGCCTCACTTGCTGCAACATACTCTACTTCTGTGGTGGAAACAACTATACATTCTTGAAGATGAGATCTCCAAGAGATAGCACCTCTAGCAAAATGAAAAATGTACCCTAATGTAGACTTACGATTGTCTACACAACCAACATAATCAGAATCTGTGTAGCCAATAATGTATGTTTTCCCTCTACCTGAGCATAGACACTCGTCCTTAGTGCCACTCAGATATCTCAAAATCATCTTGACCACTTCCCAATGTTTCTTGCTAGGATTAGACATATATCTGCTCACAACTCCCACTACAAATGCAATGTCTGGTCTCGTAGCTACCATAACATACATGAGACTACCAACAGCAGAGTGATAGGGAATTTTGGTCATGAATTCCTTTTGCTCATCTGATTTGGGGCAATCATCCTCGCTCAATTTCACATATGTGGGTAAAGGTGTACTCAATGCCTTTCCACCCTGCATATTGAACCGATGAAGTACTTTGGATATGTACTCACTTTGAGATAATTATATGCATCTTTTACTCCTATCACGAGTAATGCGCATGCCAAGAATATGTTTGGCATCCCCCAAATCCTTCATATCAAATGTCTGACTCAATTTCTTTTTGAGAACTAACAAATCATAAGAGGACTTCCCAGCAATCAACATATCATCAACATAAAGTATCAAGCATATCAAGCTTCTATCTGAGCATCTCTTTCTGTAGAGACAATGATCCCTCATTGCTTCGAGAATAGCCTTGAGATTTCATAAAAGCATCAAGGTACCATTGTCTATGGGACTTTTTAAGTCCACACAAGCTCTTCTTAAGCTTACAAACTAGACTTTCCTTGCCAGGAACTACATAACCCTCTGGTTGTTCCATATAGATCTCATCTGTAAGATCTCCATGCAAGAAAGCAGTTTTCACATCCATTTGGACTAGCTCTAAGTCCTCCATTACAACGAATCCAAGCAACATGCGCATGGTAGTCATCTTGACCAGTGGAGAGAAGGTTTCCTCAAAATCAACACCATGTTGTTGCTTAAAACTCTTTGCAACGAGTTGTGCTTTATACTTTGGAGAAGCACTATCTGATGTGAATTTCAGCTTATATACCCATTTACATGGTAAAGCTTTCTTGCCCTTTGGAAAAGTTACTAAATCCAAAGTACCATTCTTGTGAATAGAATCCAACTCACTCTTCATGGCACGCTCCCACTTGACATGATCCTCTATCTGCATAGCCTCTTTGTAGTAAGAAGGCTCACCGGCATCTGTTAGCATAACAAAATCTAAACCTGGAACATATCTATCATGTGGATGTGAGACATGTGCAAAATGTCTCAATGTTTGCTGAACAAGAACATGTGCAGACTGATCTGAATGGACATTCTCTTGAACATACCTATGTGCAACATCTTTATGCATGCTAACCGGAGGACTAGTATCCTCAAACACCACTCTTCTCACTTCAACCTCCTTAATGGGTTGTTTATGCATCTTAGACTCATTGAAAATGACATCACTACTTCTAATCACTATCCATGTTTTAGAATCCCATAAGCGATATCCAAATAGTCCTTCTCGACCATATCCGAGGAAAATGCATTTCTTTGACTTATGATCCAACTTTTGTCTAAGATTCTTGGGTATATGAACATATGCTTCACACCCAAAAGCTCAACGGTGATCATAATATGGTGGCTTCATTGTCCACAACTCTTATGCCACTTTCAGAACTTTGGCAGTAGTAGGTGAAAGGTTAATCACATGAACTGCAGTCAATACTACTTTTCATTAGGGCGAAAAACGGCCGAAAAGGGGCTGTTTGCTAATGAGAGATTAAGGAAATTGACAAATAGAGTCTTTCCACGTGTACAAGAATATAACATTGTTGTCTCCTTTAACCGTATAAAGAAATTCTTTTTTTAAGAGAATATGATCTAAAAGCGCTGCGAAAGTGATGAAGATTCTTGTATTCAGTGTACAATTTCTTGGTTTGATGCAAAAAAAGATATTTTTGCACATCACACAATGCATATCTTTAAAGTTCCAAGAAGGAAATGATTTTTGAAGATACGAAATATTTTTGGGTTCACGAAATTCCATGGTCATTCGGCGACAGGGTTTACATCAAATCAAAAGTTTCCACGTGTACAAAGCCCTTTTATCTATAAATGTTGGCAAAGTTTGTGAATGTCGGTTTCTCGCTTTGAGCATTCTTCTTCTTCTCGATTCTAATAGCTTCTTCTTCTTGTCGTCCTTCCAATCGTGTAACCTCATGTGAGGTTTACAACAGAAGAGAGGATTCTTTATGGAAACCTCTTTCTGTGAAGTTAAATGAATGAGTAACTATGCTTCCTAGCTATAGAGGTGCCCATAAAGTCAAGCATGCTAAAAGAGACGACACAAGAAACCATTGCAGGGGACTTATTCTTAGTTTCAAATTGAAGAGATGCGGTTGGTTTGCAAGAGTACAACATGTGTACAACGCTAAGGATCTTGTTCTGGAAAAGCATATGCAATTCCCTTTGTACTGTAAGTGAAGTTTTACAATGATCGTCTATCATTTCAGTTGGTTTTGTATAACAACATATATGTTTTTGTATTGCAGATATTTTTCCTTCCAATATTTTAGAGTGGCAACCTCTTGAATGTTTAACACGAACATTCAGAGTTCTTCGTAAGGAATATGAAGAGCTTATGTATGCAGACAAATCCGCTCAAGTTTTCAATAGCACAGAGTTATTTGTCCATTTTGCATATTATCAGGTGCCATTAGGGAGGAGCTCTTATGGAAATCTTATACATTTGCCTAGTCCTTGCATCTCTTCATTAGATTGGGATGCTTCTGATCATTCAACAAAAGGTGGAAAAGAAAGCTTGGACTTTGGATAGCCTTGGACTCAGAGGAGAGCTGTCCAGAAGTATTGATTCATCCAAATTTTCAATCTAGAAAGATAATTGTCACTGCAAATTGGAAATTCAAAAATGTAAGGGAGCTCTAGAATACCTTGATGAGGCATCATCACAATTCAAATTCTCAATTGATGATGCAATAGTTAACATTAGATTAGAGAAAAAACATTATCTTGCATCAAGTTGCAACCCTTTAGATTGTAACAAGTCTCCTTCTTTAAGAAGCTTTTTTCCAAACTTCCATTGATTTTTCTTTGTAGAATGGTGACTAAGAATGTGACTGATTACATCACTTCAATTATGTCTTTTTATGGACTATATTCATATTGGCATTTTTTTGTTTAATTTCAAGATTCTGAGGAGGTTTCAATGGTGCAATGATTATACAGGAATTTGCATATGACAAAATGGAAAAGATTGGATGACACGACCAATACAAGCGATACGGGCCATCCGAAATTCTCCGATTGCCCATATCGCTTGCATCGGTTGTGTCATAAAAACTTCTCTATCCTCCTCACATTTAACTTTTCTGCAGGATGGTGACTAAGAATGTGAATGATTACATCACTTCAATTATGTCTTTTTATGGGCTAGATTCATATTGGCATTTTTTGTTTAATTTCAAGATTGATGAGGTTTCTATTGTGCAATGATTATAAAGGAACTTGCATGAGTAAATTCTAGGTGATTCAAGAATATAAACCAAGAAATTCTTACATAATATATCTCCCCTTTTAGAACCTTTTTCCATACTTCCATTGATTTTCTTTTGCAGGATGGTAACTAAGAATGTGACACATTACATCACTTCAATTATGGCTTTTTATGGACTATATTCTGATTGGCAATTTCTTTGTTTAATTTCAACATTTTGATGAGGTCTCAATGGTGCAATGATTATACAGGAACTTGCATATGAAAAAATGGATGGTATGAAAAAATGGAAAAGACTGGATGACACGACCGATACAAGCGATATGAGCCATCCGAAATTCTCCGATTGCCCCTATCGTTTGCATCGATCGTGTCATAGAAACTTCTCTATCCTCTTCACATTTAACTTTTCAACAAGAATAAAGCAAAAACCACACAAAATAGACATTTTGATGATAAGAACAATTCAATTTTGCTTGAACCATGCAATGAAGTCACTTTTGCTTAGTTCTCAAGAGGATCAATTCAACATTACATTACTCAAGGCATATAAATATATTACAATGTATCTATGTACATTTCATGAGTAATAAGCTTTGAATAGAAATATATTTAATCCTTCTTGAGCCTTTTGAATGAACTTGTCTCTAGCAAATCTCCTCTATATCTGAGGTACTCTTTTCTCCTGTAGACAATAATACTTTGAACATATGACACCCCTACAGCCATTGCATAGCTTGAGTAACAAAGGAAGTAGCCTGCCCTTGAAGCATTGAATCCTGGGGCATATCCAAAAATTCTTAATGCACTTGTTCTTTCAAGTAGAAAAACTCTGTATGCATTAAAGGGTATTGAAGTAAAACCCATGTATCTTGAAAGAGTCCTCAAGGAGAATAATGAAAAATCTGCCTCTTCACTATACTGCTTATGAATAACAAAAAATAATTTTGGATTCAGTTTTGGAAGATAGTGGATCACTGAATGAATATCCATCTTTGTCTTTCCTTTCTTCTCTATGGTTTTCCTTGTTCCCTTCCCCCTCCCAATGTAGTTGCCTTCATCCAATATAGATATCTGTGGAAAAAATTGAAAATCTAGGTTAGAAAAAGTAAACGATCTTCTAAAGTCATAGAAATAACTGGAAACAGAAGTAGAAACAAAGCATGAGATACGACCGATCCAAGCGATTAGGGTCATCAGAGAATATCCGATGGGCATAATCGCTTGCATCAGTCATGTTTGATTTATCATCCTTAACTTTATAGAAACATATAATTAATGTTGAAAATAATATTTATAAACACATTTAGTTGTTCTATATGGAGCATTCATTCATATAGCTATAAATATGATACTTGATTGGACACAACCAATTCCAGTGACTGGGCCCATCAAGGAAGCTTGGATGGTCCTAATTGCTTGAATTGGTTGTCTCCAAAGGAGGTCATCTTAAAGCTTAGATTGCATGTGAACTTTTGTATCTTATTATTGGTTAAGAATTTGGAGAAGATAATGCTACCATTGCGTCCGGAACGTGTCAAAACCCTAAGATTGACTGTCTATTTGCATGATTTCGATACCCAGAGGTCTTGATAAGCCTTTTTGTATTGATTTCCAGACACGACCGATGCAAGCGATTAGGCCCATCCAACATTTCCAGATGAGCCTAATCGCTTGCATTGGTCATGTCCTAGATTCATGCACAAATAGGCTCATCAAGACCTTTCCATATCAGAATCATACAAATAGACAGTCATTGATAAGCCTTTTTGTATTGATTTCCAGACACGACCGATGCAAGCGATTAGGCCCATCCAACATTTCCAGATGAGCCTAATCGCTTGCATTGGTCATGTCCTAGATTCATGCACAAATAGGCTCATCAAGACCTTTCCATATCAGAATTTGCATGATTTCGATACCCAGAGGTCTTGATAAGCCTTTTTGTATTGATTTCCAGACACGACCGATGCAAGCGATTAGGCCCATCCAACATTTCCAGATGAGCCTAATCGCTTGCATTGGTCATGTCTTAGATTCATGCACAAATAGGCTCATCAAGACCTTTCCATATCAGAATCATACAAATAGACAGTCAATCTTAGGGTTTTGGCATGTTCCTCCGGATGCAATGGTAGCATTAGGTTCTTGATTCCGAGCCAATAGTAAGATAGGGAAGTTCATGACCGATGCAAGCGAAATAAGCTAGTCAAAGGTAGGTCAAACGCATGTAATCGCTTGTATCAGTCGTATCGGGTATGTAGCACAAGTATGCATGGGTGATGAAGAGAGAAATTCTATGAAGGTTGAAAATGTGAAATGGTGAACGGGACCCGTATTTATAGTCGAGAAGGACAGGGTAACGGTCACATGATGTGGACCAATAAGTGAGTGCCACGTGGCAAAAGACGTTGGGAATCACAACGGCTAGATGACGCGGCCCACTCAAATGATGCCACGTGGCATTGTAACGTTGGGATTCGCAACGGCTAGATGACATGGACCAATCACACATTGCCACGTGTCACCAACGGTCAAATCATCCCAGAGACCTATTTAAGCTCTTCTATTCACTTTTTTCATTTTTTGTGAAACTCCTTGCTACCATCAACTTACCGTTGTCTTCGCGTTTTTACATGCTTTTCAAAACTTTCCATAGACCACATTTTGTGTGAGGGTTTAGGGTCATCATGATCAATTATTTTACAACACGACCGATACAAGCGATTAAGGACATTCGAGGATTTCCCGATGACCCTAATCGCTTGTATCGGTCATGTTTCTTGAGTGCTTTGTGAAAGCTTTTTTAATTAGTTTTTCTGCGTTTAAAATTTGTTCCAAGCTTTTAAACTCTTTTTTGTGCAAGTTGGCTTATTTTGCTTGCATCGGTCATGAATTTCCCTATCTTACTATTGGCTTAGAATTTCAAGAAACTAATGATACCATTGCATCCGAAACGTGCCAAAACCTTAAGATTGACTGTCTATTTGCATGATTCTGATATTGAGAGGTCTTGATGAGCCTATTTGTGCATGAATGTAGGACACAACCAATGCAAGCGATTAAGCTCATCTGAAAATGTTGGATGGGCCTAATCGCTTGCATCGGTCGTGTCTGGAAATCAATACAAAAAGGCTTATTGAGACCTCCGGGTATCAAAATCATGCAAATAGACAGTCAATCTTAGGGTTTTGGCACGTTCTGGACGCAATGGTTGCATTATTTTCTTAAAATTCTTAACCAATAATAAGATACAAAAGTTCACATGCAATCTAAGCTTCAAGATGACCTCCTTTGGACATGACCAATTCAAGCAACTAGGACCAATGCAAGCGATTAGACCCATCCGATATTCTTTGATGACCCTAATCGCTTGGATTGGTCGTGTCTCATGCTTTGTTTCTGCTTGTGTTTCGAGTTATTTCTATTAAATATATTTCTTTTCAAAGCTTATTACTCATGAAATGTACATAGATACACATATTTATTGCCCAAAGGGGTACAAGACATTGCAAATATGAAGGATGTAATCTTTTTTTGTGTAATTGATCCATGTCCTAATATTAATCCTTACTGATCCATGATTTGTTTTTCTCTAGTAAAAGTCCTATTTATCTGATGATAATAATCTTTTTTTTGTAGGTTATGGCTAGGACAAAGAAGACATTAAGGAATTCTCTCCAATCACAACATGGAAACTCCAAAGTGTAAGCCTCACCATACATTTTGTTGTGTTCTATTTTAAAGCCTTGCCATCCATTCTAAATTTAAGTTTACCTTGCAGTGCTGCTAAGCTTCTCAAAATGCATATTGATCAAAACATTCTAGGAATTCCTTCATTGAAAGAAGAAAAAAGGTTTGGATACACTCAAATACATGTGCCATTACAGAAATACAACACCTCGTGTGACTAGAGAGTGATTGCAAATGCAGTAAGGTTCTTGGAAAGCAGGTTTTACAACCCTGAGTTGAACTTGTCAGACTATCCATATGCTTGGGTCATCTTGATCAAGGAGAGAGCAATAAATGCCATTATGGAACATGCAATATGCCCTTATATTTTTGGAATGTAAGATTGTAATCTAATGTGTAACCAACATATGTTGGAAGATTTATTGATGTACAAATTGTATGTAATTATGCCAGTCTTCATCTGGAAGATGGTCATTGTAACTATATTTATATGCCTTGAGTAATGTAATGTTGAATTGATCCTCTTGAGAACTAAGTAAAAGTGACTTCATTGCATGGTTCCAGAAAAATTGAATTGGTTCTATCATCAAAATGTCTATTTTGGGTGCTTTTTGCTTTATTCATGTTGAAAAGTTAAATGTGAAGAGGATAGAGAAGTTTTTATGACACGACCGATGCAAGCGATATGGGTAATCGGAGAATTTTGGATGGCTCATATCGCTTGTATCGATCATGTCATCCAATCTTTTCCATTTTTTCATACCATCCATTTTGTCATACCATCCATTTTGTCATATGCAAGTTCCTGTATAATCATTGCACCATTGAAACCTCATCAAAATGTTGAAATTAAAAAAAATGCCAATATGAATATAGTCCATAAAAAGCCATAATTGAAGTGATGTAATGAGTCACATTCTTACTTACAATCCTGCAAAAGCAAAATCAATGGAAGTATGGAAAAAGGTTCTAAAAGGGAAGATATATTATGTAAGAATTTCTTGGTTTATATTCTTGAATCACCTAGAATTTACTCATGCAAGTTCCTTTATAATCATTGCACAATAGAAACCTCATTAGAATCTTGAAATTAAACAAAAAAATGCCAATATGAATGTAGTCCATAAAAAGACATAATTGAAGTGATGTAATCAGTCACACTCTTAGTCACCATCCTACAGAAAAGTTAAATGTGAAGAGGATAGAGAAGTTTTTATGACACGACCGATGCAAGCGATATGGGCAATCAGATAATTTCAGATGGTCCATATCGCTTGTATCGTTCGTGTCATCCAATCTTTTCCATTTTGTCATACCATCCATTTTGTCATATGCAAGTTCCTGTATAATCATTGCACCATTGAAACCTCCTCACAATCTTGAAAATAAACAAAAAAATGCCAAGATGAATATAGTCCATAAAAAGACATAATTGAAGTGATGTAATCAGTCACATTCTTAGTCACCATCTTGCAAAGAAAAATCAATGGAAGTTTGAAAAAAAATCTTCTTAAAGAAGGAGACTTGTTACAATCTAAAGGGTTGGAACTTGATCACCCTGGGTGGCAGGCAAGTTATGCAAGATAATGTTTTCTCTGATCCAATGTTAACTATTGCATCATCAATTGAGAATATGAACTATGATGATGCCTCATTAAGGTATTCTAGGAGCTCCCTTACATTTCTAAATTTCCAATTTCTTGTGACAGTTATTTTCCTAGATTGAAAATCTGGATGAATCAGTACTTCTGGATAGCTCTCCTATGAGTCCAAGCTATCCAAAGTCCAAGCTCTTTTGTACATTACCTATATTTTGTAGAAGCTTTGGATCTTTTCTTAGATGAACATCACCACCAAGAAATCCCATTTATGAAAGTAGAGATTCACATTTTTTAATGAAAAGGTGAACGATAGCCTTGTGAACGTAGACTTGCGTGCACTTGATTGCAGTGCTACCCTTGTAGACGACATTGGTCACTTCCTGCACGGTGCCATAGTGCTCCTGCACATACATAGATAGATGGGCACTACTTCAACGGATGCCGCTATCATCATCACGGGAGTGGACGAAGCAGAGGAAGTGTGATTACCTGATTGATGGAGTCCCAGCTCGTGACAGTTCTGGTGTTATGAAATAGAACAGTCGCTTGTGTAGCTCTCCACATAACGGCTCCGAAAAAAAGTGGTAGGAGCAGTGTACGCAAGTCAGTCGCCATCGTGAAATGTAGCTTCCACTGCCTGCGATATTTCTTTTACATAAGAAGGGATGCCCATGTTTCTCCTAAAAGTCTAATTAGATCATGAAGATTATGAAAAGGGGTATACCTTCCAGTTTGTGGATCAATTGGATAAACAAATCCATCTTCCCATATGTCGATATGTTTTTTCCTTCTTTCTGCAATCCAACCACTTTAGAATGTTGAAGAGCCCTTCGGCATACCTTTCTTGTCGTTGCATACTCATGACTAACTGCAATGTTGATATGGAACTTATCACAATGATTTTGGCTGGTTGAAAGGTGAGTGAGAGTGTTTGGATTGAGGTTCTCCATGGTCTACTACGAAGAGTGACGCGAAAGTGTCTAAAATGACATGAAAGAGAGAAACAAGCCTGCTATCGAAAGTAGAGTAAAAAAAGTGCAAAACGGCATAAGCACACATTATATAGGTCCGTGAACAAGAGGAAAATTCAAATTTTCATGAACGCCCGATGAGCACAAACTTTGAGGCATAAGATATCACACATACTTTTCATGATTATCACACGAGTTTCTCTCTCTTCAAAATTTGCACAAGATACGTTTTAAATGCGCTTACACGGATTTTTTTAAAATGAGTTGACAACTTTAATCCAGATTAAGCACAACTAATTGAAATCCTTACACGGCCCTTTTTTGGCCGTTTTTCGCCCTAATGTGCCGAAAAGCCTTGTGAGAGGTTTGCATGATGCAAGATAGAGACTACTCTATCTTGAATAGTTCTATTCATCCTCTCAACTACACCATTCTGTACTGGGGTATAAGGAGCTCTAAAATCTCTACAAATCCCTCTAGACTAATAGAAAAGGCATACATTATGGATAGTAAATTTTGAACCATCAATGAACTGCACAACCACATCTCCAATCCCCACAACATCACATTGGTAAGAGTCACCAAGTCTCACGGTACCAAGAGACTTTGCTGCATAATTAGAGAACCATTCTCTATGTGATGTCACATGGAAAGAAGCACCAGAATCTAGTAGCTAGGTGTGGGAAAGAGAATCAGCCATAAGCACCTCAGATGGCACAATACTATCAAGTGTCAACACATCAGCATCATCAAAAATAGCATTAATTTCTTCAGTCTTCACAGTCGAAGTAGATGGTGCAAGTAACTACTTAACATGTCCATCAACGTTCTTTCCTTTACCTTTAGCATTCTTTAATGCATAATAGTCTTTCTTCATATGTCCTTTCTTATGACAATAATGGCATTCGATATCCCTCTTCCTTGATTTACTTCTACCTTTATTATGTTGACCATTATTTTCCTTGTTCTTGCTCCTACCACATTGTTGATTCTTTCCTTGGTAAGAATCACAAACATTATATGTATCTCTACTCTAAGTGTGAACCATATATTTTCTACAAATCTCCTCACTCAAGAGTGCTCCACATATGTCATCATAGACAAGTTTACCACCAGGTGCACTATTGCTAATAGTTGTGCAAAATGTATCCCATGATGATGGCAGGGTGCATAACAACAATATTGCTTTCATTTTGTTATCCATATCCATTTTTTGAGCTTGTAATTGAGAGAATATAGCATAAAACTCATTTAGATGAGCAGCAACACTATCTGTGTCCTTCATGCGAAGGTCATATAATTTTCTCATTAGATACACTTTATTTGATGCCATCTCTTTTTCATATGTATTGCATAACTTCTTCCAAAGCTCCTCGGCACTTTAACACTCTAATACTGTAAAGTAAACATTATCTGCCAGGTGCAAGCAAATGGTAGACCTAGCCATTTCATCTAACTCATCCCAATCATCTTCATCCATGTCAACAGGCTTCTTTGAAATCCCATTTATTGGCTTCCATTGCCTCCTTTGAATCAGCACATCTTTAATCTGATTCTTCCATAGAGCAAAGTTTGTGCCATCAAATTTTCGGATCTCAAAATGGTCTTTGCCCTACAAGTTATAGCTCCTCCTCGGAACATTAGCACTAGACCCTGCCATCATGGTAGAGAAATGAATAGAATGATAATGGAGCTAGAAGAGTCCAAACACCAACGAATAAGTGTATCAAGGAGTAATTCGACCACTCTATAGTTGAGAAAACTAGAAATTTGGAAAAAAATTTCTAGAGTATCCTTTGCAAAATGAGCGTATGAGCAGTGTCAAAATATCATAAAATTGCAAGTACTGACATGTTTTCCTGCATAGTGAATTAGTGACTCCACTGCATATAATCAGTTACCCAATAGAAGCCAACTAGGCTTATCGAGCACCTATGAACAACTATCATACATCTCCTATGGCGAGGCTGGGTAAATCTTCCACCTGCATCAGTGAAGAGACCCTGACATCTGGGTGTCTCCCAATTAAGAAAACCTCACCACGACCCTCTTTATCAAACGTAAAAGGCTTTATGCAAAGAACATAACCACTATATCAATGACCACATGGACGTACATAAGCAGTATCCATAGAAGCATACATGGCATGCATGTGCTCAATATATGCAATAAAATGACACTAAAGGCTGAATACATAGCCCAAAAACTAGCCAATAACACCTGCAAGTGTCTGTCAACCCTAATGTTTTAGGCTCAAAAAACCTGCATAAATTTGCAGTAGCTGCTCCCACTAAAACTGAAACCTTTCAAGAAACCTGTAGTTTTACGAGTGTGGCTGAAAACACAGCCGGTTGATATTTATTGTCAGAGAAGTACGAAGAACACTCTTCTTGATGTTCTTGGACTTGTGTTGAGAGAACTATGTGCAGAAGTACTCCAAAATGGCTCCAAAAGACACCCAAAAATGCTTCAAAAATAGGCTTTGAAATCAAAGAATGAATCTTTGAGGGACCAAAACATGTTCAAGGTAATTTCAACCTTAGTCTTTTCCCTTCTTTAGAAACCACAAGAGTGTAGCTTAGTGGCAAGAGATTTCCATGGTTAAGCGAGCTCTACGGGGAACAGTACTCGGATGGGTGACCTCCCAGGAAGTACGGGGAACCTCTATCTTCCTTGATCATTGAGGTCCTCCCTTGCACATAGCCAACGGTGCCAATGGTGACGGGGGGTGCCTTGTTGTAAGCCTTGGAGAAAGCCTTGGGGGCGGGGGGTGCTCGCTTCGCTGGCACAAAAGGAACAAAGCTTTTCGCATTGAACTGCACTGATACCAGTGAAGTATTTTGATGCCGATGCACCACAATGCACTCTCCTTCTCAAGAGCTCCACGACGATATGCTTGAGGTAGAAAACGGAGCTCCTGAGGCCGCACATAGTACTTTGCATAGATGCTGCAGAATACACAAAAACACAGTACATAGAGGAGCACGAAGACAGACTTCTTAGGTCTTGCAAATGCGGTCGAACTTACAGTCTATGACTAACCAGGCCACTATATGTTTTATTAAAGAACATGTACAAGGAAGTGTCTGGTGGCCATTTTACCTTTCACATGGACACTAACAGTAACAGTAAGCTTTCACAAAGGTTTTATGGACCTTGGAAGATAGTAAAGAAGCTAAGTGAAGTTTCATACCAATTAGAGCTTCCTCTAGATTGTAGAGTCCATCTAGTGTTTCATGTTAGTAAACTTTGAAAGTATATTTCTAGGGAGGATAATCTAATAGAGGGTTTTGTTTCTTTGTGGGAAAGTGAAAGCACAGATCATTCTCTAGACATGATATTAGATCAGAGACAGAAATAGTTGAGCAATTATGTCATCCAAGAGTATCTAGTAGCCTCGAGAGGATTACCACTTACTAACTCTACTTGGGGATTAGGAGCTCTGGTTTGCAAGTACTTGCCCTTGTTGATCATTGAGGACAATGATCTTTAGAAGGGGGAGAGAGTGTCAGACATTGATCCATAGGGATCATGACATTGGTCCACAGGGATCATTCTATGTGTGTGAAGGACAAGGGCCAACTAGCCAAGGTCCCAAGCTCGGGGGATATCCTAAGCTATTTAGTAGTAATGGGAATGAGCGTTGCATGATGTGCACATTGCTTCACTAGACCATTCCAAATCATTGCTCTTTTTAGAATACAAGAGGGTATATATGGATGGGAGGGGAGACACACACACATCATTCAAGTCTTTTCTCATAGTTCACACCAAGGTTCTCAAGGAAAATTGATGGTGAGGCATGAACATATACAGTTGTCATCAAGAGGTGTGTATGTGTGCATGGATGTCTCTTTTTTGGAATGGCCACCAACAACGGTTTTCCATGGAAAAGAATATCAAGTGTAGGCTCAAGGATATTGGAGGATGATATGACTTTATTGTATTTCTCAGCTTTGGTTCTCACAAAAATTTGGCCATATTTACATGTTTGGTGAGGGTGAGGACTGCCTAAGCTTCTAAATCACAATGGTGTGCTTCTACGGTGAGTAAGCAAGTTGTTGGATATTTAAGAAACATCATAGAAATTAAGGATAATTCTTAAAACAAATCATGTGTGAAAGGCCTCTTCAAAAGCTAATATATAATGGGACAAAAGATAGGTAACGTGTGGGTAATACTCAAAATTGACAAAATTGACAATATCATTTTATTGTTTACTCAGATAAAAAACGAGGATAAAAAATGAGCACTAAAGTGCCCTTGTTAAAGTTAGCATCACATTTCATTGTATTTTTTTCCATTTATAGTGATGCTCGATTAGGCAAGTAGTTGCATTGTCCATCATCTATTTCCACAAGTAATTCCATACTCTATTTGCCCAAACATACTTTTTTTATCATATCTACACTCAAGAAAGAATTAAGGGTCACAATGAAACTATTTGGGATGTCAAGTGTGGTTGGAGTGGGAGAATGGTGACAAGATCGAGATATATATCGATGGTGGTGATAATGATATCTAAATAGTGTTTACAGATTACAACAAAAGGTCAGTAATAATTCCCTAAAAATACATACACATACACACATGCATACACTCACATACACACACACATGCATACACATACGCACACATATTCATACACATACATAGAGAGAGACACATATACACGTATACATACACACACATATAGACACATACATACACACACATATAGACACATACATACACACACATATAGACACATACATACACACCCATGCATAGACATGCATATGCATACATACATACATACATACACACACATACACACCTACATACACATATACACACACATACACTGACATACACATACACATATACATACAAACACACACACACACACACATACAAACACACACACATGCACCTACACACACATAGATAGACATGCATACACATATACACACAAGCATACACACAGATACACTCACATGCATACATACACATACATGCTTACACATATATATGCATACATACATACACACATGCATACACATATGTATGCATGTAGACATACACACATACATATATGCATACATATATGCATACATATATAAATGCATTGTTGAGATATCAAGCTCAACATGTGATGATCCAGGATGACACGTATCAGTTTTTTGTTTCTTTGACATGTATAGTGGTCACGCCAATATATGTCAGGGATACTTCATTAAGCTTTATTAGATTATCTACCGAGATTGATGGCACATTTGTTTCTTGCCAACTCACTCACTCGCGGACATTAGTTTTTTCCTTATGTACTGGTCTTTATATATTGCACTTGTTGTATTCTTGTTTTAGGTAATTCATGTACATTCCTTTTTATGTAATAGAAGAAGAAGATCATTCTTCATTGCCTCAATCATAGTGTGTGCTCCTCTTTGATTGTGAGAGTGTGCGTGAGCTCTCTTCCTTATCTCCTTCCTCGTGACATGGTATCAGAGCCAGCGCGACTATAGAGAGCTCGTGGAGAAGGTGATGGTGAAGAGTATGCAGCAAGGCATGGAGAAAATGTGATTCACAAATGACCTCTGTTTGTCAGATCAAAGTTTTAGAGCCATCTCGACCTCCGTTTCGAGCCCGCAAGGTGGGGCCCATAGAAAAACTAGGTCAGTTTCAAAAACTATAATTTGCACCGTGTTGGGAAACTTGTATGTTCCAAATCCAGAATTTCAAGCAATTTCATGTATTGTTGATACACGAAAACTTTGTTTTTCTAATATCGAACTGTCATGTCATAGTGCGACAATGTTCAAGCAGAATTGATGCTTTTAGTGTTTTGGAGTGTTGTGAATTGCTGCAGAAATGGCAAACACAGATGGAATGAGTCAGCCTATGAGCGATAAGCTGGACAAGAACAACTTCCATGCTTGGAGATTCAAAATGATGAATTTCTTGATGGGAAAAGGTTACTCGAAGTACATCAAAGGAGAGAATGAAAATGCTCTGCAGTTACCAGATAGGAATCGGACTATAGAACAATCAAGAGCATATGAGGAATGGAATCAAGGAGCACGAAAGGTAATGTACTGGCTATCTTTGCATACAAGACAACATGATTGGGCACATACAGGATGCCAAGTCCCCGAAAGAGGCTTGGAATAGTTTGGTCACATTATACAAGACCAATACAAAGGCACGAAAATTGCAACTCAAGAACGAGCTGCTTACATTGGAGAAAAAGAGCATGTCGATAAGTGACTACACTCTGAAAATCAAAAGCATATGTGAGTCACTTGCATCTATTGGCATGAATGTAGATGATGATGATAAGGTGGAAGTATGCCTTTGTGGTTTAGGAACTGCATATAAGCAGTTCAGAACTTCTATACAGACCAGGGAAAATATTCTGAATTTTGTTGATTTGGTATCCATGCTGATTATTGAAAAAAAGAATGTTGGTGAGGATTCAAACTCCCAAGGAAAGACCGATTTTGAGCAAGTATTCTACTCCGGTAGAGGAAGAGGCAGAGGTTTTGGAAATGGAAGAGGAAACAGTAACCAAGATCAAGGTCAACAACATAATCATGCAGGAGGAAGAGGATAGTTTTGAGGCAGGGGGAGCCAAAGAGGTCGCAGAAATTTCCAACGAAACTATTCAGGTAATGACAATAAAGGATGTTGGAATTGTGGTAAACCTAGACACTTTGAACGTGATTGTAGGTTGAACAATCAAAATAACAGAAGGTAGCAAAAGAACTATGCATCCACAAATACAGATGATTCTGAGAAGCTATTCATGTTTCAACATCACAAGATGAATACGATGTCTACTGGCGTTCAAAATCGAATGATAATGTCTGGTATGTTGATTCAGGTGCTTCAAATCACATGACCAATCATGCGGAATGGTTTAATACTTTGCAAAAATTGCAAGTTCCTGGATATGTTGAAACAAGTGATGACACATCACATCCTATTGAGCATACAGGAAACATAGCACTATCTATGGAGGATGGAAAGGTAAAACATCTTGCTGACGTGCTACATGTTCCAAATATAACAAAGAATCTGATTTCTGTTGGACAAATGGTTGACCAGGAATTACAAGTTAGGTTCAATGTTGATGGATTATATGTAGAAGAGTACAAGCAGGATGGATGATTGGTTGCCAAAGGAAACAAACTCGGTAGGATGTTCACCCTAAATGTGAAGATTCCTGAAATGAATGCAGACATGTTTGCAAAAGGTGCAGGAGTTATTGTAGATATAGGGATGTGGCACAAACGGATTGGACATGCAAACTTGCAAAGGCTGAAATTGATGCAGTCAAAGAAGATTATCCATGGACTACCAAATTTCAAAGTTGCAAAAATGCAAAAGGTATGTGCAACATGTCAATTTGGTAAACAGTCAATTTTTATGTTACTTTCGTTGATGACCATACATGCAAAGTATGGGTATATTTAATGAAAGAGAAGAGTGAGGTGTTCACTTACTTCCAGAACTTTAAAGATATGGTGGAAAAGCAGACAGGGAAGTACATTCAGACATTAAGATGTGACAAAGGAGGTGAATACATGTCAAATGAGTTCAACAGTTTTCTAAAAAATCATGGAATTCAGTGTCAATTTTCATGCACGTACACACCACAACAGAATGGCGTTGCTAAATGAAAAAATAGACATATTGCGGAAATAGCAAGAGCCTTGATGGCTGAGAAGAATATGCCTCATTGTTATTGGGCAGAAGCTGTGCATACTGCTCTATATATCATGAACAAAACACCGACTGTTGTTGTACATCAAGTTACACCTCAATAGAAGTTTACAGGTAAAAAAGCCAAACTTATCACATATGAAAGTTTTTGGTTGTATTGCATATGTACATGTTCCAAATGAGTTGAGAATGAAGCTTGATCCAAAAGCAGAAAAATGTGTCTTCATTGGATACTCCCTTGAGCAAAAAGGGTACAAATGTTATAACCCACTCACACGACAAGTGAAGGTGAGTAGAGATGTGGTATTTGATGTAATGTCAAGCTTCTATGTAGATGCCAAAGGACTGAATCTTGAACCAAATGACAAAGAAAATGATGAAAAATCAAGTGCAGAATCTCAAGTTTTGAGTGGATCAGATGCATCACCAAGCAATAGTTCCAACTCAAATCCATGGAGTGGAAGATTGCATGGAAATTTAAGTCCAACAAATTCATCAAATACATCCAAGAAAGGTAAAGAAAAGATTTCTTCTGGTAGTAAAACATGTGCAGGTTTTGAAGATGTTCATGGAGATTCAAGTGGTTCAAAAAAGAGTCTTGATGAGGAACTTGGATTGCCCTTTGTGAAGACTCCAGGAGTAAGAAGGGCATATGCAAATGATACAAGGAGAAGTGACCCAGGACCAAGAAGATCTAGGAGGATGCATAATTTAGTGCAACGATTGACATATGATAGTTACATGGCTCGCCATTATGCCTACATGACAAAGGTAATACAAGATGTTGAGCCTTCTTGTTTTGAAGATGCAATTGGTAATGTAGATTAGGAAAAAACTATGGATGAGGAGATGGCTGCACTTTATGGAAATGATACATGGAAGCTGGTTCCATTGCCACAAGGAACGAAACCCATAGGTTGCAAGTGGGTTTACAAGGTAAAGCACAATGCTGATGGTAGCATAAGCAGGTACAAAGCACGATTGGTAGCAAAAGGATATGCACAGAATACAACAAAAGGATGGACTTTGCATCAGATGGATGTGAAGAATGCTTTCTTACATGATGAGTTACATGAAGAAATATACATGGACCAGCCACAAGGATATGAAGATTCAAAGCATCCAGAATATGTTTGCAGGTTGTTGTTGCAGAGCTAAGAAGAGCAAAGAGGCAGAGAAAAAGAGGGGCCCCAAAATTTTTCTGATTTGGACACATTGTTCTTGTATTATAACCATTTTGTAATATATTTTCCGATGTAAATGCACTAGAGGAGTCCTCTAGATGCATACCCATAGAGATTTGTAGCTTACCTTTGTAAATTAGTAGGAAATTAGCCTTTCAGTTAATAAAGTGCCGGTCTCTTGTGTGAAAGGAACATTTTTAGGGCACATGTATATAAGTCAATTTGTGACTCTTGGTAGAGACTTTTTTGCCATTGTGAGAATCAAGAGCACAAAATTTCGAATTTGTGTCTTCTCTGTTGGAGTTAGATGTCTGCGGAAGCACGCGAACAGCACAAGGAAGAAGAAGAAGCTTGGAGCACAACACACAAGACTGAATGTATTACTAGAGAATGTACAAAGATAAGTAGCCCATTAGGGCAATAGGCATATATACAAGCCGAGGGAAAAAAACCTCCTAAAGAGGGAAAAAAGTGCCCCGACGGTCCTAGTGTATTCACACACATCACTACCTAAATATATCAACAAATCCCCCCTGGGAGTGATGCAGTGAACAAGAAGCTGGCACTCATGTATAAGGAAGTGCTAAGCTATGTGGAAATCACTCCACAAAAGGAAGTAAGCCTAAAGCTTTGCGGAAAGCTTCAAACTTCTCCCTAGGCAGAGCCTTACTGAAAAGGTCTGCAATGTTCTCCTGCGTGGGTACATATGCCAAGCTGATCTCCCCAGCAGAGAACCTCTCCCTGACATAGTGATAATGCACCTCAATGTGCTTAGTGCGAGCATGGAACACAGGTTTCCTCGCAACTGCCAATGCGCTCTAACTGTCAGTGAAGATGGTGGTGGCAGAAGACTGGCCAACACCCAAATTAGCCATAAGGCGTCTGAGCCACACACACTCAACAGTCGCTGTGAAAGCTGCCCTATACTCAGCCTCACAATTGGAAGTGGCCACAGTAGGCTGCTTCTTACTCAACCAAGATATACATGAGCTACCAAGCATGAAGCAAAAACCACTGTTGGACACACGAGTGTCATAGCAACCAGCCCAATCTGAGTCAGAAAAAGCATGCAAATCTGGCGGTAGTGATCCCCCCTTGGGATAAAACAACCCAAGTAGCCGAGTATCACTCAAGTAGCGAAAGATGCGCTTAACCGCCTTCTAATGCATGACTCCTGGGCAATGCATAAATCTGCTCATCTGTGAGACAACAAACTGAATATCTGGCCAAGTAATGCATAAGTAAATCAAGCATCCAACAGCCTGCTGATAGAGAACAGCATCAAATGCATCTCCACATCATGAAGACTCAATCGTAAACCTGTCTCCATAGGAGTGGCAATAGGCTTACAGTCTTCAAGGCCAAAACGCTGCAATAATGTGTCAATATATTTCGTTTGACACAAAGCCATTCCACCATCAACTTGCATAAACTCAATGCCCAAATAGTGATGCAAATGTCCCAAATCAGACATCTCAAATGAGGCATGCAAATCAGCCTTGAAATCAGCAATATGCTTCTCAATAGGACCAGTGAGCAGCATGTCATCAACATAGACAACAATGATCAGAAGCACATCATTAGCACGCTTAACATATACGGTGCTTTCAGTTGGACTGTTCTCAAAACCATGTGCAACCAGATAGGCATGTATCTTCTCATACCAAGCACGTGGTGCTTGCTTTAAACCATATAATGCCTTCTTTAACCTGCACACCTGGTTTTCATGCCCTTTCTGCACAAAGCCACGGGGTTGAAAAACATACACTTCTTCATGCAAGTCACCATTCAGAAATGTTATTTTAATGTCCAACTGATGTACATTCCAACCAAAATGGGCTGCAAGTGCACAAATGCTCCGATCAGGAGTCATACGGCATGTAGGTGCAAAGGTCTCATCGAAATCAATGCCTCTTTCTTGTGCATAACCCATTGCAACAAGCCTAGCCTTATACCTGTCCACTGTACCATCAGGTTTACACTTCAGCTTGCATACCCACTTAGTGCCAATGGCCTTCTTGCCAAGAGGCAAGTCACATAAAGACCAAGTACCATTCTTCATTATAGCATCATATTCAGATTGCACAGCAGCCATCCAATTTTCTGAATTTTGTGCTTCATCAAACGAAACAGGCTCATTCTCATCACAGAGACTAGATGCAGCCATAGCATAGCAATCTGATGCAAAAGAGGCACTATGAGAGCGTGAACGAGTACAATATGACAGAGGTGCATCTAATTTGCTATCACACAAAGTCTGCACCAGCCATTTTGGCATAGTTCTTGCCTGCTCAATATCAGCTCTCTCATAAATAAGTGCATCATGTACATCTGCATCAGAAATAGAATTATCTGCATCATCACATGAAACCTGCAAAGGCTGAGAAGTTACCTCATTAGGACCAGCACTAGACTGTCCACCTATAAAAAGAGGCATCAAAGTATCATACATATCTTTTGAGCTGACAGATGTCTCCTTGGTACATGAAAGCAATGGCTGAATAGCATCTTCCACAAAAACAACATCACAGCTAACCAGAATGCGTTTAGTCTGTGGATGATACAGATGATAGCCTTTACTTTCAGAACTATACCCAACAAAAATACATTTTACTGCCTTATCATCCAATTTTCTGCGATGTTGTTCAGGCACTAATGCATATGCCAAACAACCAAAAACACGCAGATGAGCAACAGATGGCTTGCGGTCATGCCAAGCCTCATATGGAGTGATAGACTGCAGTGATTTAGTGGGACACCTGTTAAGTACATATGCTGCACACATGACAGCCTCAAGCCAAAAACTATGTGGTAAAGCCTAACTCTTGACCATACACCTCGCCATCTCCATGAGTGACCTATTCTTCCGTTCAACAACTCCATGTTGTTGAGGTGTATACGACACTGTACACTGGTGTTTTATCCCACCTTCAGCCATAAATGCATTAAAATCAGAAGACATATATCCCCCCCCCTCGATCAAAACGGAGGGTGCCCATTTTACATGCTGATAGATTTTAAGCCAAAACCAAAAACTGTTTAATGCACATGAACACTTCGGACTTTGCTTTGAGTGGATATACCCATGCATGCCTGGAAAAATCATCAATGAAAGTCATGAAGTAAAGGTAATTTCCAAAAGAGGGTGTCTGCATAGGACCACAGACATCGCTATGTACAAGCTGCAATTTCTGCATAGCACGAACTGAACCATCTTTTGGAAAGGAGGAACGGTGTATTTTGGCCAAAATACAGCCTTCACAAACATGATTTCCAGGTGCCTCAAGCTTGGGCAAAGAAGACACCATATCAGATTTTTGCAGGCGTAGCAAACTAGCATAATTCAGATGACCAAAGCGTGCATGCCAAAGCTTTCCATCTGACATAGCATGAGAATCATGAATTGCACATGCCAAATCATTCACAGATCTTTCATAGTCTATGAGCTTATACAGCCCACGACATAAAATGCCAAAAGCAATAATAACATCACCATTTGACAGATCATGAACTCTACATCTGTCATCCACAAATTTCACAACCAAGCCAATCTTGGCTAATGCAGAAACTGATAACAGATTCTTCTTGATCCCTGGCACAAATAAAGCATTTGACAAGGTGAAAGAACTACGATCAGCAGTAGTCAGAATGATCTTACCAACTCCCATAACAGGATAAGAGGAGTTGTTGGCGCATGTGATAGTATTCCCTATAGGGGCAGGCTCGAGTGAAGAGAAGACACTGCGCTGCGAGGTAATATGTTTGGTCGCCCCACTATCAAAGTACCAAACATCTGAGTCCACTGCAGACATGCACTGCTCATGAGAAGATGGGTCAAAACTGCAAACAGTAGTAAACGCCCATTCTTCTTCCTGCACAAGATTAGCAGACTCTGTTTTTGGTGTAGAGGCTTCTACAACAACCATTCCAGCCTCCTTTTTCTTTGCCTCTTTTGCAGCCAGTTTTGGATAGTTCTTTATGATATGATCATTCCCTTTACAATACTTGCAAAACAGTTTCTGCTTTTCTGATTTCTTCTCATCTTTATCCTGGTTCTTCGAATGTGCAACATTTGCAGATTTCTGTTTACTACTAGAAGAGCTCCATTTTCCTTTGCCCTTCTGACTAGCCAGGAAAGCTTGATCTGCAACATGCATAATGGACCTGTTCTGCTGGACTGATCTTCCTACAACAGAACAGAGACTAACTCCTCAAATGATAAGGCATTCGGATTGCCTTTCATCATCAACCGAAGAGTGGAAGCAAAACTCCGATATGAATGAGGAAGACCATTCAGAACAGTCTACACAAGTGAGCTATCTGGTATAACCTCATCAGCAGAAATCGACTGTTCCTTCAAATCTTTGATCTTCGTTAGGAAACTGTCCATAGAATCACCTTCATTCATGTGCTCACTCTCCAACTGTTTTCGGAGGTAAGCAACACGAGCCTCATTCCTAGCTTGGTACAATGTGGTAAGTGTATCCCAAGCATCCCTAGCTATTCTGCAAGAGCGAATATGAGGAATAATGGCACGTTTGATAGACAAAGCTATCAATGCATGTGCCTGGGCATCTTTGCCATCCCAACGAATCTACTCTACAGTAGGTGCAGCAGAAACAACAGCACAAACAAGAATTTGCACAATATTATCTTCAACACCATCTTCATCAGCTCCAGCACCTGTATTCGTAGTACCTGTTGTTACAGGTATAACAGGACGTCTTTCAACACCCTGCACAATGTTCCACAATCCTTTTGCAACCAATACATGTCACATCATATAAGCCCATAATGGGTAGTTGGTACCATCCAACTTATCCTCAACAGGCAACATACGGAATACATCACTGCTTTCAGCCATGGCCGGTGACTAAAATACCTTGATGCAGAAAATTGACTGTATCTCAAAAAGTTGAACAGAAGTGCCGAGACGAGTTCTACTAAACCTGTAGCAGACTTTGAGACGCTTATACTGGCAAACAAAAAGTGGTATATACCTTTGGCACAAAAAGATGAAATAGCCTGCACAAGCGCCATGATAGTGTGTTCGGAGGCTGAAACGAGCTCAGATTGTGATTTCGGCACCACATAGCAAAGCTGTTTTGATCTCGGAAACACCCTGAGTATGCTCACCAAAATTCGTATGATTCTGAGACTGCAAATGGAGGAGTGTCGACGGTGCCCTAGATGAAGCGACGACCTACTCTGATACCAATTGTTGGAGTTACACGTCTGCGGAAGCACGTGAACAACACAAGGAAGAAGAAGAAGCTTGGAGCACAACACACAAGACTGAATGTATTACTAGAGAATGTACAAAGATAAGTAGCCCATTAGGGCAATAGGCATATATACAAGCCGAGGGAAAAAAACCTCCTAAAGAGGGAAAAAAGTGCCCCGGCGGTCCTAGTGTGTTCACACACATCACTACCTAAATATATCAACATTCTCTTCTCTGTATCTTTTTCTTTGTGAACTTGTATGCATGAGTGATGCTTGGAAAGAGTGCTTGGGAGTGTTGTCTATCCATGAAAGTGCTTGTTTGCTGTTGGTAAGGTGTGTGTGGAGTGTAGGAAGTGCTGAAGTGTAGGAAGGTCATTCCCGTGACTCAGTATTTTGCTCATAACTTGAAGCAAGAGTGTCAGAATTGAGTGAAAACAAAAGCGTTGGTTGTGTTTTCTTGAGAGCTTCAAAACGACCCCCTATTCACTATATTCGGAGTTCGGAGCTGAGAGAAAAGCTCGATTTATTGTTGACTGCTGCTCTAAGTGTCATGACATCTCAACGAATCCTTGAAACTTGTTTGGAATAGATTTAGAATTATTTGCACTTTTTAAAAGCTCACTTGCATTGATCATCATTTGAATGCATGTCTTCATACACTTGGCTAGGTTTTGATACTCCTCGGATTGATAAATAAAGCGTGAATCCCCACTATATGCACTTGAGGGGGATCGAGGTATAGTCTCTTTCTCCACAAGTCTCTAAGTTGGTACTTAGGTACACACATTTTTGGCGCCGTTGTCAGGGAGGTCGAATCAAATCGAGGCATTCGTGTGATGGTAAGTAGCTCTTAGCATTGAAGCGAGTAGGGGAGTTGTGAATTTCTCTTCTTTGGTAAGTCACACTCATCCGCACTTACTACTCCTCACTCTTGGAGTGTGTGTAGTGAGTTGATAGTCTAGGGAAATTAGTAGAGCGAGTAGAGTAGGAAAGGGGAAGTAGGCTAGTAGTTCAAGAAGGTAGGGTAATTGTTAGGTTAGTTTTTCACTTCTTGGGTTTCAAAAAATTTTCCAAGAGTATAAAAACCAAAACAATTCAAACTGTTCAGCTCATTTCTATACGTGCAAGTATCGAGAGGGTTAGCAACCGGGTATCGCGATCGAAGAGCAGGGAGATTCGGCCGTGCGGAGCAAGTGAGGGTGTGAAAGAGTGAAGAAGATTATCGTCAAAGGTGAGCACATCAATTTGTTACCCTCAAACATTCAATTGAATCAAGTTTAATTGGCAAAAACGATCCACGACAGATATCGTGAAGGGTTGTTCAAGGTGTGAGGGAGTATTTTTGTGTTTTTTTTTGTGTGATTTAGACATTTGGGAGAGGGTAAATAAGCTGTAGGATCACTTCTCTGTAGTTGAAATCAAAATGTACTTGCTAAAACTTGAAAAAATGCCAAGTATCGTGTTCTCCTGCGGTTGAGTATCACGATATCTGGATATCGTGAACTCCTGTGGTCGAGTATCGCGATACTTAGGCTTGTGAGATATCGAGTATCGCTGAGATAGCTCTCACGATACTTTTCGTGTATCGTTAAGTTTTCTTCTCGTGACACTGGTCACATATCGAGTATCGTTGAAGGAGCCTCACGATACCTCTTAGATATCGTGTATCGTCGAGTTCCACTTGTGATACTTGTTCCATATTGAGTATCGTGACTTTCTCAGTATGTCAGGTATCGAGTATCGTTGAGCCTTAGTCGTGACACCTCTCGAATATCGTGTATCAGGATAATTCTCTCACGATACTTGCCCAGCCTCATGTATCGTGAGGTTGTTCCCCGTGAAATCTATTGACTATCGTGTATCATTGATTTGTTCGCGATACCGGACCAATATCGTGTATCGTGCTCTAGCCTCATATCGAGTATTGTAAGTTTCTTTTCGTGATCCTTGTCGCATATCGAATATCGTGACTTTTCCAGGGTGTCAAGTATCGAGTATCATGGGATTTCTCTTGGGTTAAATATTGTGTATCGTGGATTCATTGTAAGTTCTAAGTCAACCAAATATTTCACAGAACTCAGATCCTTAGCAAAGAACACTATGAGCTAGAGGTTGGCTAAACTATACTAGAAATTTTAAGTGGATGAACCTAAGATCCGGAAGTACCCTAGGGAGCCAAAGAAGTGTAATTTCTTCTGTGGGAAGTGTAGCCGAACCAAATATTCGTTCACACTACTGTGAAACCTCGAGTGAGTCTGAGGAAGAAATTCTCATGGCTTTAGAGGATATGCAGAATTCTGTGCCAATAATTGGCATGATTTCAATTATTGAGGGTGAATATCAAACATCTTTAGAATATTGAACACCAACCAACACGGGTTACCTATCTACCTAGATGGGCTAAACAGATCAGTGGCTAGGCTCAAGAAAGCTACAGACGCTTACATAGTACTTAGGCCAACAGTTAAATATGCAGGAGGATTCTACATGGATAAAAGGGATATTCAGTATGTACTCACAGAGCATCCTGAAAACATCAATGAACAAGGAGAAGTAGGCAATGCCCACAACCTTAATGAACAGCGACATGAAGAACAGGTATCTACACCTAGATGGAAATCCACTGTGATTAGGGTCTAGAGAGGAGACCTAGTTCCCCAAGATGACACCCTAATGGATGTCTATTTGGAATGGAACACCTTCTGAGAATTCACTCTTCCTTGTGGGAAGAAGCTACCAATCCAGCCACAATCTATGAATTGCAAGATCCTGAATTCCCCACTATTATCACGTATCTGGACAAGAGTTAGAGGAGGTACTGGCCCTTAACGGAATTAGAAAGAGCAGGGTTGAAATATCAGAACATTTCAGTGTTCCCTCCTAGGGATCAAGCCACGACTTTACAAAACCCCCAAGGAACATATCAAGATAATTTGTATCAGCATTCGGGACAGACACAACAAACGCATATTCCAGTCACACCACACATGCAGTTTGCTACACCGAGCAATAATCCTAACTATTGGCCTCACCCACCAGTTGAACCAAGGATTAGAATCCCAGTACAGGAGAGACCACAAGCAGGAAGGGGACCAGGAATACCAATAGGACAACCAGTATTCCCTGTAATGCCTAGACCACCTGAACCAGGAAGAAGATTAAGACTGATCCAAGTTGCCAAATGCATGAAGAACCACTATGATGGCTCTAGCAGACCCCCTACAACCACATAGCTAAATTCAAGCAAGTAATAAGAGCCGAACAAGTGGAAGACTTCTTGATTCAATATGAATCCTTTGGACTAACTCTTACAGACATAGCTGTAGCATGGTTCCAGCCCTTAAGACCCTAATAACTTTCAAAACATGGAACAAGTCTATCAAGAATTGATTGAAAAATTCACTAAGTTTGGAAAAAACAACTCTTCCTCATTAATCCATAGTTTTAAACAAGCTCCTACGGAATCGTTAAGATTGGTAGCAAGAAGATTTAAACAATATGTGGATAGATGCCCTGTTGAAGAGAGACCTACTCAAAACAAAATGGTGTCACTATTTTTGGAAGGATTAGTGAATGGATCACTGAGATAATTGGTATATGTGAAAAGAGTTCAAAATTTGCAAGAATGTATGAAAGAATGTACTGATCTAGAAGACAATCTAGCAGAAGATTTGAAAATACCTCAAGGTAGTGTGAAAAGTGAAGACTCTGCTAGCAGCACGTCAAACCCTAGGAACAACGTAGAGGAAATAGCTGACTTAGTGGCAAAAAAACTGAATGTTCAAGGGTAGAGGAACTACCCAAACAACCCAATGAGAGTACCCATGCTTAGAAGATGTGTGCATTGTGGAGGTGATCATCCTTCTCATTTGTGCACTAGGGAAGTGGTCCCACCACCTACTTATGCTTACAATAGACCACCCACCCCGGGCCCTATGCATTATTCTAGCTTAGAACAAAAGTGCAGAAATCACAACACAAAAAACTATCCTTACAATCGGCAGTCAAGACCAGTACAACCGCCCATGAGACCTTATGGATACCCTCAGAGAGATCAAAGAGGAGAAGCTTTTAGATATCCCACATATCAGCAACAAGCACCAACACCACGACCTTATGCTTACCAAGGGTACACTCAACCACAACCTGTGTTAGGACAACAACTGTCCCACCCTCAGAATGTTGTCCCAGTAAAAATAGCTCAACCTGAAGAGAACCTAGAGAGAGCAATAGTCCCAACCATGCCTTTGGCTAGTAACGAACTGTATGATCCATCTTATGACCATGGTCAAGGAAACTATTCTGCATATGATGGTACTATAGTAGAATACGGACAATCTTACAAACCATATGTTTATGGGATGGAAGGACCTGATAGCTCTTATGGGTATGAGCAAGATTATGTGTCGTTAATGTACACAGCTCCCAGAGCACCCTTACCCTCCCGACCAATGAATAGATCACCTACACCTAGAGGACCATGTTATAGGTGCGGAGAAGACCATTTCATTAGAGAATGTACATTACCCAACCCCCCACCACCATAGCAAATTTGGGAAGGATACTGTAGGTGATTGTGGTAAGGAATATCTTTTTAGAGTTTGCCCCAAGAACCCCAACAAAGTTAACTCGAACGTGCAGATCAATGTGATAGAAGTGATAGAGTCATCAGGGAGCGACAAGGAGTACACAGTACCATAAAAAGCAATAACAAGAGCTAAGGCTAGAGAAACCCCAGAAAAAACCAGAGAGAATTGTTGGCCGGCCAGATTGGAATATGTAATTTTATTTTTCATACTCGCATGCACCGAAAAGGCGTAGCGAAAAGATGTAACCATTCTATTGATTAATGAAAAGGCAAGCACGACGTTCAGTGCGAGAGAGAGACGGGACTCGCGAGACTGTCTGTCTGGGTGACCGTGCTGGAGTGCTGTGTTGCCGAATTGCCGAAATCTTGAGTATTGTATTCTGGTTATTGAATTATAGTCATTAATCATTAAACATAGTAACGCTATGTTAACATTAATAAGTTTGTGCGAATTCGTAGTTGTTAATTCGCGTGATAAGCGTACTGCGTAGTGATAATCCTTGAATTGAAAACAGTTAACTACTTAGTAAATGTTGAATTGGGAAAATTAAACAAAGGGCCTCTACATTGTCAGACCCCTATCCATGCCCAAGAACCCAGAAATGAGATTAAAAGTGGCTTGCAAAAGCGCTTTTAACATTGGCGCCGTCTGTGGGAAGATGGAAACATATTTGGAATAATTAGTAAGGGAAGAGCAATAATCAAGGCAAGCAACGGAGAATAATCACCGCTAGTTGAAGAAGTGATATATGACGGTTACTCGTTCCAATGAGTCCTACCCAAAGTATAGGAGAGATCAACATCCCTGGGTAGTTCCAAACTTATTAGGAACACCCCCGGGTGGTAGAAGTACAGGCCAGTTAAGTCTAGTTGCAGAAGGATCGGAGCCAGCCAGTAGTAGTTCCGGTGGAAGTTCGGCAGTACATGATGAGATTTCGGTGTGAATTCGATACCGTTCGGAGAAGGTATGGTGAATTCCGATTGTACAGAGATGCAGTGCGAAGACCATTCCGCACTATCTGGTCAGAATTCGGTCACTATTGGTGATAGGTTTCCTTCATCTGGTCAAAACATTTACGGTGATAGTACAATATGGTCCGGTGAGACTTCGGCAGGTTTCGGTGGAAGTTCGGTACCACTTGGTGGTAATTTGAAGTTTTTTGGTGATACTGCGGTGCTGCCTGGTGTAAAATTACTACGTTCACCACTTTTTGGTACAAGTTTATCTAATTTCGACACCAAGGTTGAGGAAAGGCTGCTAGGCTTGGAATTCAGCAATCGGCACCCTGACCTTTTAGAACTGGAAAGTGAGCAGGTTGACGATACAGACTCGGACCATCAAGCGACACCCCCTCAAAACTCAGGTAACAACTGTTGGTGTAAATTAAAAGCCTACACATTTGGCTCAAAGGATGCATTGAAGTCTATATATACATGAAGAAGCATAGGAACATATGCTAGTGGTTAATTACCACTTTACCTCATTGTAAAAGTCAAATTGACTTGGAATCTCTTGTAATCACCTACCAAAAGGATTCGTGGAAAAATTAGTTGTATGATTGAAAGAATATCTCCTAGCATTTAGGAGCTTGATCATAGGGAGCCAAAAGTTTGAATTTGAATTCAAACTTTCACTCATTCCTTATAAAAATGGACATGAAAAGTCGCGGGTAAGAGAGAGCACTCCCGAGCCTAGTATTACTGATTTCTGAGTGTGTGTGAGGTCTACACTCTAGCCCACACCTCTCTACACCATTTGGCAATGAGATTCATGCCAATGGAGTTGTATATAAATGTTCATTAATACATACATTCATATTGTCCATCTCTAAGTTCTCTGTTAGTCTACCCAAAAGTCTGTCAACTTGTCAAGGGCATATCTCGATCAATTCTTCACCAAATTGAGTGATTCAAAGCTTTTTGGATTTAGCTTGAAGTAATCTATATGCTATCAAAGTTTGAAGACATTCTATGCAGCCATTTTGGAGAAATCTGCGTCGAGGTGATCTCTGGTCATTTTCTGCTACAGTCCTATAAAGTCGGGGGTATAACTTAACTTGCTAAATTGATTTCTCTTAACATAGTTTATCATTTTATATCATTCCACTTCAAATAGGTAGCTTACTAAGCTAATTAGATACCCCTAAAAGGAATTTTTCCAATTCCTAATGTGTTGGTCATAGTGAGCAAAATATCCAATAGGTGTCAAGACATAAATAGAAGGTTTTCTTGAGTTTGTGACTTCCAAAGTTATCTGTTTTGATTCAATCATTGCACACATCATTTCCAAAGGACATAGGAAATTTTATGGTGTCATTGGAAAGCTAAGGAGGTCTAGTTATCAACTCTAAAGGGCTAGTACAATGCAGGTTTTGCAGTACCTATTCAGTCTCTTGGAGTATCCATCCATCTTTCCCAACAGTTGTATTAGAGCAAGTTAAGGTAAAATGGGAGATGGTTTTCCTTCATTTATTGACAAATTGGACAAGAACAACTATCAAGCATGGTCTCTAAGGATGAAGACCTACTTACAAGGAAGGAGTCTCTATGGTTACATCTTAGGAGATGAGGAATTGCCCTCATTCAAAGCAAGAGGATTACCAACCAAGGAAGAACATGAAAAGCTCGACACATGGTGTGCTAAGGATGCATTGGCAAGGTCTTATTTACTCAACTCTATATCTGATTTTCTTTTGCCACATATTAGAAATTGTAAGACATCCCAAGAGACTTGGGAAACCTTGTCATCATATTTTTCCTCCAACACAAGGGCTAGGAAAAATCAGTTGTGGATTGAATTCACAACACTAAGGAAGCAACCTAAGCAAGTTGTTTCAAAATTTGTGACCAAGATTAACGATGTAGTAGATCAGTTAGCAAGCATAGGAGAAGAGATTGAAGAAGAACATATTGTAAGGCAAGTGATCAATGGGATCAAGGCTGATGACAAATGGGAAAGCTTCACCACTGCCATGGATCTCTACATGGATATGCACACTCCAGATCTTACAACTCTCATGGGACAATTGTTTACTCATGAAGCAAAGCTCAACAAAAATGGAGACACATCCAAAGGTAATAATTATTCTGCCCTATACACTGATAAGAAGTCTAAAGATAAAGGCAAAAGCAAGAAGGTGGAAGATGAAGGCTCTACTTCTCAAGCCAACTATGCAGGAAGAGGTAGATCTTCAAGAGGAAGGGGCAGAGGAGGTAAGCCAGGTAGGGGGAGATCTTATAACTCCTCACCATGCAACATTTGTGGTTTATCAAATCATACTACAGATGAGTGTTTCAGGAATTACAAAAATCAGACAGGAAGAGGATATCAAAGAGGTGGATACTCACAGTCAAGAGGTAGATTCAACCACCAGGCTACAACAATAATTACAACAACAACTACAACAATAATTACAATGGCAACTACCAAGGAGTATTCAAATCCAGGAAGGACTATAACAACTACACAGAGGAGCAAGATGACTCTCTTCTGATCATGAACATGACTTCAAAGTCAGGTACAAATGATGACCACCTATTCTACATTGACTCAGGATGTTCAAATCATGTGGCTGGCAATGTAGCATTACTCTGTGATCTTGAGGAACCAAAGGGTAAGCATCAAGTCCAAACAGGTGATGACACAAAGCATTCTATAGTTAAAGTTGGGAATGTTAAGACTTGTGATTGAAATCGGAATTTGTTGAGCAGGGTACTCTATGTACCAACCATTAACAAAAACTTGATGAGTGTTGGTCAGATTGTGGAGAAAGGTTTGCAGGTTAGATTCAACCAATATGGAGCATATGTGGAGGATCCAAGACATGGGTTCAAGAGGATTGCTAAAGGAGAAAAATCAGGTAGACTTTTCACTTTTGAGTTAGAAGATACAAAGAATATTGCACTATACAGTTATAAAGATCAAACACTTTCAGAGCTTGAGATTTGGCACAAAAGGTTAGGGCACATAGGAGAAAGAACCTTGAAACAAATGTGCAGGGACCAATGTGTGCTTGGGATACCTAATGTATCCAAGCAACATATGATTTATAAGTGTGGTGCTTGTCAATTTGGGAAGTCTCACAGGTTACCCTTCTCAAAGAAAGGATACATGCATGAAGACTACCTAGAGCTTGTACACACAGATGTATGGGGACCAAGCAAAGACCCCTCAGTCTCAGGATCAAGGTACTATGTGTCTTTCATTGATCATTATAGCAGATGGACTGTATTATACCTCATGAAGCACAAAGATGAGGTATTTAATTGCTTTAAAAAATATCTTGCATTAGTTGAAAATCAGACAGGAAGAAATTTGAAGAGGCTAAGGTCAGATGGAGGAGGTGAGTACTTCTCCAATGAATTTGAAGACTTCTTGCAAGACAAAGGCATCAAAAGAGAGATAACCACAAGGTATTCTCCTGAACAAAATGGGGTAGCTGAGAGAAGAAATAGATTAATTGTTGAGACAGCTAGATCTATGCTTAATGAGAAAAAGTTACCTAACTATCTATGGGTAGAGAGTGTTTCTACTGCCACTTACCTCATAAACAGGTTACCATCTAAGTCTCTTGATGGCATGACACCCTATGAAGCATGGCATGGTAAGAGACCTTCACTTGACAATTGCAAAATATTTGGATGTGTAGCATATGTACACATTCCTTATCAGATAAGAGGTAAGCTAGACCCAAAGGCTGAAAAATGCATCTTTATTGGGTATGATTTAAATAAAAAAGGTTACAGGTTTTATAATCCTATCAATAAGGGATTTATGGTAAGCAGATATGTTGTCTTTGATGAAAATGATTCTTGGTATGAGAATGAATGCAGGAAGGTCAAATTACCCTATGATTTGGAAGAGGAATTTCCAAGTCTTACAAAGGAGGAACCTACTCAGAATGAAGACTCAAGTTCAGATGATGAAACCACTATCAATCTTGAAGAATTCAAAGCATGGAAGTCCAAAGGCAAATTGAAGATGAAGAAGCTTGAAGACATACCTGAATCCTCAACTCAACCATTTAGAAGATCACAAAGAGAAAGCAAGAAACCTATCAGATATGGGTATGATACATCTCTTGTTACTAAACATTCTGTTTATCTTGCCAAATATTTGTCAAATGAAGAACCAGATATGAAGAAGCAATAACCAAATCAGAATGGAAAGAAGCTATGGATGAGGAGATTGATGCACTTAAAGAAAGTGACACATGGGAGTTAGTACCTAAGAAGGACTCAATGAAGGTAATAGGATCCAGATGGATCTATAAGCTTAAAAGAAATTATGATGGCACAATTAATAGGTACAAAGCCAGATTGGTAGCCAAGGGTTTTGCACAAACCCAAGGCATTGACTATGAGGAGACATTCTCACATGTGGCCAAGATGCCAACCATCAGAGTGTTGGTAAGTGTGGCTGCATCAAAAAATTGGAATATGTACCAATTGGATGTCAAGAATGCTTTCTTGAATGGATGGATTTCAGAGGAGGTATATATGTCACAACCTCTTGGCTATGAGGACCCTAAGAAGGTAACATATGTTTGCAAATTAAGAAAGGCTTTATATGGATTGAAGCAGGCACCTAGGGCATGGAATTATAGGTTAACTACATACCTCCAAGACAGGGATTTGTCATGAAACAAGGCAAATACTTCTCTGTTCATTAAGAGAAGTAATTCAGAGGTAATATACCTTTGTGTTTATGTTGATGACATCATCATTACAGGTAATGATGTCAATGGAATCAGATATATCAAAAGTCAAATGATGAAGGAGTTCAAGATCAATGATCTTGGTCTATTGAAATATTTTTTGGGACTTGAATTAGTCTATACTAATTCAGGGATATATATCACTCAGAAAAAATATGTACAAGATATGTTGAAGAAGTTTCACTTGCAGGATGCTAAAGTAGCAAGCACTCCAATGGAGGTAAACCTAAAGCTAAGTGCCCATGAAGGTGATGAAGTCAAGGACATTACAGGTTATCAAAGCATGGTGGGTAGCTTGAAATATGCTACCTTAATAATGATAGATATTGCATATGGAGTTAGTGTGCTAAGTCAATTTATGCACAAGCCAAGGGTACCTCACTTAGAGGCTGCCAAGAGAATCTTGAAGTATCTCAAGGGTACACAGAACCATGGTTTGTATTTCCCTTACACTTCAGATATCGATATCAAAATTTATTCAGATGCAGATCGGGCATGATGCAAGGATGATAGGAGGAGCACTTCTGGATATATTTCTTTTGCAGGTGACAAACCAATTTCATGGTCTTCAAAGAAGCAACCTACTGCTGCTTTGTCTTCCACAGAGGCAGAGTATAGAGGAATGGCTAATGCCACACAAGAAGCAATTCAGATTAAGCTTTTGTATACAGAATTGGGTTTATTTACTAGGTCTCCAATAATCTTTGGAGATAATACAAGTTCTCTTCACATTGCAGCTAATCCTATTTACCATGCTAGGACCAAACACATAGAGGTTCATTACCATTATGTGAGAGAGAAATTGATAAGCAAGGACATTCAACTTACCTATGTATCAACCAACATGCAATGTGCAGATTTGTTGACTAAAGCTTTGGATGGAACCAAACTTTGCAGGTTCAAATCCATGATTGGATTGTAGGATATACTTGAAGGTTGAAGATGAAGACTTAAGCCAAAATGTTTGGCTTGAGGGGGAGCTGTTGGTGTAAATTACAAGCCTACACATTTGGCTCAAAGGATGCATTGAAGTCTATACATACATGAAGAAGCATAGGAACATATGCTAGTGGTTAATTACCACTTTACCTCATTGTAAAAGTCAAATTGACTTGGAATCTCTTGTAATCACCTACCAAAAGGATTCGTGGAAAAATTAGCTGTATGATTGAAAGAATATCTCCTAGCATTTAGGAGCTTGATCATAGGGAGCCAAAAGTTTGAATTTGAATTCAAACTTTTACTCATTCCTTATAAAAATGGACATGAAAAGTCGCGGGTAAGAGAGAGCACTCCCGAGCCTAGTATTACTGATTTCTGAGTGTGTGTGAGGTCTACACTCTAGCCCACACCTCTCTACACCATTTGACAATGAGATTCATGCCAATAGAGTTGTATACAAATGTTCATTAATACATACATTCATATTGTCCATCTCTGAGTTCTCTGTTAGTCTACCCAAAAGTCTGTCAACTTGTCAAGGGCATATCTCGATCAATTCTTCACCAAATTGAGTGATTCAAAGCTTTTTGGATTCAGCTTGAAGTAATCTACATTCTACCAAAGTTTGAAGACAATCTATTGAGCCATTTTGGAGAAATCTGCGTTGAGGTGATCTTCTACAGTCCTAAAAAGTCGGGGGTATAGCTTGACTTGCTAAATTGATTTCTCTTAATTTAGTTTATCATTTTATATCATTCCACTTGGAATAGGTAGCTTACTAAGCTAATTAGATACACCTAAAAGGATTTTTTCCAATTCCTACTGTGCTGGTCATACTGAGCAAAATATCCAGCAGGTGTCAAGACATAAATAGAAGGTTTTCTTGAGTTTGTGACTTCCAAAGTTATCTGTTTTGATTCAATCATTGCACACATCATTTCCAAAGGACATAGGATATTTTATGGTGTCATTGGAAAGCTAAGGAGGTCTAGTTATCAACTCTGAAGCAAAAGAGGGCTGGTACAAAGCAGGTTTAGTAGTACCTACTCAGTCTCTTGGAGTATCCATCCATCTTTCCCAACAACAACAACAACACCAACAACAGCACCATGAGTGGCTCACAAGAACAACAACAGACACTGCCATAACAGCCAATCGTTCCACCTCAATCGGTTCCTACCGGAGTGACCTATACGAAATTTGGTGGATTTTCGGGGGATGACCCTGATGCACATGTTTGCACATATGAAATCAGTTATGCAGTATTGAATCATCCACCAGATCGGGCGTATAAGGCCATAGTGTTTCAGGCCACACTGGTTAATGAAGCAGCAAGGTGGCTGACAGAATATGACATTAATCATTTTGGTAATTATGATGATGTGAAGGATGCATTCCTGCAGAGGTTTCGTTTGAAGAAGAACCTTGTAGAAATTTTTGACTATTTGCAGAACAATCGGCAGAAACCACACCAGAGTGTCCAGGAGTATGCAACACTGTTCAGAACTCACTTAAGGAAGCTGCCACCGGCGCATGCCAACCTTCTTGACGATGTAATAACACAATGGTTTATCAACGGCTTGAATCCACAGTTAAAACAAATCATGATCATTCGTTGTGTGGGCGGAATGACATTGGATGCTGTCATTGCAATGGCCTTACAGTTGGAGCACAAAGTTGGAGGGTTTACGGAGGATCTGGAATGGTTGAAAGCAAGTAAGTTTGTGCGAATGGCGGATCAATCCAGAGTCCATCTGGTGGGACTAGTACGTAATATTCCTATTACCCTGCAGGGAACTACATTTAAAATGACTTTTGTAGTCCTGGAGTTATCCAAATCTAGCCTCGACTACAACTTACTTTTTTGTCAACCATGGCTCAAGCAAGCCAAAGTCGTGCAGGATTGGTCAGCTCAGGAGTTAATTTTTAAAAATAATCACAGGAAATACGTCATTATATTGGATGCTATGCAACCCTGTGATCTTCACGCATGATCATATGTAGTAGATCCAGTCCATATGTTGGATGGGCTATCTGATGATGAGGAGGAGGCTTTCCTCAAGACAAATAAGGAACTCATGGCCTTAGATATTGTAGACTTACAGTCGGTAGCAGATAATTGGAGTCCGACAATTTGTACGGTCGTACCACTGACCGAAGAAGCGAAAGTAGGGGCTGATATAACTATGGATGACTCGACATTGCAACAATTGTTGCAGCGAGCTGATGACTTGGCAAAGCCTCGGCAGTTTTATGTATCGGAGGATCAATTGGTAATGTACAACTTAGGTGACACAGTCAACCCGAGACCAGTTAAAATTAGGGTGGGATTAGTAGACAAATTCCAAGATGATTTGGTACAACTCCTGCACGAATTTTGAGATGTTTTCGCTTGGTATTACAGAGACATGAAGGGTCTTGACCCATGGATTTATCAACATGGAGTGGTACTAAAACCGAATGCGAGACCCATCAAACAACCTAGTTACAGGATGAATCCTAATTATGCGGCACAGGTTAAGGCCGAACTTTATCATTTATTGAAGGTGGGCTTCATTGTGCCAATTGAGCATGCTGAGTGGATCTCTCCAATAGTGATAGTGGCTAAGAAAAATAAACAGTTACGTATCTGTGTCGACTACCAGAAGCTTAACGCAACCACCGTACCGGATCCGTTCCCTCTTCCTTTTCTAGATACAATGCTCGATAGGGTAGCAGGTCAGGAAATGTATTCTTTCCTGCATGGCTACAGTGGATATAATCAAGTGAGAATGGCGGAACAGGATATACCGAAGACGGCATTCATCACCAACTGGGGTGTCTATGCCTGTATCGTAATGTGGTTCGGCTTGCGGAATGCCCCAAGTACATTCCAAAGATGCATGCAGGAAGTGTTCTTACCTTACCTGACAACGTTTATGCAATTTTATTTGGATGATTTTTCATTGTTTGGCGACACTTCAACACACCTGTATCATTTACGGTGTTGCTTTGAAAAGTGCCGAGAGTATGTTTGAATCCTACCAAATTGGTTTATGTGGTCTCTTGTGGGAAGCTGCTCGATCATATTATCTCCATATAAGGAATAGAGGTAGACCCTGATAAGGTAACAACAGTCTTGGAGGCACCGGTCCCACAGACACCAAAAGAAGTTATGTGGTTCCTTGGCCAGATCTGATGGCATGGCAGACATTTACGGTGGTTGGCTCATCTAGCAACGCCACTTAACCGACTTATGACCAATACCCCACGGAAGTATGAATGGACTGATTAGTGTCAAATCGCATTTGCTCGTTTGAAGGTCTTATTACGCAGGCCCTGATCTTGCAACCGCCTGATTGGGAACATCCATTCCATGTATTTGTGGATGCGTCCGACATAGCGATTGGCAGTGTGTTGATGCAACAAACCGACAAATGGTTTCGACTAGTATACTATGCGAGCCGTAGATTAGCTCCTGCAGAAAGAAATTACTCCATGATCGAACAAGAGTGTCTTGGTCTAGTCTATTCTGTTAAGAAATTCCGGCATTACTTGCTGGGACGAAAATTCACTTTCCATGTGGATCATACCGCACTGGTGTATTTGGTTCACCAACAACACTTAGGCGGTAGACTGGCAAGATGGGTTTTACTCTTACAGGAGTTTGATTATGAAGTTATTCACCACCCAGGTATGACACATGTCTTGGCTGACTTTCTATCTCGTCTGGATTTCGGTGAGTCTCTGGTAGGTGTGGATGATACAAGGCCGGCTATTTACGTCACTGAGGTAACTCTCGAAGAATCTGCAGAACTTCCTGTTGCCCCTACATACTATGATACATTAATGATTTTTCTTACTGATGGTTGTCTCCCTTCTAATACTCCCGCTGCTCTGTGCTGAAAAATTACAGTCTACAGTAGACGATTCCGGTTGATTGTGGGTCAGCTATATTACATTTAGATCATACTGGTGTCTTGCTCAGATGTATCCCTCCACATGAATCAGCATCAGTTATGGCCATGGCTCACTCATCACCCACTGGAGGACACTTCGAAGCTGATCTTACTCATAAAAAAATCCTACAAAGTGGGCTATGGTGGCCTACACTGTACAGAGATGTTGTTAAATTTGTGCAACAATGTGATGTCTATCAACGGTCTGGACAGCCCTTGCAACGACATTTCTTTCCTCTACATCCTGTCCTGCCACTTGAACCCTTTCAGAAGTGGGTTTTAGATTTCATTGGCCCAATTACTCCCCCAACGACCCTCATCAACAACCGATATATTTTGACATGTACTGACTATGCCACTAGGTGGGCAGAAGCTTGGGCTTTACGTTCTGCCACAGTAGTTTCGATGGCAAAATGCTTGATGAAGGATGTCTTTCCTCGATATGAATTACCTCTGGAGATAGTGACGGACCAAGGTACACATTTTGCAAATACCTTAATGAACGTGCTGACTCAGACTTTCTAGATTGTGCATAAATTCAGCTCACCATATTATCCACGTGTGAATGGTCTTGCTGAGAGCACTAATACTCTGCTGAATATTCTTCGGAAACTGATCTTGGAATGTACGAAATGATGGGACCAACTCTTCCCTGCCGTTTTGTGGGCATACTGGACCACATATAAAGTGGCTACCAGAATGACTCCATTTAAACTTGCTTATGGACTGGAAGATATTGCACCAATGGAAGTGGTAGTGCCGAGCCTGCGAATCACCTTATCTCAGAAATTGCTACCGGAAGAATCTTTTCCATTTCGGTTGGATATGCTTAGATCATTGGATGAACAATGCTGGGAAAGCTTCATGATTCTTTAAGAAGTTCGGCTACGCCAAGCCCATACTCATGATCGCTTTCTAAAAACAACTGTGTTTACGATTCACCAACTCGTCTTATTCTATAATGCTAAAGTCAATAGAGCTGTTGGAAAATTTAAGTTATGGTGGTTTGGACCATACCGGATTGCTGAACAAGTGGGACCCGCCACTTTTCGATTGGCAACGTTAACATGTGTCCTCCTCCCAAAAGCGATTAATGGATCCAAACTTCGCCCCTATCACCCGCCATCTCCTACCTCATGAGTTGTACTCAGTATTTTTCCTCGTTTTCGCTTGTTACGTGCTTTCTTTTTCTACTCCCCGTGATTCGGTTGACTATCTGACCGTAATCCTTCTGTTTTGCTGATATAATCATGATTAATAGCTACATGCATGCCGCACTTATGAAGGATATCTCTTCAACACTGCGTTATGAGTAGGTTTTTATCGCCTGATTTTTTTCCGTATTCCTATTTAATCTTGTTCTTTCCACTGTTAATCACTATTGTGTTTGTGTGATTACGAGCTCCGTGTACTCTGTGTTTTCATGTATCCTTGTGTGCACCATGGAAGCTCTGGCTAAGATAGCAACTTTTCGTGCGGGTATCACTCTTGAAGTGAGTGAGTACTTGTGTAATCACGGATTGCTGACTTTTGCTGAATTGCCTTGGCATTCAGTGGAGTGTCATCCGTTATATGCACAGATTATTTATGCCATCACCGCCACA